>CM059430.1:52176125-52483625 GCA_030390025.1 Squalus acanthias
CAGTCTCAGAATAAGGGACTGAATTTAGGACTGAGATGAGGAGAAATTTCTTCACTCAGACGGTGGTGAATCTTTGGAATTCTCTACCCTAGAGGGCTGTGGAGGCTCAGTCGTTCAGTATATTCAAGAAAGAGATCGATAGATTTTTGAATATTATGGGAATCAAGGGCTATGGGGATAGTTCAGGAAAGTGGAGTTGAGGTAGAAGATCAGCCATGATCTTATTGAATTGCAGAGCAGGCTCGAAGGGCCAAATGGCCCACTCCTGCTCCTATTTCTTATGTTCTTATGTTAAATAAATAACAGTAATAATATACTGACATATTTGCAGTAGAAATCCTTCTATCTAGCTACTCAAATAAAAGGTCACAATCTAAATACTGAGCTATTCTTTTAAAGGTAGCTTTTATATACGCAGACTTTCTTTCTGGTAGTTTGAATGATGTCTCTTGGAAGTTCTGAACTGACTTTCTCTTTGACTCAAGCAGCTACAGTTCCTTAGGTATCCCCTGGAAACAATTACTGGGAGTTGGTGGGTTTGAATAACCATCTACCACATTAGTAAATAATTGGTTGTCAAACAATTAACTGAACGAATTACGCAGTCTATGTTTGATCGGCTCCTCCCTCAACCTTTGCAGACAACTTGGAGCATTTATATTGAGTTAAGCCTGGGACAAGATTCTGACTTCAGCTAATTTTTTTTTTAAACTCCTTATAACGAATGATGAATTTAAAGAAACTGCTACAAAGCTACAAGAAGATCGAGTGGATTTATTCATGTCCCAGATTGTACCATGAGAATTTTGTATTCATTTTTGTTGGAATTCCTGCTCATTAAGGTGACGAATGCTAGTTTTGGGCAATAGAATTCATCCATTTTGTATCAAGTACTGACAGATCAGGGACAGCACGGTTAGATGCAGAGTAAAACCCTCTCCACCCTGCCCCAACCTACAAACACCTGCAACACCGTGACATCGTCCCACTTCTCAGACCTGTCAACGTACAGCTGCTCTGAATGAGATTGTCAATTGAGTGCCAATTAGTGCCAAATTAGGGGTGGCACTGTGAGTCCAGGCCCATGGTGCTGAGAGCATCTGCGCTGCACTGTTTTGAATAGACAGTAGCACCTGAATCCAAAAGTAGTCGGAATGGGGCCAAAATTCAGGTATTTGTAGATCGATATTATGCCGCCAACATTCCTCGGCTGTTCCAGTGACTCCTGCCGTATCTCCAGTGGGAGTTCCACTAGAACGGCTTCAAATTCCGTTGGGACCCAGATATGCCTGTAGTGGGGCAGGCGGTCATCAATTCCGTGCCAATTAGGGGTCCTCCGCCTGAACCCGCATACTCTGGCGGGGTCAATGCTGAAGGGCATTGGTGGGCATGATCCCAATGTTAGTGCCAGGATCACGGCCGTGGAATTTAGGCCTCTACATCCAATGGCTTTATCAGGTTCTCTATTCAATTGGCCACTCACTTCTGATACCAGTAACTATGTTATGGTGACAACCTGTCCTGTTACAGGTTCCAATCAGCTTTCCTGAATATCATTAGCAATGGATTATTTTACAGTTGGGAAGGTGGCATCTGTTGTGTCATTAGTGTCAATCTGAACTCAGTATTCAGGCTGTGTGATCATTTGTTGTGGAGACTCCAGCAGCAGTGGTGCCCAAAATGCAGGGTCTAGGCTACATGTAGCCTCCAGACCCTGGCAAGCTAGCCCTTGAGGCCCAGGAAACTCAATGTTATTTGCTCTTATGTTGCTTATTGGCTGGCTTATTCTGTTTGAATGGTATTACTCTGGAGATTTGGAATGGGTTGTCACTGCACTGCTGCCTCATTGGTGGATAAATCCTACATCAGAACCAAGGTCTATTAGTATCAGCAATACAACAACAACAACTACTTGTATTTATATAGTGCCTTTAACATAGTAAAACGTCCTAAGGTGCTTCACAGGAGTATTATAAGACAAAAAATTTGACACCGAGCCACATAAGGAGAAATTAGGGCAGATGACCAAAAGCTTGGTCAAAGAGGTAGGTTTTAAGGAGCGTCTTAAAGGAGGAAAGAGAGGTAGAGAGGCGGAGAGGTTTAGCGAGGGAATTCCAGAGCTTAGAGCCGAGGCAACAGAAGGCACGACCACCAATGGTTCAGTGATTATAATCAGGCATGCTCAAGTGGGCAGAATTAGAGGAGCGCAGATATCTTGTGGGGCTGGAGGAGATTGCAGAGATAGGGAGGGGCAAGGCCATGGATGGATTTGAAAACAAGAATAAGAATTTTGAAATCAAGGCGTTGCTTAACCGGGAGCCAATGTAGTTCAGCGAGCACAGGGGTGATGGGCGAATGGGACTTGGTGTGAGTTAGGACACGGGCAGCCGAGTTTTGGATGATCTCAAGTTTACGTAGGGTAGAATGTAGGAGACCAGCCAGGAGTGAGTTGGAATAGTCAAGTCTAGAGGTAACATAGGCATGGATGAAGGTTTTAGCAGTGGATGAGGCAGGGGCGGAGACGGGTGATGTTTTGGAGGTGGAAATAGGCGGTCTTACTTATGCTGCGGATATGTGGTCGGAAATTCAATTCAGGGTCAGATATGACATCAAGTGTGGTTCAGTCTCAGACAGATGTTAGGGAGAGGGATGGAGTCAGTGACTAGGGAACGGAGTTCGAATCATAAAATCAATATAGAATCATAAAATCATAGAACGATACAGTACAGAAGGAGGCCATTCGGCCCATCGTGCCTGTACCTGCTCTTTCCCCATAGCCCAGCATTTTTTTCCTTTTCAAGTATTTACACAATTCCCTTTTGAAAGTTAATATTGAATCTGCTTCCACCACCCTTTCAGGCAATGCATTCCAGATTACAACAACTCGCTGCGTAAATAAAAATGGAGTTATATGCCAACTAATGGGAACATTGATGTAAACTGTGCAAAACATAGCACAGATCCTGGTGACTGGGAGAGATACAAAGAACAAAAGGTGACAAAACAGATAGTAGGAGCTACAAAGAAGGAGTATGAAATGAAACTTGCAAGGGATATCAAAATTAACAAAGATTTTTTACAATTATATTAGGAAAAAGAGGGTGGTCAGGAGCAATGTGGGCCCCTCGAAAACTGATAACAGTGATATTGTAAAAGAAAATAAGGAAATGGCGGACTTGTTGAATAATTACTTTGCATCAGTATTTACAGTAGGAGGAAGAGGATAGCATGCCCGACATCCCAAGGAAACGAATATTGAATCAGGGATGGGGACTCATCACAATTAACGCAAGCAAAACAACAATAATGAAGAAAATAATGGCACTAAAGAGTGGCAAATCCCCAGGACCAGATGGTTTCTATCTCAGGGTTTAAAGGAAGCAGGTGAGAACATTGCAGATGCCCTAACTATAATCTTTCAATTCAGGAACCGTTCCTGTAGATTGGAAAATTGCATATCATCTGCTGTTTAAGAAAGGTGAGAGAGGGAAACCAGGAAATTATAGACCAGTTAGCCTAACATCTGTAGTCGGGAAATTACTAGAGTCTATAATTAAGGATAGAGTGACTGAACACCTCGAAAATTTTAGCTAATCATGGATTTGTAAAGGGTAGGTCATGCCTGACGAACCTGATTGAATTTTTGAAGAGGTGACTAAAGTAGTGGACAGGGGAATGTCTATGGATGTTATTTATATGGACTTCCAGGAGGCATTCCATAAAGTCTCTGATAAGAGACTGTTAGCTAAAGTTGAAGCTCATGGAATTGAAGGCAAATTATTGACCTGGTTAGGAAATTGGTTGAGGAGACAGACCTAAAAAGGATAGATCAGAGTACTTTCTAAATGGTGAAAAGCTAGAAACAGTGGAGGTCCAAAGATCTTGGGGGTCCAGGTACATAGATCATTAAAATGTCATGGACAGGTGCAGAAAATAATCAAAAAGGCTAATAAAATGCTGGGCTTTATATCTAGAGGACCAGAATACAAATGGATAGAAGTTATGCTACAGCTGTACAAAGCCCCGGTTAGACCACACCTGGAGTACTGTGTTCAGTTCTGGGTACCAGTTAGGAAGGATATATTGGCCTTGGAGAGAGTGCAGCACAGATTTACCAGAATGATATCTGGACTCCAAGGGTTAAATTACGAGGAGAGATTACACAAACTAGGCTTGTATTCCCTGGAATTTAGAAGGTTAACAGGTAATTTGATTGAAGTTTTCAAGATATTAAGGGGTAGATAGAGAGAAACTATTTCCGCTGGTGGGGGAGTCCAGGAATAGGGGACATAGCCTGAAAATGAGAGCCAGGCCTTTCAGGAGTGAAGTTAGGAAACACTTCGACACACAAAGGGTGGTAGAAGTTTGGAACTCTCTTCTGCAAACGGCAATTGATGCTAGATCAATTGTTAATTTTAAATCTGAGATTGATAGCTTTTTGTTAACCAAAGGTATTAAGGTATATGGGCCAAAGGCGGGTATATGGAGTTAGGTCGCAGATCAGCCATGATCTCATTGAAAGGCAGGAACATGCTTGAGGGGCTGAATGGCCGACTCTGTTCCGATGTGACCTCTGAGGCTCCACAGAAAGGACCGACACAGCCCATGAAAATCAAGCTTGAGCGCGCTTGCCCACATGGAGATTTAAACTGCCCTGTATCTTTCTACTGAAAGTGCAGACTTATGTTGGGGGTCATAGTCCACAGAAGCTAGCAGCCCCCTGGTATCTCACCCAAGTGGCCAAAATGGATTTCAATGTAGGCAGTGTGATGGATTCTTCGGGGGTGAAATTCATTATAGCCCCATTTGGGGTGCGAAAACTTGGGGAAGCGGAAAAATTATCGCCAGGCGCTAATGATGAGAGGCTCCTGTGAAATTCAGTTGTAGCGCTCCAAGAGGGAAGTGGAGCGTTAAATCAAGTGCTACCACTTCCCTTAGCGCGCTAAAGGGAGTGAGAGGGGCGGTATCGGCAGAGCGCTGAGCAATGTTCCGTGCAGCGCTGCCGGATTCGCAGGCTCCTTCCCCCCCTTAAAGGGAAGGGCCAATGCTCACAGTGTTTAAAGGTGAGGCTGGGGATAGGTCGGTAACGACACCTGTGATCCGCGAGGAGCAGCCCCAAGCACTAAGAGTGTGTGCAGGGCTGATCAATCGCAGCAATGAAAATTTTTAAAAAACTAGCACGAAGGGGTGAGAAATGTTTTTGGCCTACCTGCCCACCAATCCCTTTAATTACCATTGCCCAAGCGGCCGGCCGAGGTCACACCGCCTCCTGCAGCTGCCATTACTGACGCCCGGCGAAGCTGCAGGGGGCGGAAGCGAATTTAGGATCTGGGGCGGTAACAGGGCCGATGCACACCGGATGACGTCACGATCTCCGGGGCGCAGGAGATCGAGGCGGTAAGTTTTACCGCCGGCGCTAACCCACCATTGAATTTTGCGGGAGTCGTTTCTTTCGCCGCGCCCGGTCGGTAAGTCGTTAGCGCCCCATTATCACCCCCCAGAGGCGATAACGGGAGGTGCAAAGGAGGCCAATTTCTATCCCTAGACCTGTGAGCATGGACAGTACATATGGAGAGCATCATGGCAGAGCCTAATCCTGCCTGACCTGACATCCACACGCTTTCCTGTATGGGACACGGGATCGTGATCAGAAGCAGGGGCGCTGGCTGACTTTACTCCTCCTGAAGTGAAGTCAAGGGTGCAGAGGCCAATTGTACAGTGCCAAGTCAGCTCAGGTAACTCAGCACAGACTGGGGAATGAAGCTGGGACTGTCCTGGTCTCAATGGCTCGTTACCAGACTGTGCAGCCCCTGTACCAACTGAGCTACTGGGCAAGCCCATGTGGAAATACACATTTAGGATCAAAACACAACCACTTACTTCAGTATCTTCAAACTTTTCATAACGGGCAGTACGCCCGCTAGCTTCATTGCTCCCACATCCTCGATATAGTTGTCATACAAGCTGAACGGGAACAGACGGTACATTTAATTAGGAGTTTACAAGTAAAGTAGCTGCTCTCACTCACCAAGACCCAACACAGCACAACACCAAAATGATAAAATAAGATGTATTGATTTGTATTATGACTTGGTTTTCTATGCATTTTGATGACGCATTGTACATTTGACGTTGTATACCCACACTAGGCTGGGTTGATTTAGTCCATCAGATGGAAACATGCTACCTGTTGACAGTGTGCTGTGTGGTATTAGTAACAAACCCATTAACACAGTTGTATGAAATTTCTTTGTCTTTTTAGACTAAAGCATTATCCTGGGTTAACGACCTGATTACTGATATCATGCAGCACGATTTCAATCTGTTTGTGTGAAACACAAGGGACTACACTCAAAGCGTAGATTGGATTGCAAACTGGCCTTTTCCTGTTTATATCCAAGTAGTCATGAGTTCATCTTAAAGCTGGAAACACTCAGAAAGGAGTGTGTAGGAGGTGCAAGCATTCAGGATAAGGAAAGTGCTGCCTATCAATGAGACCATCTCCAAGAAGTAGTCTTGCATCATTTCCATTTGGCAACCCCTTTTATTTATTTTTCTTTATATTTAAACAAATTCTGGCACCGTTCTCTGTTCTACCAATTGGAAAGTGCCGAATGTCCAGCCAGCTCTCTTCAATCAGGAGCAGTCCAATCGACCAGTAAGGGGAGCATTATGCTCTTTGAGACCCCCTACTCTACGGCAAGGATAACCACAAGCTCTCCTCTCACACTGCACAATGGCAGCATCAGAACCAAAAATCTGCCCGTTTCTTCTTTCCAGCTGGAGGTTCTTAATCATTTCGTCGATATTCACCATAGTTACACTGCAAAGATAAGACCAGACTCTTCACTTGCTAAGTCCAGACTAGGGGCTGTTACTGAGGCCCAATAGCCTTAAGTTGCTTTAGATCACTCTCATCCTTCATTAATTATGCCATAACAGGAAAAACTGTGGAAATAAAGTGTTTGGGTTACCTTTCTTTAAATTCCCTTTAATCACAATTCAAAAACATGGATATGCACAAGCACGCTCACACCTACGCTCATGTTCACAAGCACACTCACACCTACGCTCATGCTCACACGCATGCTCACACTCAATGCACGCTCACACCTATGCTCACTCACATGCACGCTCACACCTATGCTCACTCACATGCACGCTCACACCTATGCTCACACTCACATGCATGCTCACACCTACGCTCACACTCACACGCATGCACGCTCACACCTAGGCTCACACTCACACCTATGCTCACACTCACACGCACGCTCACACTCACACGCACGCTCACACCTACGCTCACACTCACATGCACGCTCACACCTACGCTCATGCTCACACGCACGCTCACATCTATGCTCACACTCACACGCACGCTCACACCTACGCTCACACTCACATGCACGCTCACACCTACGCTCACACTCACATGCACGCTCACACCTACGCTCATGCTCACACGCACGCTCACATCTATGCTCACACTCACATGCACGCTCACACCTACGCTCACACTCACACAAACGCTCACACTCACATGCATGCTCACACGCACGCTCACACCTACGCTCACACTCACCCGCACGCACACACCTACACTCACACTCTCACGCACGCTCACACCTACGCTCACACCCACACGCATGCACGCTCACACCTAGGCTCACACTCACACTCACACTCATGCTCACACTCACACCTACGCTCACACTCACACCTACGCTCATGCTCACACGCACGCTCGCATCTATGCTCACACTCACGCTCACACCTACGCTCACACTCACACATACGCTCACACGCACGCTCACACCTATGCTCTCACTCACACTCATGCACGCTCACACCTAGGCTCACACTCACATCTATGCTCACACTCACACGCACACCTATGCTCACACTCATGCTCACACCTACGCTCACTCACACATACTCACACTCACGCACGCTCACACCTACGCTCACACTCATACGCATGCTCACATCTCTGCTCACGCTCACTCACGCACGCTCACACCTACGCATGCTCACATCTACGCTCATGCTCACACGCATGCTCACATCTACGCTCACGCTCACGCTCACACCTATGTTCATGCTCACACTCACACACACACACACGTTGGCAGACATGGCTTAACTGAAGGGTTGGACTGCTTGTTAAAAACACAATTAAGGAGGCAACATAGGTTTTTTACTTCATGGGGATATGTGGGTGGTTCCTCCCCTTTTATTTTTTAGAATCTTCATCCTTCCAGCTGGGAGCCTCCGGCTGAGAGGGTTGACACACAGCCTGCTCCCAGGCCCCTGACCTTGTTCCCTATGGCTGGTCACAAGGCCACACCAGGGACCACCCAGGCAATCACGCTCCACTAATGAAGCTCATCTAATTTTCTGTCCATTAATTTAAACGGATGGTAAATGAGCCGAGTACCCTTACTGGCGTGCTCCGATCCCCACCCCATTCTCCTGAACTCTCCTCACCTAGGCAATCCAATAGCTCCAGGTGCAGGAACAGGAAAATCTGCCCCTGTATTTCTCCACAACACAGCGACACATTGTTTAGAGGACTTGTATTTGTGAAAGAACCGTCAAAATGTATTCATTGGCTACATAACCAACAAACAAACAGTTACTGGACTACAAACTAAAAAGAAAAAAACCTGCATTTATATAGTGCCTTTCACTACCTCAGGACGTCCCAAAGCACTTTACACCCAATGAAGTAAGTTGGAAGTGTCTTACTGCTGAAATGTAGAAAACCAATCTGTGCACAGCAAGATCCCACAAACAGCTATCTGATAATGACCAGATAATCTGTTTTTAGTGATGTTGGTTGAGGGATAAATATTAGCCAGAACACCGGGAAGAACTCCCCTGCTCTTCTTCGAAATAATGCCATGAAATCTTTTACGTTCACCTGAGAGAGCAGACGGAGCCTCGGCTTAACGTCTCATCCAAAAGACGGCACCTCCGACAGTGCAGCACTTCCTCAGTACTGCACTGGAGTGTCAGCCTAGGTTTTGCGCTCAAGTCTCTGGAGTGAGATTCATTTAAAGTAATTTGTTGTATGCAAAGTATTTTGAAGTGTTTCTGAAGGATCTCATAAGGTGCTATATAGATGCAAACCTTTTTTATGAATTAAATAGGCCAGCGTAGACTGAGCTGTGCATGTAGTGGAGTCAGGCAGATCAATGTAGCAGTGTACTCACTCTATTTCCACAATCGAAGTGCTGCGTTTCAATCCGTTTGCAAGCTGTGCTGCCCCTTGGCAACCAATGAAGTTAGACCTCAAACTAAGAGAAGAACAGCAGAGGATTTTAGTGCTCTCAATAACTGCCGAGGACATTCTCAAATTATGCCAGAAAAACATATCTGTAGATACGGAGACGATGTTGGAAGAAAGTGTTTGAGTTTCTCAGTGATGCCCCTTTCTTTCACTTTCCTTGATAACCTCAATTCAAAGCCACACACACTCCACACCAGTTGGCAGGCATGGCCGAGCTGTAGGGTCGGACTGCTTGTTAAAAACACAATTAGGGAGGTAAGCTGTATTTTCTTTTACATTATGTTTATGGGGATATTTAAGTTGTTTCCTCCCTTTTGTTTTAAAAAAAAATCTTCTTCCCTTTCTTCATCCTTCCACCTCAAGCTGAGAGTGTTGGTGCACAGCCGGCTTCAGTGATTCCTATCACTGGCCACAAGGAGGCACCAGAGACCACAAGATAAAGGAATCTGTTTCTGATGGTGTTGGTTGATGTCAGGATACCAGAGCTCCCCTGCTCTTATTCGAATAGGGCCATGGGATCTTTTACATCTACCTGAGAGGGCAGACAGGGCCTCGGTTTAACGTCTCATCCGAAAGACGGCACTTCTGACAGTGCAGCGCTCCCTCAGTACTGCACTGGAGTGTCAGCCTAGATTATGGGCTCAAGACTCTGGAGTGGGACTTGAACCCATGGCCCTCTGACTTCACACCGGGTGTGCGAACACTGATCCACGGCTGAGACTAGTAGAGTTGGAACTGCAGGCGGCATTCTATATAGACAGTTTGTTGGTTCAGTCTCTTATGCTAATGTCAACTTAGTACCAGGATAGCAGCTCACTGAAACTCCAGGTAGATTTGTTTCACGTATTAATGGAAAAATGTAACTTAGATGACTAGGCACTTGCTGGAATTTCACTAGACTTCAGTGAAGCCTATAAATTTATCTTAGATTACAGAAGACAGGGATTGAAGAGGAAATTGGCAGAAAAAAGTCCCGTTCCACTGGTTGGAGGTGAGTTGGTAACTAGAGGTCATAAATTTAAGAACACCAATAGAACAAAGGGAGAGGATTTTTTTTTAAAGGTAGAGAGCCAGCATGGGTTTGATGGGCCAAGTGGCCACCTTGTGTGAAATTCTTTGATTCTATGGGGTAGATTCTCCACTAGCCACCCGGGTGTGAAACTGGTGATGTGGATTATCATTGAAACCACCCGACTTTCAACTTGGGCGGTTTCTGTAACGGGCGGCTGATCGGTGATGCCAGTTTCACGGCCGGGGGGCGGGTAAATTGAAAATCTAGCCCTATGATTCATTTCTCAGGAATTTGGGTGCAAGAGTCAGTAGAGCCCAGGGGATTTCCTGTCCAGTCGTTTGCAACTTGTAAAATCTACCCTGTGGCTTCCTTCCCTCACCCCAGATCTTTGTTCAAATTGGAATACAATGCTGAGAACTCACTTTAATTTCTTCAGACTCGTCATTTTTAGTATTCCTTCAGCTAACAGCTGTGCACCGCTGTCTCTGAGCACTAAGGAATCCAAGCTGCACAAGAATAAAGAGAACAGGTAGCATTAATGTTTCTTGTGCCATTTCTTCGAGTGTCACACATTTCAATTGCTTTGCTCCACATTAATTAACAACTTACATTTATAGAACGCATTTAATGTAGCAAAACGTCCCAAGGCGCTTAACAAGAGCGCTATCAATAAAAACATTTTTGACACCGAGCCACAGAAGGAGATATCAGGACAGGTGACCTAAAGCTTGGTCAAAGAGGTAGGTTTTAAGGAGCGTCTTAAAGGAGGAGAGAGAGGCGGAGAGGTTTAGGGAGAGAGTTAAAGAGCAGACAGTGTCTGTTGATCAATGGATCAAAGTGGCTTGCTTCATTGATTGACTGATGGGACTTGTTATGATATCTGTAACTCCACAGGCCCGTTTATAAAATGCTCTGAGTACAGAATGCAAATGTTACCTAGTTCCCATACTTGCATTATGGTTTTTTTTTTGCAATGTTGTCAAACACATAAATGAATGTCATATCATTAAGTTTGACTGAAAGCTTCTACTTCAAAATAAAAAAAAACAAATCAAGAGATCAAAAGCTGGCAATTTCAAACCGTTCTTCCAAGTTTTGGTCTGATGAAAGCCTCCATTTTGTTCCTTGACCATGGGTCCCAGTGCATTAAATTATATCACAAGGCCAACCGGCACACCAAAACCTAAACTGGCACAAGAGACAAAAGCAAGCGGAGTTTGCCATTTTAAGACAGAAGAGTTCACCAAGTATCAGCGACTTTCTGTTTCTGTTGGAACCTCCTCTTACCGACTTTCTTGTATGACATTTTTTTATAGTATTTTTAATATTTGTAACTTTTCTGCTTCAAATCTCCATTTAAGTGTAAATAAATCAATTTATTAGTTACTACAGTCTGTAAAACTGTGTGGCAATACCCGTCATTCTGGATTGAGTTGGTGGTGTAGCGCGTGACTACATTAAACCGAGTAATCGGAGCATTGCACATGGATAAAGGTCAATCCTCAGGGTAAGCAGCTCTGCAAGGCCCGATCTCGGGGAAATGTACAGCTTCTGGACAATATGGGACAAGGCCCAGTTACAGGAACGGCTAGGAGACAACGCTCATTTAAATGAGGCCTGAACCCAGAAATGGGTTGGGTTTCCTGTCGCTGGTTTAGGGAGGGCAATGCAGACACTCTGCCAATTTCACGCCCGTTTCGGGCAGAAGTCGAAGTTCGCGCCCAATGCTTCACAATGCACAATCTCCACTGCATGAGCACAGCAGAAATACCATACTGCCCATTGCCTGAACTGTGAAGATAAGAATGTATGCGGCGCCTCTGATACGACTTAGAGAATAGGCCAGGATACAGTATGAAAAGACCTGTCCACTCCAATATAGAGTGGACAGAGCTTCTGTATCACAGAGGACATCATTTACACTGGTCCCGGTACTGTGTGAGAGAGAATGGCCTCAGAAAGTCAAATGTAAAGCGATGTTAATGTGCAAACACCTTGGCTTCTAGATTTAGGATAAAGGTCCACCCCGTCCTAACTCCCCCAAGGTTTTTGGGCAGTGCAAAGGGTCCAACACTCACACCCTTTTCTCCTTCCATCTCCTTTCTTGAGAGAACTCCTTTACCAGGGGCAGTGTGGTGTGCAGATAACTGGGGGTGGGGGGTCGGGTAGAATGTCTGAGGCGACTTTCCCATGGAGAAATGGCGTTAAGAAAGTTACGGCGGGGGATTGGGTGAACGCCTGCAGATATTGTACCCCGGTGTATAAAGAGCACGGTGAATCAGGGCACTTGTATTTTGTTACATTGTTAAGAGTCGTGAATCAAGATACTGTGCGGTCACTGTAATCATTCGAGATCAGTGGAGAGCATAAGGTTAACTGCACCGTTCCATCCGGGTGGGAAAAATTGTCGGCCCTAGCATTTCCCGGAGACTTGCGCACACAGCGTTGGATTAGTTTTACCTGGTAGAAGTCCCAGGAAATGATGGCGTAAGTGAGCTACACTATTATTTACGCTGCTCCGCCAATACCCTCACCAACACTGTGTAAAGGGGATGACCCTAGCTCCGCCCCCACAGCTAAATCAACGGCAATCCCAAATTTCCTGGATCCACACCAGTTGTCTCGCTGCAGCCACTTAGGCTGAAAACTAAGGATGCAGGTGAAAGTATTTCAATTCATTCGTTCAGAACAATTGATGAAAGCAAAGTGGCAGCTCCGCCCTTTCTTGATATTTTTACTTCTTAGCTGAAGCCCATCAAAACACTTCTTCTTCGTGGTTTAGTACACGTTGTGTGCACGGTGCGGGGAACTGAAGTGCCCGCATGTGATACTGATGAGAGTGAGAGTGGGGGAGAAATGAGTTTCGGGCCCAAAATGGGCGGCGAGCTCGCAGCAGCTCCAGAAGCCAGAAGCCCAAAACTCGCTCGAAATTGGGCCTTGGGCCTCATCTGAATAATTCTGGTGAGCTGCAGGTGCCTGTCGGGTCTCCCGAGGCAGCTCACCGGTTTCTTCAGGGCCAATTTGGGCCGAGTTGCGATGTCGACCTCAGATTGGTTCTGGGAGGCAGGGGAGGCAAACGGGGGGGGGGGGGAGGAACAAGCCTGGGTCGGCAGCGACATGTAGCGGTGCTGTGGAACGTAAACAGATGCTAAGCCCCTCTTTAGCATATGCAAAGGACCCAATGCCTGTTTAAGATGGCCGCCTGGGATGCCCGAATGTCGCCCAAGTCAATATGGCGCCGGATGTATTTCAGCTGCCTTTGGGGCGCAGGACATAGCCCTCGAAATCGGACCTTTATGCTCCCGTCCCGTGCCCAACAATCGGGTGAAATGTTGTCCAATTTTGCAACCTCCCCCCCCCCCCCACCCAGCCCCACAGTTTAGATAGCTTACATTAAGAATGCCATCTTCTAAATAAATCCGTAACTTAGAATATTCCTGAAAACTGGACACAGCCGCTGAGTGTGTCCAATACTCAAACAATTTACTGCAAGTGATCAAGCTCAGAATAGTGAAAGGATTCTGAATGAGACGTCCTATCACTCAGGTCAGGTCGCTATTGATCTGTTTAATTGATGGAGATGGGGGTCAGCCATTGGCTGCGTCGCTCACTTGGCCCCTGATTTGCTATTCGGCTCACTGCGGTGTATTCAAATTGTGTTTCCAGTAAGTTCACAATGGGAAGATCAGGGCAGGAAACGGTGTAAGTTCCCGGAAATTCTGGGCCAATAAATTTCCTGGGATATGGCCGGACTGATACAATAAAAAGGTCCTTTGGGGAAAGTGAACGGCGTGGTATGATATTGAGTCGTATAGACAAAGAAGGGCCCTGCTTTGATTCACAGATCTCTAATTTGAGGGTTCCCCCCCCCCCCCAAATTAGAAGTATTGGTGTTCATGCAGTCGGCAGGGCTGCTTCATACGATTGTTTCAATGTTTCATTGACTGACCTCAGCTGGAGCCATGACAGACCACTAAAAAATGGCTTCAGTGCTCTCAGGATAGGGGGAATGGGAAAAAATTACCGAGGCTGACCTCTACCCTGTGACCCCCCATGGACAACAAGTCAGGAAGGGGGTCAGGCTTGACTGCAATCCTATCCTTAATTATATGATAGTATAACCCCTCCCCCCCCCCGGTCAAACAGGAATAACAGCCTCTTGGTTGGGGCACCAAAGAGTTGGAACCATCCTTCAGAATGGACAGGAGGGAGGGAAAGGAGAGGAAATTGTGAGGAGGGAGGGAAGAGAGAGAGAGAGACCACCTTCCGCTGCACATCCTGCTACTTTGCTGAGAGGCACTCATGAAGGATGGGAAGTGGTGATTGAAGAAATGTTATAAAGAACGACATTGGGCCTCATAAACCACAAGATGTTGGGCAAGTGGGTTACACAGCCCGCACTTGGTGTGTGATTTAGTTCTGTAGAAACCACAGGGCTCCATCATGAATTATATTTAGTCCGCAGCCCAGGAGTTTTGAATGAAAAAGACAACTGAAATGTACTTCATACACAACATATATACGTAAAATTATACAACACAGAACCATGGAATCAGCGAGATAGAAAGTAAAATAGCAATGTTGTTAGGGGTGTAGGACCTCTACTGTGTGTTACAACAAACATCAGCCCCCGCCATCCCCCGTCCCCCATTCTCCTCAGAAGACCGAAGGCCTGACAATCAGAGCTTGAGAGATTAATGAATTCGAAAAAGTGGAGAGAACAATGGGAGAGATGGGGTTCAGAAAAAGTAAACAATCTACAGTAAGAATCAAAGACTCATCGAATCGTACAGCACAGAAGGAGGCCATTCGGTCCATCGTGCCTCTTTGAAAGAGCTGTCCAATTAGTCCCGCTCCCCTGAAACTGGAGAGAAACACGAGGAAAACAGAACGGAGAGTGGCCAAACCCTTCACTCCTAAAATCAACCAAAACCTAAAAACAAAACAAGGTGACTGAGCCAAGAGCACGATACTAGAATGAGAGGGATCAAAACGGAGTTAGAAAGAGAGGGATCAGCGGAGAGAAGGTCAGGAGATAGTGAGGGAGCACTGAGGCTGATAGGGAATGGAAAGCAAAGCTAGACAAATGAAATGGGGTAAAGACAGACAGATACCACAAGCACACCATCTGGGCATGAGAGGATGGGCTCCAAAACTAGCTCAATTCAGTCCAAAATAATGACTATTATATAAAGGATAGGTTATTGTGGATGCAAATGAGTTCAAACACCCCATGGACCTGACTGTGCTTATTCCACAATTACCCATCACTCCCTGCTGCAAAATATAAAGGAGACATGTCCTTTTACAGAGTTCAACAATTTCCGATGATAACCTCTGCCCCCATTTTTGCAGACAGCAGGTGCTGGTAATGGTTCTACTGTTGCCATTTACACCTCTTCTAGACCCATCTTGTTTCTTTACTTGTCCCATTACCATCCCCTTTTGTCTTGCACCATCATCCCTTTTGTCATTTAACCACTCCTGCCTTCCACCCTATCACAGACCTTCCCTTTTGTTCTTTCCTCCCCTCCCCCGCTTTCCCTGCCTCTCCACCTGTTTAAAACCTGTTACATCTCTTCTAACTTTTTCCAGTTCTGACATAAGGTCATCGACCCGAAATGTTAACTCGGTTTCTCTCTCCACAGATGCTGCCTGACCTGCTGAGTATTTCCAGTTTTTTCTGTTTTTATTTCAGATATCCAGCATCCGCAGTATTTTGCCTTTTGTATTCTGTCACCATACATGTGATAGCTTTGTTCAATAAATGTTACATCGTGACATTCTGAAATGTTACTTTCATTATATTTTCCCAACCAATTCCCATCAGCATGCGGGCAAAATTCCCCGAATACCTGTGTAAGAAAAATAACAAGGCAATATTTCACTCACTTTATCTCTTCCAGTCTGGTGCAGTTACTGAGCCCTTTTGCCAACATATTTGTCCCAATCAAACTAGCAGCTGTAGCGATTTTGGACAAGCTGAAACAGCAGAAAATACGCATCAGACACCTTACCGCAACATTTAATCCCGATAATGAAGCCCTGCATCTTAACTGGATGATGCCAAGACTGCCAGGCTGTCTAATCTGCCAGGCTGTCTAATCTGCCAGGCTGTCTAATCTGCCAGGCTGTCTAATCTGCCAGGCTGTCTAACCTGCCAGGCTGTCTAACCTGCCAGGCTGTCTAATCTGCCAGGCTGTCTAACCTGCCAGGCTGTCTAACCTGCCAGGCTGTCTAATCTGCCAGGCTGTCTAACCTGCCAGGATGTCTAATCTGCCAGGATGTCTAATCTGCCAGGCTGTCTAATCTGCCAGGCTGTCTAATCTGCCAGGCTGTCTAATCTGCCAGGCTGTCTAATCTGCCAGGATGTCTAATCTGCCAGCCACTGTTGGGATTCATGGAGTTCGAGTCCTCATTTCATGTCACTTGCTAAAGACCTGGCCTTCATTTTATGGAAAGTGAAGGGGAGGGAAGAAAAAGTGACACTGGCGGCTGGTTAAGTGGCACTGACATTGGTCAAGCAGCCCTCTTGTAATGGCCTAGCAAGTATATAAGATTGTATAAGGGCAACAAATGCCAGCCTTGCCAGCAACCCTACATCTCAAGAATGAATAAAACAAAAGTATAAGTGCAAGATTTAACGACATCCTAGAACATTGTCACGTGTCTTTATGATTCTGTTTGGAGATAGTTTACAGGGAAGTGTTATACCAGCAATTATGGATGGTTGTGAACAGTGGCAAATGAATTGAGGGATTCAGATGAAACTAGAACCATGAGGGAGTGAAGCCCAAGATTAAACTCCAGCCTCATGCTGACTCCCATTTTATCCGGGTTATAGTCTCAAGCAAGTGAAAGCAATGCTAAAGACTGGTAAATCCATGGAATTTCAGGAACTGAGAAGAAATTACCAGGATATCAGTCCAGAATAATAAGGGGGAATTTTAACCCCTAAAAAAGTTGGGTCGGGTGGGAGGTTAAAGAGTTAAAAATCTGAATCCCGACCCCAACCCACGCACTTCCGGTTTTAACAGGCGGGATGGGGCGGGCGGCTAACCTGCTCCCAGGAGGCGGGTTGCCACATTAAATATTATAATGAGGCTGCGTGCCTCATGGTTTAAATTTAACTGTGGGTGGGCGGGTTTCCCAGGCCTCGGGAAACCCCCCGGCTAAAGGGAGGCGAGGACTGCTGAATCCAGGAGTTAAGTGCCTTTCCACTTACCTGCTGGTTCCAGTGTTCCTGCCTCACCAACCTCCCGCGATCAGACACACCCCACCCTTCCGATCTTCCCCCAACCTCCCCCACGAGGCCTTCGACTCCCCCGTCCGGTCTTCCGATCCCCACCTGGCCTCTGATCCCGCCCCCCCCCAAGACTCCGATACCATCCTTCCACCCCCGGCCTCCGACCCCCCTTCTGGCCACCGATTCCCCTCCGGCCTCCGATCTACAGCCCCCAACCAACCACCAGCCCCCGACCCCCCCCCCGACAATCTAGAGCCCCCGATCCCTCCGAAGATCTGCAGCCCTCGACCCCTCTGAGGATCCTCCAGCCCTCAACCCCTCCGAGGATCCTCCAGCCCTCAACCCCGCCTGCGGGCAGGAAACAGAGGTTCAAAATGTTAATCAGGCCCTGTCCTTAAATTCGGTAGGGCCTGAGCGAAACCTGTTCTCCCAGTTTCCCGTCGCATAGCAGCCCCCCTCCCCCACCCCCAGTTTCCTACACCGCCTCCAAATTAAAATTCCGGCAATAGTGTCACATGTTTACAAGAAGATTTAAGGGAACTACGTTGCAATTGGGAAACAAGTTTCGTATAACTTTAAAACTAGACTGTATGGTACAATGGTAAAAAAATGAAGACTAAATCTGATCTTGGATTCATACTTGATCTTCTTCAACTGTTCGAACCCTGATAGGAGTTTCCCCAGTTCAGTTGCTCCCTCCTCTCCCAGTTCGTTTTGTGACAAGCTGAAATGAAAGCAAAGGAACAGAGACTCGTTAGCAGCAGGACCTCAGCTTTAAACAGGCGGGTAGATTCTGGACTTTACCGGCTGGCCTTAAACATCAACTGAAAACTTTATGTTGGTTGATGAGACATTAAACAAAGGCCCCCACCTGCTCTCTCAGGTGGACGTAAAAGAGCCCATGACTCTATTTGAAGAAGAGCAGGGGAGTTCTCCCTGGTGTCCTGGCCAATATTTATCCCTCAAACAACACCGTAAAAAAACCCAGATAATCTAGTTATTTATCTCATCGCTGTTCGTGGGAGCTTGCTGTGCATAAATTGGCTGCTGCATTCCCTACATTACAACAGTGACTACACTTCAAAAGTACTTCATTGGCTGCAAAGCGCATTGGGACGTCCTGTGGTCATGAAAGGGGATATATAAATACAAGCTCTTTCTTTTCTTTCCTTCATCTCACAGCAGCATCAGACACTGAGTAGTGGATGCAAAGCCTCTCTGTAACCATAGCAGAGCCAATTTCAGAATAAGGGGGCACCCTTTTAAATTGGAAATGAGGAGGAATTTCTTCTCGCAGAGGGTCGTGAATCTTTGGAATTCTCTTCCCCAGAGAGCTGTGGAGGCTGGGTCATTGAATATATTTAAGGTGGAGATAGACAGATTTTTGAAAGGTATGAAAGTCAAGGGTTATGGGGAGCGGGCAGGGAAATGGAGCTGAGCCCAAGATCAGATCAGCCATGATGTTATTGAATGGCGGAGCAGGCTCGAGGGGCCAAATGACCGACTCCTGCTCCTACGTCTTATGTTCTTATGTAAGCTGCTGTTTTGTCTGAGGTAATGGGCTCGGTTTTAATACACAGGGAGACATAGGCCCAGGAAGTGGACTCTCTGTGGCCAGAACAGTGCCTAGTCAGTCGGCATGTCTACCCGACGGGGAAGAATATTTCACAGAAAGTCCTCCAGTGGCCCTCTGACCAAAAGAAAACGGAATACTTTGCTTAAAGCCTCTACTATAACAGCAGAAAACAACTTCCGTTTCCCAATCAGAGCGGCCAGTTCCAAGCTCGCCAGGCTCAGTCTCGAGGTGTGCGCGCGCACCATTTTTATTTTTAACCTAGTGCAAATCGCCGCTGTTTTGGGTGGGGGGGGCGGGGGGGTGGCAAAGGCTTTCTCATGAACTTTTGCCAGTTTTGGCGAGGGTCTCACCGAAAGTGGTCCAGGAAATTTTGGCGTAGCATAACAACTGGCAGGACGCACTCACGCCAGAATTGCCTGACACTTCAGCGCTAGAATAATGGCATAGCTGCACCATTACTGCGGCACAATTTGCCAGGAAATTCCAGGCCACCGTGCGTTGGTAAATTAGTATCTCACGGTGAAATTTCAGGGCCAGTGTGAATAGCCATTAACAGAGATTCCGGAACACATCCACTTGCAGCGCATCCCTCACTGCATAAAGACACTGGAATCTGGTTACCGAGATCAGTTTGGACGGGTTCCAAACGATCGCTCGGTCAGAAGGTGGCAGTGCCGAGGGTGCCTCGTACGACTGCTGCCACTTTCTGACAGAGCAGCGGCATTGAGTGGCTCAACAGCACCCACCAACACTTCAATGTTCACACCTTCACACAGCCGACTTCTGGCCCCTCTCAGCTGTTCAACGATAACTTTAGGATTATAAAATTCATTTTTATTTTTGCCTTAGGCTTTTTATCTGGTTCCCATTCATTGTAGAGCAATGCTCGGCGCTCACAAGCCGTTTAAACAGCGGAGGAGCGCACCGCGACTCTGGCGCCGTTTACTGGCCAGCTGTGAGAGCCGCAGGCAGGTGTTGCTCAGCTGTTCAACAACACTGCGCACTGACACTCTGAGGTAGAAAACAGGGGAGGAGTCCACCACAAAACTGATTACTACAACTGACCGTTTACTCACAAAACATGTAGACTTAAGACAAATGAGCTAATACAAGCAGGATTTAAGCATTATGTCTCCAGAATCACTGTACACAGGTTCCTCTTTATGGTTAATAATAGTGAATGCTCTTGTGGGGCAAGCCTAGTGGGCAGTTTATACATTTACTTGATGCTTGCCATCTGCTCACATTGGGTCTAGAGCTGGGCTGCCAATCTCACTGCTGCTCCACCAATCGGTGCCCTGTCTACAGGGTTCAGGCAATGACATTAAGGAACTGACAGCCAGCCTGGACGAGCCAATGAAAAGAGATGGAGATTGTGGAAGGAGAATATTCATCAATGAAATCAATGGACGCTTGGCAGATGTATGGCAAATGGTGTTCGACGGAGAAGTGTGCAGTGACAAGTAGAGGTGCTAAAAATAGCAAATACAAAGTTAGAAATATATCAAAGTGCAGCAGGAAAGGGATCTGGGTGTACACGTCAACAGTGAAAATGTAATTCCTTGATGTGAGCGAATCTGTCACAGCAAATATCAAGATGAATATGCGTAGAGGAAAAAATCCAGGAAGTGACAGTGACACTGGAAAGGATTACAGTGAGACCACAAAGTAGAACCTCAACTTTCCACCCAGGCATAAAGAGAAAGGTTTGCATTTATGTATGACCTCAGGACCTCCCAAAGCGCTTTACAGCCAATGAACTACTTTTGAAATGTGGTCACTGTTGTAATGTAGGAAATGGCATTGCCTGTTATTGAAACTGGCCGAGTTTCGTTTTCACTGATATCAAATGTAATAAAGCGGAATGCTGGCGCATTCATTCAGGTTTACATCTGCATATCTACTACTGGCCCGCTACACTCCACAGACAACTCCCTCTACTGGCCCGCTACACTCCACAGACAACTCCCTCTACTGGCCCGCTACACTCCACAGACAACTCCCTCTACTGGCCCGCTACACTCCACAGACAACTCCCTCTACTGGCCCGCTACACTCCACAGACAACTCCCTCTACTGGCCCGCTACACTCCACAGACAACTCCCTCTACTGGCCCGCTACACTCCACAGACAACTCCCTCTACTGGCCCGCTACACTCCACAGACAACTCCCTCTACTGGCCCGCTACACTCCACAGACAACTCCCTCTACTGGCCCACTACACTCCACAGACAACTCCCTCTACTGGCCCACTACACTCCACAGACAAATCCCCCTACCAGCAGAGCACCACTGTGTTCCATCAAGTGTGTAACTATTTCAGTCTGTACCTATCCCTGTAGCCTCCATTCTCAACTAGATGGTTATCCAGCTCCTTTTTGAAGGAGCTAATTGGCTCAGCCTCAACTATTTCTACTGGACTTCAACACTAGAGTGAGGTAAATGGACTCATCAGATTCTCCATGTTCTTCTGAAACTTAAACCAATTTCACTTCAAAATATAAAAAGTAGATTCCCCCCCTTGGGGATCTTGTGATTTGGTAAATATTGTTGTATTTATAATGAGGATGGGGGCGGTGGGGGGGAGACGTGTGGTGCTTATACTGGCAGAAAGTGGGTCATGCCCAGTGTTCCTGATGGACAAGGCGACTCACCCAATGCCACTCTAGTCCATTTATTAATGATGGCTTCAAGAATGCAAATGTCAGATGCCCCAGAGATGAGACAAGCCACAACCTAAAGTACAGGGCTTGAAAAATAAAATTAGAATTAAAAATGTCGGGGAATAATAAAGCTTTGAAAAAAAATGGGTTTAAATAAAGGTTATCTCATCTTCCCGGACATGTATTTGAGTCCATTTTTATTCTGTTGATATAACAGTTGGCCCTGCTCATCACTTGTTAGGAACATGAAACTAAAAGGTCAGTGCTTGGAGAACAGAAGCCTGCAGCTGAAGTATTTGCCAAACATTGGGAGTTGGCTTCCTGTTGGACATTTCAGGATGGCCACAAGGTGGTGCTCTAACAGCATACTTTGCACACAATTACTACACATAAGAACATAAGAAATAGGAGCAGGAGTCGGCTATTTGGCCCCTCGCGCCTGCTCCGCCATTTAATGAGATCATGGCTGATCTGATCTTGGGCTCAGCTCCATTTCCCTGCCCGCTCCCCATAGCCCTTCACTCCCTTATTGTTCAAAAATCTGTCTATCTCCATCTGTCTATTCAATGACTCAGCCTCCACAGCTCTCTGGGGCAGAGAATCCCACAGATTTACGACCCTCTGAGAGAAGAAATTCCTCCTCATCTCCGTTTTAAATGGGCGACCCCTTATTCTGAAACTATGCCCCCTAGTTCTAGATTCCCCCATGAGGGGAAACATCTTTTTTGGAAAAGCTAAAAGAAACCTTTGGCTTTATTATTTGAAAGCAGAAAACTTAAAACAGGACCAGTGGTTTTGCCCTAGTGTTGTTCTTGGTGAGTCAAAGGTCAGAGAAAGACGTGATCAGAGATGGTGAAGTAAGTGTTGGCAAGGCAAGGGTATTAAGGGTTATGGAACCAAGGCAAGTAGATGGAGTTAAGATACAGATCAGCCATTCTCTAATTGAATGTTGGAACAGGCTCAAGGGCCTGAATGGCCCACTGCTGTTCCTATGTTCCTAACTGAATGGTGGTAATTGATTGGTTCCTGAGAAATTTGAGCCAATCAGGTTACATAGAATTTACAGCACAGAACTGGCCAATCGGCCCAACTGTCTATGTCGGTGTTTATGCTCCACACCAGCCTCCTCCCACATTACTTCATCTTACCCTATCAGTGTATCCTTCTATTCCTTTCTCCCTCATGTGCTTATCTAGTTTCCACTTAAATGCATCTATGCTATTCGCCTCAACTATTCCCCGTTAACCAGGTTAAGTGGACAACAGTGATGTGTTTTGATTGATTGTTGGGAAATTTGAGGCAATTAGAAAAGCATGACAGATTCTGTGTGTGTCTGTAGCAGACACATTTAAAGAGCAGTCTCCGGTGGGGTATATTTTGCGAGTCTCTGCTCCCACTGCCGAGCAGAGATCCGGGTGAGAATCCGTGATGCAAGTTCACCCAAATTAAGCTCTAAAGGTAACACTTTGAACATATGATTAGTGGATCTCCTGCGGCATTTCTCAGGGCGGGTCAGATGATATACTGTTTATACCGTATCATTCTGCTGCTAATAAAAGACTTGCATTTATATAGCGCCTTTCACAACCTCAGGACGTCCCAAAGCGCTTTACCGCCAGCTAAATACTTTGGAAGTGGAGTCACTGTTGTAATGTAGGAAACACGGCAGCCAATTTGCACACAGCAAGATCCCACAAACAGCAATGTGATAAATCACCAAATCATCTTTTTTTTTTAGGTATTGGTTGAGGGATAAATATTGGCCAGGACACCGGGGAGAATGCCCCCTGTGCTAAGGTGTGCTATGTTTTAGTTGACTGGTCCTTATCTAAGGTACATGAACTGGGGAGGTGCTGAGTGAGTGAAGGCGGCAGCGTCTCCCAGCAAAGGGAAGGAAAGCCAAGGGGGAGAGCTGCACCCATGTGGTCCCTGGGCCTTCTGGAGGTAGGATACAGGGACCATAGGCAGTGGCAAGGGAGCAAATGTCAAATGAGGTGGCTCAAAGGATCAGGAATATTTTGTACAAGGAGGAAGTTAACGAATCACCCACAAAATAAAGAGAACATAAAAATCCTGTCAAATAAAAATCAAGCTTACTTTATCTCCTCAATGCTGCAGCATTTGCGAAGGCCTGCTGCCAGTGTCACAATCCCCGTGGTACTTATGTTGATGGCTTCAAGGCTGAGGAGACAGACAAAATGTAGCTGTGGTCACAGCAGCAACCTTCTAAATATAGGAGGACCTGTCAGCAGTCTTTATCAGGGTGGATTCTGTGCTGAATTATTTGTGCTTGGGGAAAGTAACACATTTTCCCAATGTTATTCCTAAAGCCAGTTAAATTGAAGGGTTTTTCCAGAGTGGGGAAGGAAGCCAATTTTAAAAGTCATCTCCCGCCCACCCTAGCGCACCTTCTAGTGTCTGCTTTCAGAATAAGATACAAGTCTTGGGGCAGCTCACCTGCTTGTCCTCTGGGTTGAGGCCGATGTGCCTCAGACTGGGCAATAAAAGAATAAAAATCCAACTAATGATATAACTATCTGGAACATGGAGTCTATGCACAGTGCAGAGCTCCAGAAACCACATCAACAGGGTGTCCCTGGACACACTGTGAAAATCACACCTGTTTTAAGTCACACCCTGCTATCTCCCCTTCCCCTTAATTGTCTTCCCTTCTCGCCGAAAGTTGCCAACTACTTGCTGGGGTACAATTCCACTGGCGCCAACTGCCCTCCAGTACCTCAACCAAGTGGCCATTGTCATGTGTGAGGCTGGACATGGAGTATTGGCAGGCTATTGGACCATAGGGGTCATCACAGCTGAGCCTGATCCTGGTATCCAATATGCAGGAGACACCAGATAGCAATTAGAAGCTGTCTGATTTACCCCCATCCCTCACGTTCCTTAGCCCAGTAACACTGAGGCCTAAGATAGCATCTCTACCAATGTCATAGTTAACTCAGTGCAGACTGAAGATTAACACCAGGACTGTTCTGGGGTGCTGGCTCAGTTTCAAACTATGTAATGCACTTAACCAGTGAACCACCGAAGGAGCTACATATCCCTAATTCTATGAACATTTTATGAATCAATTTAATGTAAAATTAGACAGATTTACAAAAGGCTCTCCAATATCCTTGAGGGCTTTAAAAACAGGTATCGAACGCTAGTTCACTGGCCGGTCCAGAACTTACCTAAGCTTCCTCAGCCCCTGGACAACATGAAGGATTTCAGCCACTGTCTCTACTCCTTTGTCGCCAATGTTGTTTTGGCATAAACTGAAAGTACATGAGAAAGATCTGTAACTCCATATTCCAGGACAGAGTGACATCACTGACAAGCACAAACACCATCACTGCACAATCATTTACATCTCCCTACAGTAAATCCTTGAGATGTTTGTGGAGTGCAGACCCGCACCTGGGTAGCATTCACTCATTGTCCTAGCCATCCCAATATCAAACATATCAGAAATCTCCAATTACTTCTGCCCAGCGGCACTGGGTTATGGTCACTGAATAAGTATTTGGGGATTGCATGCTGCAATTCTGTCTATTTTTTCATCCTTTTAATCAAAGCACTGCCACCGACAACCACTTCAACCTCAGGGGCAGTGCCATTGCCATAGCCAGCAGACAATCCCCTCTGGAGATGCCTTTCTTCTGCCTCTCTGGAGGGAGCAGTGCAACTGGTGGCAAAATTAACAGCTGCACCGGGCAGCAATAGCTGCCATTTGGTTGCTCTTAGGAACAGATGGAACCAACCTCAGATCACAATGGATAGAGATGGGGGATCTTAGCTACAAGGACAGGTTGGAGAAGCTAGATTTGTTTTCATTAGAGAAAAGGAGGTTGCGGGGTGATCTGATAGAGGTGTACAAGATTATGACCGGTTTGGATAGGCTAGACGGAGAAAGGCTGTTCCCACTAGTTGATGGTACAAGGACTAGGGGACACAGATTTAAGGTTTTGAGCAAGAGATACAGGGGAATGTGAGGAAAAACTTTTTTACGCAGCGAGTGGTGAGGACCTGGAACTCGCTGCCGACGGAAGTGATGGAAGTGGAGACACTCAATGTTTTCAAGGGGAGACTGGATAGGCACTTGAGGGAAGTAAACTTGCAGGGCTACGGGGATAGAGCGGGGGAATGGGACTGACTGGATTGCTCTAGAGAGCCGGCATGGACTCGATGGGCCGAATGGCCTCCTTCTGTGCCATTATGACTCTATGGCTATGACTCTATGTTAGAAAGACTTGCAGTTTACGCAGCACTTCACCGATCCTCTCTGAAACATCCCAATTCATTCTACACGCAGTGAATTCATTTGAATGGCAGCGACTGTTGTTAAATATGGCAGCCATTTTGCGCACAACAGAACCCTACAAACTGCAATGTGAATGACCAGCTTATCTGTTCTTGCTGGTGGTAGTTGAGGGAGGAATGTTGGCCAAGACACCTCCTTGCTCTTCTTCAATTAGCGCTGAGGGATCTGTAACATCCAACTGAACAAGAAGAGAGGACTTTGGTTTATTGTCCCATCAAAAAGATGGGACCTCCGACGATGCAGCACTCCCGCAGCACTGCACTGAACTATCAAGTTAGATTATAGTCCTGGAGTGGGACTTAAACCCACAACCTTTGGACACAGAAAATTTAAATTACAGGCAAATTCATTTGATACACTAAAACAAGAATAGCGTGGTAGGAGGGCCAAGACCTACTTGGGTTCCTGCTTCCGGCAGTATCACAATTTAATTCACTGTGTAATATCCATCAGCAGATACACAGCACAAGAGTTAGAGAGCCAGCGAACGTCAGAAACGTTAGACATTCAGAGTTTTGCTATAGTAGCGGACAAGAAGTCTGTACGTTGCTCAAAATAATACTACGCTGACATCAGCACCAGACTGGAAGTAATACAGCTCACTGCACCTGTGCATAATACACAACCATAATATTTTTAGACTCTCATTCAACATACATCAAACTCTTATAAAGGATTGGGATTAATCCTGAACTTCCTTTTGTCACTTTTGTGGACTGTGAGGATATTTTTGTTTAAACACAGGAGGCATTATTAAGGTAACTGATTTGATCAGTTCCTGAGCCTGATGTGAGGGAATTAGAGCTGAAATGACCTCATTGTTGGAGCACTCCTGCCCAGATTAATAACTATTGAATGGATGTGTTTTCTGCATATAAAGATGGCAATCACAAGCTGATAATTTGAATATTCCACTGGCGTTATTCTGGTATTTTATCGATGGAGAAAGAGGAAGCAGTGCGAAGGAAAGAGACGGGCATTGTCCGGGAGACTGGTTATACATAAACTTTCAACAAGCTATCATAATGAGGAGGTTGTCGGCAGGGCCATTGGTTGACAGTAACAGACTCCAGCAAATGTTTTAATTATGTGAGGTTCCTGGATTCTTACTGGTGTTTGGAGATTGAATTTTGCAATTCCCACCCTTTCCTCTGTGAAGAACAAAAGAAAAAAGTGGATTTATCCATAATACACAACACAGAGAGTTCAAGCTCCTGTTACACATCTGTCGGAGGTCCATTTTGTGTATGGTGTGTATATATGTATATATCATACAAACATATATACATATACAAACACAGCATATTAGAACTGCTCACATTCACAAAATAATCACTCCAGTAAGCGATGCAGTCTATATGCAAAAGATCGAAAAGACTGTGGGCTGTCAGTGTATCCTGCGACTACCAGGATGGTAGAAGGTGAACTAGATGGTCCTCGGTCTTTTTTAGCCGAGCAATTCCCGTGCTCCTGTGGGTTTGAGATGCAGCCAACAAGCATGTCACATGTATGCACACAAACACACACATACATGTATATATATATATATATAGATAAAATAACGGAAAGGTACAAATAAGTGCAAGACTTACTGGAGCTCCAATAAGTGCGAACATTGTTTAATGATGGGTAAGAGATGAAGAAGATGGGCCGCTTCGATTCCACATTGATACAAACTGAAAGTTAGCAAAGGAGAAAGAGAGTTGTTTGACGCTCCGGAATGTTAAGAATAAACAATTCATCCCATGCAATCTAATACTTTTACATAAACCCTCCACAGATCAGCGGTCAGTATATTAGGTTATAAAAGTAACTGCAATCGAACATCCTTAAAATGTAGTTTTCGTTCAGATAATCAAAATGTTTTACAGTAAATCAAATGGAATGGTTACCTGATTAATCGCAGAGAAGGGTGCTGTGCTACAGTGTCGATTCTGGTGCTGGAAGGAATCAGATCACCTTTAGTTACTGTGTATCCCTGGAGTCAAGAGGAGCTGCGAATGCTCATCATGGTGTAACACTGGTGAGCTGTGTTTCTCTACGGGTAGTGCCACAGTACGGTTAAATCAAACACAGACTGTGGCCCCGATTTTAACTCCAGGCGGATTCCCCGCTCAGACCCGAGTTAAAATTACAGTCGGGTCTCAATGATGTCATTGGGCCGCAACATGCATATGTAAAGGAGGACCCTATTGGCTCCAGGCAGGTGTCCTTGCTGCCTGCTCAGGAGAGCAGGTTAAAACTGCAGATGTTGCGATCATGGCGGCTTTCGGACAGGTAAGAGCCGGGGCGATTTTAACTGCCCACCCGCCAGGTTTCTGCTGAGCAAGTAGGGTTAAAATCGTGTCTGTACTACCTTTCCCATGCGCTTACCTCCGACCACTCTGGAGCAGATTTTACCAGCACCAGAAGGTTTTATAAAGGCGCAGAGACTCCCACATTGAAGGAGGCAGCGTCGGGTAGACGATGCGGCCATGGATTGAAATGGGCCAGGGCAGCAACAGGCCCTTGCAGGAACCACAGCTGGTACTTGGGAGAATGAAGCTGAGGGAGGCGAGTCCACAATATTTTTGTGGAGACAGGAGGAGAGTGTGTTAAAAAAAAAAGTCCCGAGTGGCCAGCAGCGGTCCCTTTAAGGAGCCGTCCCTTTAAGGACTGTTGCTTAGGCCGCTCAACGCCAGTACGAACAGGGGTAGGCCCCTTTCAAAAGGGCGGCGGCCGGAGCGTCAGCATTAATGCAGCGGGAAGTCTACTGACCCCATTTTGAGGCCCTAACTGCCCAGTTAACACCAGTTTAAATTGACCCCAGTGGGAGAATTAAAATCAAGTTTCAGAAGCCAGACGGGTGAGCTGCTATTTATTGCAGAGCCGGAACAGTGCAGCGTAGAGCTTTATCATTGATAAAGTCTATCCCCGCACATGTTTCTAGGGCAGTGGGTTCATTTATATACAAATCACGTCCTAATTTTATTTGTGAGTGGTACTGGAATTGCCATCAGAATTTTGGCCAGTCTGGTTATGAGCACTTAACTGTCGTGCTTCTTTCAGTACTGGGAGCTGAGAACATATTACACATTATTATGGTTAAATCCGAGCTCCCCGCTCCCCGGTCATATGACTACTCCACTGACGCCTGAGGTTCAGAGGAATACTGAAGAAAACTTCTGTTCGGCCGAGTGAGAACCTATTAGTAGGGACCCCACCTATTTGGATTTGAGGTCATGCTTATTCCCCTTCCGACATTCTATGTAGCCTAGTGCCCCATTACTGACCCCACTGCTGTGCGCACTCAGCTTCACGCAACCATCCTGACCCCCTTCCATCGCGCACAGTGACGCCCCGAGTGAAAGGGTAAACGCGTTCAAAAAGAACCAGTTTATGAATTAGCTAGAGATAACAAACTGAAGAAATCCTCATTTACTCTAAACGGCAACCAGAGAAACTTTTAGCCCAACATTGTGCGCGTTTCTGGTTTGGAATAAAACAGTGTTTTGAAGATTAAACTGGGTTAAAACATTTCGGTGTTCCAATTCCCAGCAATGGCATCCCTCAACTTGAGAAAGACAAAGAAGAATAAAGGTGCACATTACAATGTCGGACTCTCACTTTGGGGATCAGCTCACCCTCTATACAACATCATCAATCTCCATACCTGTCATAGTCAGACTGAAGGGTCGTAGGAGATCGGCAATCACTGTCCACCAGCCTTAATAAAACGCTGCTGTTTTTTATGCTGCAAAAAGAAGTTTTCATTCTCATCAGCGTCAACAAAATGCAGATTCTCAAACAGGACAGCAAGCTTGGATTTCTTTTTTTTTAATTCTTATCCAGCGCCCCATGCAAACTAAGACTGAAATAAAAATAGTGAGAATGGGAGGCCGGCCATAGCAGATTTCTTTTAAGGTAATAGTTTCTCGTCAGTAAATAAATAGCAGTAAACTCCATAGTAAGCCTCTTGCAGCTCTTTGTCCTTCAGTATTCTGTACAGCCTCTTTATGCGGCAGTGCTGCTGTCTCTGGTGAAGCAGAGAACCATCTCAAGGGGGTGACATCACGAGAGGCAAATGGAAAAGATGTCACCAGAAGATGCCAGTTGGCAACGTTCTAGCCATAGTCAGGCTGAGTGCCAGTCACCTGATACCAGGGCTTAGAGGGTTAAATTATGAGGACAGGCTACATAACCTTGGCTTGTATTCCCTTGAGTAAAGGGGATTGAGGGGTGATCTGATCGAGGTCTTTAAAATCTTAAAAGGATTTGTTAGGATAGATATGGAGAAACTATTTCCTCTGGTGGGGGAATCAAGAACAAGGGGACATAATCTTAAAATTAGAGCTAGGCCATTTAGAGGGAAATCAGGAAGCACTTTTACACAAAGGGTAGTAGAAATCTGGAATTCTCTCCCCTAAAAGGCTGTGGATGTTGGGACAATTCGAGCTTTCAAGATGAGATCGATAGATTTTGTTAGGTAAGGGTATCAAGGGATATGGAGCTAAGGCGGGGAAATGGAGTTGAGGAGCAGATCAGCCATGATCTAACTGAATGGCAGAGCAGGCCCGAGGGGCTGAATGGCCGACTCCTCTTCCTATGATCCTGGCCGAATGGGCCTGCAGTGCAGTTTCCCGATTGGTCAGCTGTCCAGAACCTCTCCAGCCACTGGGAAAGGCCTGCAGACAATTTAAAAAATCGAAAGTCAGGATTCACAAATTTCTAATGACTGTGCCTGTACAAAATTTTGCACACAGGCAGCTGTTTGTGGTGAATCTGCCACGCGTGGTACATGAGGTGGATTCCACATCAAGGCACCACCAGTATGTTACAGAATCACTTTAATAGGGAGAGTACAGGTGGCATCGGTCTAAAGAGGTTTCATATGGTTTCACTTTCCCTTTGTCTTTCACCTCAAGCATCCGGAGATCACCATAGAAATCGCAAGTGGCACGGACACACACAAGACCAAACTATGCCAGAAATACTGCAATTCATCTATATAGAAATACGTATTATTATTATCCAACAGCAGTTTGAGGAGAATGTCCCTGGAATAGGCCAGACCACCCCAGCAATGACCACCAGCTCACATTCTCTTTCACATTTGTAGTGTGAAAGTTTTCAATGCAGATTTTTTGAAAAATAAATGAATATAAATTTGGGAGACCAAATGCAATGGTAATGTCATTGCACTACCAGGCTCTCAGCTATTTACCAAATGAGACTTGTCTGTTAATGGAAGTACAACATGTTCTGCAAACTTGTCTTTCCTGTTACCTGAACTGTTTAATCTCTGGGAATGAATACGCTATCGTGTTTCTGTACTACTGATACGGGAGTGCTTTTTTTTCACCCCAATGTTTTTAAGTTCTGGCCGTTGTACAGCTTTTCACTGCTTTCCTATTCAGAAAACATACACCTCATATTTTCATTTAATTGGACCTTGAGAAATATTGGCGGTTATTTTGACCTTGGGTGATAGTGTAAAACGGGTAATATCGGATCAGCCGCACATTATACATCTCTCTCAATTTTTTTATTTCCATTGACTTCAAGCGGGAGAGATATATAATTGGCGGCTGATTCGATGTCGCCCATTTTACACTATCACTCAAAGTCAAAATCACCCTCATTGAGTTCTTGCTGCATGGCAAATTGCCAATCCCACACTCCCAGCAAGTATCAGGGAATATACCTTTACACCTACCCCCAAAAGGTCATTCGAACGCATGGCTTGCGAAGCTGTTACAAGCTGGATGCCATGGGTGTCCCTGAATCAAGAGGTTTATTAAACTTTGTGAAATGTTCAATGATTCTTGTTTTAACCAGTTTATTAGAACAGCTTTTTAACAGAATCATTCAGCCTTGTGTATCAATACAAATGCAAGGCAGTCAGGGAGAGGGGAAGCACTGGATGAGTGCCCTGTACTTTCCGCTCTGGGAATTTGATTCAAATCCAGCCCAGACTGACAGGATAAAGGTTTCCTTTCTGTCTTTAGTTACAAGGCTCCGAAGTGAAATTAGTTTGGGTAATCTCGTGCCAAGTTCTAGGAGGTACAGATCCACAGAAAGAAGAAATATGGTCCTAACCAAGCACTAACTGGCACTGGCACTGAGTGAGGGCACAAGGAAAGCTGCTGTGGGAAATGGAAAGTTCACATTGCACTTTCTGAGAGGCACTTTTTGAAGTTCTAGGAGCTTCCCTCCACGTCTGACCAAAACTCTATCTAACTTTGATTGCTTGACGCTGACACGATGAGAATGGGGCGGGTGCATGTCGTATTTTCCAGAGTTTTTTTTCCCCCTTACTGGCCCTGGTTTTTGTTCTGTTTTTTTGCCTCTCCCAGGAGATGACACAGCTGTGGAGGGTAGGATGAGTGTGAGGCAGGCTTGATGGACCAGCTGGTCTTTTCCTGCCTGTCATTTGCATACGTACATATGGATACCCGATTTACACTCAACCTGATTTTACACTTATTGACTTCAATGGAACCAATCCAAAATTGGGCGGGGTGCAACTCGGGCACCTGATCCTGACCCACTCCATCTTGCCCGGGTGGTTTGGGTTAAAATTGGGGTTTAGGTGAGAAAAGAGTTCCAATTTCCAGCATTGCTCACCTCAGCCTCGATAAACAAAAATGAACAGCCAAACGTACAGTCCACTAATGACAGTACAACATTTCAATCAGACAGGTGACAGAATAATCCATTCCATTCAACCAGTTCTTACTGACCTAATGTCTGCAATGTTCAGGTGGGTACAGACGCACTTCACTACAAGATTAGCAGCATCTGCACCGTGTATCCAACACTCTTCAAACCTGAAATAAAAACCAAAATCAGCATGGCCAGCATCTACATTGCAATTTAAACACTACGGGCGCGATCTTGCCAGCCCTGGGGAGGCGGGACTGCCGGGAAAATGGCAGAATTTGGGGGCGGGTGCCCAACCCGCCTCCGTGCCATCTTGCCAGGAGGCAGGTAGCCGTCCCGCGCTGGGTCCCGTCTCCTTGGAGGCGGGAAGGGATTACAGCCACTTAACAGAAAATAGGTTTATCACCATTTTGCCCACACAAGTGCGGGCTTCCCGAAGGCTGCGAACCCCACCAGGGTCACCGAGGCAAGTAGTGGGTCTGCGGGGGGTCGGGAGGGTGCAAAAGTGCGCTGCGAAGGTAAGTGATGGGTGAAAGTGTGGAGAGGTGAGTATCTGAGGTATTGTGGAAAGTTTTAGAAAAAGTGTACTTACCTTTGTTTCTTCCTGCAAACTTCAGTCGGTGGGGATGCGGAGAGTCTCGCACCTCCGCGGTAGAGATGACAGATGGCCATTGCATTCTCCAATGCAACAACCAACTCATTTCTGCAAAAGAAAGAGGTTTGATTCAAGACCTCATCAAACCACAGAGAATGTCACTGTTTGACAGCTTCACAGAGCTGTCAAACGATGACAATTCATCTGTCAAAAATTTTTGACAGATGAAACGTCATACGTTGACGTTCTCTGCAACCTTAATTGGCCTTCTAAGCCCACTGGGCAGGGCTTAACAAGGTCAATCAAGGGAAAATGGGTTGGCCAGAAGTCGATGGAGGCGGGCCTAAAACCCGACAAGTGGGAGTCCCGCCTCCAAAAGCTCCCCATTGGCAGAATCACCCCCTACAGATTCCTACGTGAACAAGTGTCAACTTGGGATCTTGAATCGAGATTCCTTCAGTCCTTGACTGCTGGAATGTTCTAGTATATAAAGGAGGAAAAAGGACAAAAGGGATTCCCTGGATAATTCACAAGCAGGAGCCTGGGAAATCTGGTCACAATGAAGCCAAAAGACCAGAAGATGGAATTGTTAACAGGTATGCAAAGCTGAAAATAGCAAAGTCATGTTCCGATAGGAAAGGGGGTGGAAAGTGGAACAATCTGAAAATAAAGAACACTGCACCTTTCCTTTCACCGGAGGAGCGAATGCTCTTACCTGACTGTCATTGCTTTAGGGCAAGACTCCAGTGCCACAAGGAGATTTTCCACAGCAACAAGAGAAATCCCATTCTTCTGCAGACTGGAAAATAAAACCATAAAATTCTAAATCCCACATTCCACAGGAGTTGGCGGATTAACCAACGGGAACGGTAGCATAGTGGTTATGTTACTGGACTAGTAATCCAGTAGACCTGGACTAATCATCCATGAGTTAAAATCCCACCATGGCAGCTGGGGAATTTAAATTCAATTAAAATAAATCTGGAATAAAAAGCTAATATCAGTAATGGTGACCATGAAACTACCGGATTGTTGTAAAAACCCATCTGGTTCTCTAATGTCCTTTAGGGAAGGAAATCTGCTGCCCTTACCCGGTCTGGCCTATATGTGACTCCAGACCCTCAGCAATGTGGTTGACTCTTAACTGCCCTCTGAAATGGCGTAGTAAGCCATTCAGTTCTATTAAAGAAGGTGGCTCACTACCACCTCCTTGAGGGCAATTAGGGATGGGCTAAATAAATGAATGCTGGCCTTCCCAGCGACGCCCACATCCAATGAATTTTTAAAAAAGTCACCCGTCCCACATCTCTGTGAGGATTGCTCACATTTCTCCACCCCAAACAAAACTATTACCAGGCTGAAATCCTGGCTTTGTTCTTTAATTCAGCCATGCGATGACCTCTTATCTGGATGTGTACAGCGTCACATCTTGCAACCTGTAAAAGAGCGCACTGGCTCTGAAATTCCATGGGATTCCCTCCGGACTCCCGCTTTAACTCCTGTGAGAAACCAGCGAAACCCCAGCGTAAATAGCTGAAGATGGCCAGCTATGCTGTTTCCCTGGGGTTTCTGCTGGTCTCTCACTGAAGTTACAGTGGGAGATTGGTGGTTGCCCGGCAGAATTACAGGGTCGCCTTTTATTGAACTGTGCAACTTAAATCAATCTCTAATCAATACTTAAAGAGACAGTGCTGACAAGTTGGAGGTGTTGTTGGCAGTCCAAGTCTCAGTGTTCACCATGTTGATACTGTGTATGTAATTTATGCTCCAGCAGACTTTATCTGTTCGATTGTGATTTTTTTTGGAGCAGAGAGGTTGGAGTTAAGCATTTGCCTGAAAGTTTAAAATAAATTTGTAGGAAAAATATTGTCTGTGGCCACCTTCATTCACAAACCTGGTAAAGCCTCTTTTGGACATTTCACCAGGCGAGTACAGTATACTCCTTTAATGTCACAGAGATACATTCTTCTTTAAAGTACAATGTTCTCCCTGTCCCCGCCACCAAATGTCAACAGTGCAGAAAGCAGATCAGCGTCACAAAGCCTGCTAAATTCTGCTCCAATTCAGAAGTGCTGGGACAATTAGATCTTTCAAGACTGAGATCGCTAGATTTTTGTTAGGTAAGGGTACCAAGGGATATGGAGCTAAGGTGGGGAAATGGAGTTGAGGTACAGATCAGCCATGATCTAACTGAATGGCAGGGCAGGCCCGAGAGGCTGAATGGTCTACTCCTGTTCCAATGTTTCTAAGTGGCGGCTTCAAATACCTCAGTGGTATTGGTGCTTGCCGAGAAAATAAAGACACCAGACTCGCAAAATGCCTCCTATCCCAATGATGTGACTGAATCAATTTTTCAGGTCTCCTTGCAAAGGTTGTACTGTGCATCTGTTTGATTGGTGCTCTACTCACTTGAGTTCCTTTAATTCTTTGAGATTGGGCACGACTTTCACCAGGTTTCGCAGGCCCTCGTCCCCCATCATGTTGCAGGCCAGGCTACGATAAAACGTAACAGTTCAGTTTGACAATGTTTCAAGCAGCTCTCCTTATTAAACATTTCCCTTACCCAATCTGGCCTATATGTGACTCCAGACCCACAGCAATGTGGTTGACTCTTAACTGCCCTCGGAGGTGGCCTAGCAAAGCCACTCAGTTATCAAGAAGGCGGCTCACCACCACCTTCTCAAGTGCAATTAGGGATGGGCAATAAATGTTGGCTCTCTCAGCAACACCCACATCCTGTGAATGAATAAAATAAAATGCACTGGGCTACCAGGTGGGTGTTTCTTTTTTCTCCACTTCTGTTTCTCTCACCTTACTCCTCTTCTCTTGAAGTGGAGGGGCCACAGGTTCAATCCCCACTCCACTGGGTTCCCAATCTCAGCTATGCTGCTATGGGCCAGCACTGAGAAAGGAGGTCAGGCCAGAGGAATTGCTCACTGGGAGATGAGAGAAGATGGCCTGGTAAGTCCCCACATTAGCTGCTGGTATAAGCTCCTGCTGCTGGCTAAGAGCACTGATAGTGCCTGAGAGTAAGCTGTCCACCCACCTTCTGGAATGCAGGACGTGTGTGGTTTGCAAGCTGGGCAGCAATGGGAGCATATCATTTTGGCCGGGGGGGGGGGCGGAACTGGTGAAGTGCCCTCAGAAGTGGGTACATATCCTAAAATGATCCTCATCTTCAGTTGCAGTACAGCATGTTGGAGCACCAAGCTTCCGCTCCAGAGGAGGTAAGTGCTTCCCTCTTGGCGTAAATCAGAAGATCACTCATCCATGGGCCACTGTCAGCACCTCCTAGTGGCTAGTGTATGAGTATTCTTTACCATTGCATATTGTTTGTATAGTGTACAGTGACCAAGGACCCCACCTAAAGCCTTTCTTGCAGTTGCCCTGGGGAGACAGTCTTACCTCTAAATGTGAAGCAAAAAAAAAAGACTGATCTTCCAGTACAGATATCTCAATGGACATGACCAAAAAACAACCAGACCTTATTTAAACTCTGGTGCTCGTTAAAGGGTTGGTCTGATGTTTCAAATACTGAAGTAAAACCAACAGTAATAGGGATTAATGGATACCAAGTAGTACGTAGATCACTGCCATAGTCTAATACCAGCAGTGGGGTAATTACCTATAACACCATGACAGAGTCTGATACAGACGGTTTGTCTCAATAAAATGTCTGTAATTGGCAAGTGGAGTGTTGGGAAGGTGTGACGGATGAGGAACAATGGGCTTAGTGTGTACCAGCTGTTGATAAACGGAGGGCAGTCTCAAAGATCACAGGACTTTAATACATGAGCAAGAATAGAGTTTGGAGGAAGAGGAAGTGATATCCCAGTGACAAGGATTTAGCGTGAAACTTTTAATTTACAGATCTGTAAGAGTATTCTTCATCCTTTCACATTGTTTGTATATCAGTGGACAATAGGGTTGATGGTGCAGTGCAATATAAGTAGTCAATGAAAGGGGCAGATTTAGGGTTTTGACCACGAGCCAAACCTCAATGAGGAACAACATGTGCAGAAACTGCTGACAGCCTTGTGCTACTAGAGCCAATGGTTTGTTTAAATGTTGCTGATATTTGTGGTCAAACTGAGGGATGTTAATGATGGGAAATGGGTCCGTTTCCCAAGTTTGGTACCTAACGTCAGTGCCAGTTCAAAGGTTAGGTCTAATGTGGGTTAAGGGCAGTGTAAAACTGCCCTGCATTGCCCAGAAATGTGACTTATTCAACCATTTTCATTTCCCACACTAGCTATTGTTGCAAAACTGTCAAGTACCATGGGGACTGGATTGAACCACTCAGGTTCATTGCACTTAGGTCATAATACAACAACAGATGGGAAAGGCCATTTGGCTACGGGTTATGGGTTCAAACTAGTTAATGATATATTTCCCTTTTCCACACCATTTACAATCTTGTATACCTCAATAGGATCACCTCTCAGCTGGCTCCTTTCGAGGCTGAAAAACCGAGGGGGTTTTGCCAGATTTTACTCATAACTCAACCCTCTAAGACTAGGGCTTAGCCTTCTGGCTCTTTTCTGCACTGTCTCCAACACTTGAATATCTCCCTTGTGTCTCAGTGACCAGAACTAGACACAGCATTCAAGATGTGACCTCACCAGAGCTCTATACAGTTTCATCATGACTTCCATTGACTTGTATTCTACTGTTTTTGTTCAACGTTCGATTGGCTTTGATGATTGCTTCTTTGCATTGGTTGGACCTACTGAGCATCGAGTCTACTCAGACCCCATGGTCTTTTTCAACTTTAGCTGTTACAACATCATTCGTGGAGTACATATGTTGCCCATTTTTGTAGATAACTTCCAGTCATCACAGAAAAGTAACTTACATCCCATTTATCTGGGCCACCAACAGGCCCCAGAGCTGAAAGGATGTACTGTCCTGAACAGCCTATGTTGTAACCAATTGCAATGGAAGATTCCAACTTTCTACTGAATTGTGGCCTTTTCAACATTATTGTGGAGTTTAGACAGCCCACCCTTCTACATAAATAACACACTGTTGAAAATAGCATTAGTACAGCATCTGGGAGCCATTCATAACCCCCACTGCCCTAAGTACCATACTAGAAATAGAAAGTAATGGACCTATACCACTTTCACCCATCGCCCTGTGCTCACTGACCTACATTGGCTCCTGGTTCGGCAACGCCTTGATTTTAAAATTCTCATCCCTGTGTTCAAGTCCTTCCATGGCCTTGCTGTTCCTTATCTCTGTAACCTCATCCAGCCTTGCAACCCTCCGAGATCTCTACGCTCCTCCAATTCTGGCTTCTTGCACACCCCTGATCTTAATCGCTTCCCCATTGGCGGCCGTGCCTTCAGCTGCCAAGGTCCCAAGGTCTGGAATTCCCTCCCTAAACCTCTCCACCTCTCTACCTCTCTCTCCTCCTTTAAGATGTTCCTTAAAACCGACCTGTTTGACCAAGCTTTGGGTCACCATGTGAAGCGCGTTGGATGTTTTTTTAACTACGTTAAAGGCTCAATATAAATGCAAGATGTTGCTGTTTAAATAGACCACTGAGGAAAATTGTACAATAATTTGCACCAACCAAACAATGACCCTAAAGGTCCCGGTCTATTCATTCATTTTCTTTGATTGAAGGTTTTTTCTGTATAGTCACCCTGGTAGCACCTCAACACATGCCCAAACTTAAGGTTAGAGGCACTGAAAGACTTTAAAACTTTTACTTTGTGCCACTGATCACTGTAATATCACAAATAAAAGTTCAATGACAGTGTGTAGAACCTAGAATCCAGTACGGAGGTACGGTGTACTCTATCAATGTCTGTCACCGATCGGCCTGCACAGTCATCAAGGCAGCCATCTACCATGGACATATGCTCCCTACATTGTGGACACCGTCATCCTCAAGTACGAGGGGCACACTACTGCTCTGGGTTAAATCACGGTTAGCTGCAGTGTGAGGAGAGCTGTTAGAGGTCAAATACAAGGACATATTCGAGCAAATAGGGCTACATCTTAGGGAAAACTGTACTTACTTCAGTTCTGTCAGATGGGTGCACCGCTCAACAATGGAGAAGAATTTGAACAGGTCTTTCCCTTTAAAGTTGCATTCCTTCACACTGTACACAACCCCACGAAGAAGAGAAATAATACACGTCAAGATTATTAAAAGGAGTTCTACGTTCACTGATCCCGACAATGTGCAAAACCTAACTAGCCATTGAAAGAGAGGACTGATGCTACAGAATATTAACTAAACAGGAAGCATCAAGTTACAAAGAAAATTCAGCAGGAATGATAGCAATCAAGAAATAACAGGAACTGAAAGCTGGCAAGAAAAAAGTAAGTAGCTAAGTGGAAAAATGGGAATTCCTATAAGAATGAATATAAACAAAGATAGATGAGATAGTGAAAGTGCTGGGAGTTAATCATTTCATTACCTTAGATAAACATCATTCCTAGTTATGAAATATATTGATAAATTGTGTTAATTAAGGGGATTTATTCATATACTAATGAAACACTTGATAATTAATAGAAGAATTGGAGTGATTAATGCATTAAAATTAACAGTCTGCATTTAAAGTAATACTGAAAACATTACTGCATTTAAATGTTCCCGCGGATGTATTTTTAACAGTTGAATTAGTTCATTATTAGCAGAGGAAGTTAAGTCTGTAGGTTCTGGAGGACTGAGAATGTCTTATGACTGTCAACACTGGACAATTCTGTGACAGATTCTAGGACCAAATTCAAATCCTAAGAAATTCTATGTTTTATCTTTTGATATGAATATGCAACCTGGCCTAGGCACTGGGACTGAGCCATTGAAAGTCAAAGCCAGGGCTGCTTTGACTGTCTCAGCTCGAGAGCATGCAGGCTACGTGTACTATCCAGCTCTGTCGGGGAGTACTGTATAATGGCAAGGTGATGGTGGCACTGTTAGCTATGTTAATAAGCATAAGAACTTGTGTATTTACCTCTTATGGCTCAGAATCAAACTAAACTGTCTAGGCCCGTGTTGTCTAATAGAAATTGATGATGAGCCGCATGTCTAGTTGCGGGGACACCATTTTAGCCACATGCACTATTTATAGTCGGAAACACCCGAATACACTCACACAATACAGGTAAATGTGCATCACATGTTTATATTTATTTAACAAACATCTATCACCACTTAGTAACCAAGGAAATAAAGCGCTCACAATGATCAAAAAGATACTCGCACATTCTGCTTTTTGTCTTCCCATTTTACCAACAAACGCACAAAAAGGTTAAAGGGCACATGCACACACCATGAAAATGTGAGTATTGAGATCAATAGCGGTGGTATTACTCATATTTTATTTACTAATCAGAAATGCAATCAGTCACATTTGGATTTCCAATTAGCCACGTGTGGCTAGTGGCTAATGTATTGGACACCACCGGTCTCGGACTCGAAACCAATTCAGTCACATCTCATTTGGTGAGACCCCTGTGCTGGTTGAAGGTCTAATCATTTCGAAATGCAAAATATGATGGTGGAACAAGAAAAAAAAAAGAGAAGGAAACTCAATGAACTCACTCACCTGCACACCTTCTTTTCACATCTCTTGGCAAACTTTATAAGGGACCTTCCATTTGAAGCCAAGCTACACAAACAAATGAAGACATGGAACAAATGTCATCCATGTTAAAAGTGCTCTACCAAATAATTTAAAGAAAGAAAGACTTGCATTTCTATCGCGCCTTTCACGACCACCGGACGTCTCAAAGCGCTTTCCAGCCAATGAAGTACTTTTGAAGTGGAGTCACTGTTGTAATGTGGGAAACACGGCAGCCAATTTGAGCACAGCAAGATCCCACAAACAGCACTGTGATAATGACTAGATAATCTGTTTTAGTGCTGTTGATTGAGGGATAAGTATTGACCAGGACACCGGGGATATCTCCCCTGCTCTTCTTTGAAATTATGCCCTGGGATCTTTTATGTCCACCTGAGAGAGCAGACAGGGCCTCAGTTTAACGTCTCATCCGAAAGACGGCACCTCCGACAGTGCAGCGCTCCCTCAGCACTGCACTGGTGTGTCAACCTAGCTTTATGTGCTCAAGTCCCTGGAGTGGGACTTGAACCCACAACCTTCTGACTCAGAGGCGAGTGTGCTACCAACTGAGCCACAGCGGACACTAATTTGATAAAAAGATTACTATAACAGCTGACTTCAGACAATTACAGCCTAAATCCTAGCAGAAGTTTAGTACCTGATGATCCAATCGACTGCCCATTCACTTTCTTGTACAGAGTTCTAACATATCAAACCACTGCCATTGTATGGACTTCTAATGGATTGACCATCTTCTTTACCCTCTGGTCCTTTATACAATTCTTGATTATCACAAAATTTTGTCCAGCTATGTGGCTTGTAAATCCTAGGCTGACTATATGGTAAAACCACTGCCGCGTTTCAGTGAGACCGCAGTGTACTTTAGAAATCTTAATCAGTACAGTGATTTTACGTGATATAGCATCTGCAATATTTGCCCCATTTTATCTGTATTTACTGGAATTTCTAAGTTAAGTGAAATTCCAATTCCAGTGCAATATTTCATGGCAAATTAACTTCAGGATTCATCGACACGACTGCATGGGGAAGAATCAAACGTCAGTAGATTTTGACTACGTGGCTTTTTAAGAGTAGCCAAGAAGAGCCAAGCAATAGAACAGAAACTGCTAAGAATACACTGCAGGTTGATCAACATCTGACCAGAGGAAAGTTTCTGGGGAGACCTTTCCTCAGAATTCAGTTGTGATGAAGGGTCTCTCTCAGCTCTAAACCATATCCTGTCTTTTCTCTTTACAGATACTGACTGACCTGCTGTGTATTTCCAGCATTTTCTGTTTTTATTTTTTGTTTTCCAGTCTTCCCAGTATTTTGTTCTTGTTCGTCTTACCCAGGATCATGTTACCAGATGGGATAAAAGTTACTGGTGCAACTGCTTACTGATCAAATTCATCTATATTCCTTGTACACAGTTTATTATAATTAGATAATCCAACAAATCGGCATTCAGATTTCAACTCACATAAAGTTCTACATTAATACAACAGCAAAATACTGCGGATGCTGGAAATCAAATAAAAACGGAAAATGCTGAAAATATTCAGCAGGTCAGGCAGCATCTGTGGAGAGAGAAACCGAGTTAACGTTTCAGGTTGATTACCTTTCATCAGAACTGGAAAAGGTTAGAAATGTAACAGGTTTTAAGCAAGTGCAGAGGTAGGGAAAGGGGGGAGGGGAGGAAAGAACAAAAGGGATGGTCTGTGATAGGGTGGAAGGCAGGAGAGATTAAAGGGATGATGGTGAAAGGAGAGGTTTTTTCCAATCTTGCTCTAGACCTGCAAATTTTGTACTCGTGTCCTCTAGTCCTATGCTCATTGTCCAAGTTAAGCAGCTTGTTTACTTCCACTTTTCATGATTTTGAAGATCTGTATTATGTCTCTCCTCAAGCTTTTTTTCTCCGGTGAAACTGATTTTAGTCACTTGAAGGTTTTTTCATAACTTAGTCCCTTAAGACCAGGTCACTCTCCTCTGTAACCTTTCTGGTGCAACATATATCCTTTTTCAGGTAGGTTGAAGAAAACTGCAGGACTTACTCCAGAACTGGCCTCACCATTGATCTGTACAAGCCATTATAATTTGTTCTCACTTGTAGACCAATGCCCTGCAGATGCATCCCAGTATTCAGTTTGTCATACACTGATCCCATGCTTCCGGAGGATTAACGATCATTCCCAACTCCTGTTCCTTCTTGGCCTTTGCCAATATACCCTTTAAAGGAAGCGCTTGACTGTGTTCCTGTGGGGACAGGCTTCTCTACATAAAATGGGACCCTTTTATGTTGCCACTTTAATAGGATCCACTTGCTCTATCCCCATGAAGTTGGGTTTAGCCCAATGCCAGAGTTCCACTGGCCTAGCTAAAATAGAACCCTTTTATGCTAGGCACATGTTTAACGTTACCTGTTCCTATGCACATCACCTGACATTTACCCACATTGAAATCCACCTGCCATATTTCTGCTCATCTACATATTTCTACATTATGTATATTTCACAAATGTACAAAAATGGCAGGCAGGAAAAGGCCAGCTGGTCCATCGAGCCTGCCCCACACTCATGATGCCTGAAGCACGACTTCCTACCTCCCAGGAGCCATGTTGTACTTGAGTATATAGACATCACGAGTGAACCATATTGGTGGCAGATCTGAATTGTGCAAATACATTGGCAGGTTATAAAAGAGGGACATTTTATCTGTAGAAGGGAGCACAAACTCCAGAGCAAATTAAGAGGATGATTACCGTGCGCTTACCTCACTTCAACCTCCACCACATTCCTGCAGATATTGAGAGATTCCACCAGGTACAGAACACCGGTCAGGGTGATTCTGTTGTTACTAACACTGGAACAGGATCAGATATAAAACACAGGTTTTAGCAAAATTATGCTGTCTTACTTTAAGAGCAAGACTACAAATAACAAGGAAGAAAAGCAGATACACTACATATAGCCAATCCCATTTCTTTCGTCAAGTATGTTTAATACAAACTCCAAACACACTGGCAGTAGACTCCAAGCCCTCCCTCTGGTTACACTGTTTTGTAGTTCTGGACAGTAATGCTTTGCAGCACTCATTAATGGCAGTAGCAGCATTTGGCCAGGAGCTGAACCGTTTGTCTGACCATTCCCATTAAGCTTGTTGGAATAGTCAGGGAAGAAACACTGGAGTAGGTTTTTAATTTGCTCCCCGGGTGTAAACCTGGCGTTGCAGATTGCCCGCCCATTATAGAACCCGCCTTATTCTCATTTCCATTGATTACAGTGCCTACCGTGGGCAGCCGACTTGCCATGCCAGTTTTACGCCTGGGCGGCAAGTTGAGAATCTGCCCCACTTTACTCGAAACAGTTCTAGTTTAAGTTCTACAGTATCAACGGGATTATACAGTAGACCCTGGCTTAATGCAATGCTTGGAAAATAGAGCTTTCTAGCCAGCAGTGACTACTAATGAAGTAGTGAGAGTCAATTAGTAAAGGACGAGAGAAGTTGGTGCAGAAGCACATTTAAACTTAGGGGAAAATAATCAGTGTTTATCGAGCTTCGGACTGTTTCACTCCAGGACACTCATATATAGTATCAAGCAGAAACAGGAAGGACTACTTCAGTGATCATTTTTCTAATATATTTCAATAGCTGTAATGTAATTGTAAGAGTCACTCTAATTGTGCAACTGCAATTAAACTCGAAGGTGGAAAAGCAAAATGGTTTAAGGACCCTTTGAGCAAACATTCTTTATTTTTGAGATTCCATCGTTTCAGCATAATAAAAGCAGATACTCACTTCATTAGTTTTGAAACATGCAGCTTTGGTAAGAAATCCCGCAGACACTGCAATCCTTCATCTCCAAGTAAATTGCAGGACAGGCTAAAGAACGATCAATAAAACTGACTTTACTACAAGTGGGAGGAGTACATAATTCGCATCAGCATTTAGTCAGGCCATTTATAACACTTCCTTAAAGCTTTGAATTGCAGAAGGAGAGTGAGATCAAACTTTTCCATTCAATACTGGCAGTTTGCCTGTGCACACATGGACATCAAACTAACAGCTTATTCTGCTATCTGCCCCATTTAAATTGGGCTCACAACCTTCAGATTCTGCAAGCAATTGTATCTGCAAGCAATCACAGTTGTATCTTGTAACCAGACAGAAGACATCCTCTCCCCATAATGACATCATGGTATATAAATAGGCACTAACTAGGGTAACTAAACTATGCCAGCCTAATGTCAAACCCCAGATGTTCATTCGGAGTTCTGGTCAACAATGTACTTACTCCAATTCAGTCAGGTCTTTGCAGCGTTCAAGAATCTTGAATAGTTTTTCCACACTCCTCTTGCCCAAGTTACACTCCTTCAGACTTTGAAAACAAGAGAGAAAATTGATTTTTCTGCAGTGCGAACCAAAGCACCGCTCCCCATAACACAAGGCGAAGGATTACCTGAGAATCCGTGAGCAAGGAGATTCTGGTTTCTTCCCATTTCCTTCAAGTCTGCAAAAAAGGGAGAGCATTAAAACAAGAACAAAGGAGTTTGCACAAACAAATTGTTACTAATACTGCAACAATGTGATTTCACCCTACAAAACACTGAGGATTAGAGATCGGGAACCGGTAACAGCAACGCCCCCATTACGAGCACACTCTTAATATCAGCTCCTATGTTGTTGTGGGCAAACAACTGGCAGAATATTTGTACTGGACTACTCAATACTTTTAAGTAGCCTCTACTGTATTCTAACGCCACTCCATAGATTTTACACTGAGTGCAGTGGAAAGATCTGCAATGGGGAGGAGGTAATGGGAGACTGCTGCTTTTAAAAACAAGTCCCGCTTTTAACAGTATTGCTGCATAACTCTGATCCTTACCTAACACTGCAAAAAATATAAAGCCCCAGCAAACCTTAGATACCACAGAAACAGGAGATTGTCCTACATGAAGACATGGAATACTGCCAGCTTACAAGCTGTGCAGGAGTCATGCAAACCAGGAACAAGACTCATAGGGAAATATTGAAAAGACATTACCTGTAATCTCTCTTCATGAGACTTATTGAGGCTCTCCCACTTGATCTGTAACAGAAAACAAGCTAACATGTTAGGATTCTGTTTCTCTCTGTTGTACATATGGAGAGTGTTCTCTAATCATTGTAGAGCTTGGCTGGGGAGGAGGGGGGTGGGTTATTAAGAAGGACGTTGGTGTCTTATCATAAACTTGTTGGTCCTGAAAATCCACAGGGCCAACAGTTCTCAGCTGTTTCTCTGGGGCTTCCGTTGGAGTTACCATGGGAGACTGCCGGTCACTCAACGGAATTCCAGGGCTGTTCTTCTGAAGCCACTTACATTGTCATGACACAGAGTGACCAGAGCAGTTCTTGTAGCTGGCTCGCATTCAGTAACGCGAGTGAAAGTAATTGTTTGCCAAACCCTTTTGTAGAGAAATCTGGCTCATCACAAAGGGGGTGATTTTGCCAATGGGGGTGCGTTGGAGGCAGGACTGCTGCTTGTCGGGTTTTAGTCCCGCCTCTATCGACTTGTGGCCAACCCACGCTATTTTCCCTTGATTGACCTTGTTAAGCCCGCCCAGCGGGTTTAGCAGGCCAATTAAGGGGAAGCCGGTTACAGAGAACGTCAGCGTATGACGTTTCATCTGTCAAAAATTTTTGACAGATGAATTGTCATCGTTTGACAGCTTTGAGAAGCTGTCAAACACTGACATTCTCTGTTGTTTGGTGAGTTCTTGTACTCAAGACTCACCAAACCTATTTTGTGAGCAGAAATCAGATGGCTGTTGCATCGGAGAATGCAGCAGCCATTTTGTCATCTCTGCCATTGAGATGCCGGAGCCTCCGCAGGATTGAAGCCTGCAGGAAGAAACAAAGGGAAGGAAACTTTTTCTATCATTTTTCACTTAGCTCACATACTTACCTCTCCACACTTGCACCCATCACTCACCTCCACAGCGCACTTTTGGACCCCTCCGACCCCCGCAGACCCACTGCTCGTCTCCACGTTGGGAGATGTCTGACTCTCCTCAGCACTTTCCACAGTGGTACAGCCGAGACTGGGAGCTCAGGTAACAGGGGATTTAAAGCCACTCTGTGCCTGCCGTGTTTCACTGCTCTGACTTGGCGTGTCACGGTGAAGCGCATTTGTTTTTTTCATTTTATAATCATTACATTTTATTTCAATGCAAGGACTCTATGCACTTACCTCACTTCTACTTCCAGAACATTCTTGCAGATGTTCAGAGAATCAGCCAGAGAAAGTATAGCGTCTGACGAGATGCTGTTATCACTGATGCTGGGGGGAGCAGGGAAAAAAAATGCAAAATCAAGTTTGAGTTTTCCTAACATAAACATAAAGCACTTCGATTGGTATGAGAGACAGGCTAGCCTTCTACGTGCTATCCTGTCATCTTCATCTGGCCAAGATAATCTCCAACTTTTCAGTCTGAGCAAGGTAGTTTTCCGGCAAGTATTTCACTAATGTTGCCGTCATGTTGTAGTATGCAGCTGTGCTGTACTGCAGATATCGCAGTAGGAAAAAATCTTGCAAGCATCTGTGACAAAGCATCACAGAGCTGTATCCTACATCGGACCGAATTCTTCAATAGCACACATTGCATTTTAAGATGCAAATTCAAGTGACCTGTTGAAACTCAACATGCAGAACAATCCTAGCACAGCTTAGTATGGAGGAACAGTGTGGGTCCTCAATAGGACAGTCTCCAACCAATTCTATCTGTAATAAAGCTACTCCTTAATAGAACTATTCCTGTGAGGAGATTTTCTCAACATCACAGTGTGTGAGTTCATAAATTACAGGAGCGCAGGATTCCCTGGAGCTCCTGGCAGTCTAAATATACTGAATGGCAATAACGAATCAGTGTTCAGAAGAGGTATTGGATAGATTACTTCAACATCTTCAAGTCACGCAGGTCTGGTAGATGAAGCAGTAGTTCTGTAATAGCCTCGTCATTCAGTGCATTGTTTGACAAGCTGCAAATAGAAGGAGCACAGGTCAAGCTACAGTAAATATCTGACTTCTTCAGGCATTCCTCAATCAATTCTTCAAAGTAATTCCAAGTCTGAGTACATCGTGAAACAGAAGTTTAACTGGTGGAGAGTTAACTTCAGCAGAAATCCTGGAGAAACAGCACCAATGGCCATTTTTACCTGTCTATTCTGTTTCTCCAATGGTGTTTGCCAATCTTCTGCCAAAGTTAAACCAGTAGATCTGGAGAACTCCCAGGAAATTCCAGACCATTGACTCCAACAATATACCTGTAGCACGTTAGGTGCTGTCCCATTTTGCCGAATTATTGTGTTCTTGGAATGTACAGATCCCTATTTAGACTGCTGTTACACTATACCTACCAGTCTTAGACCAGTAGACTCAGTTTATGATAGACACCCTGCAGACCAAAGGCATACTGTAGACAGCGCACTTCTGAGCTCAGTTGGTATGAGACTCTTTGCATGGATATTTACTAGGTGCAGAGAGCTTCACGCCTCAACCAGTAAGTTTTGATGTATTGATAGCGCAGGTGGGAGCACCTACATACTCTTAAGATTGAAAAGATTCTGCAGTAAGTTTATAAAGTGCCCAGGCTCTCCAAATGACTGCCTTTACATTTTAAATGATATAATACACCTAGTGCAAAGCCAAAGGGTATGTAACCCCAGTTACTGAAGGAGGTTTCACTCCATGAGCAACACTGCACTCCAGGAATGAAATCGCCAATCTCATTCCTAAGTGATATTGTAGATTGTGCCTTGTAACTTTCTTTCCACTGGTGGACTGTTGTACTTGGTGGGGGGGCAGGGGGCAGATGGGGGGTACAGCCCTCTGGTACCTCACCCAAGTGCCCTTTGACCCTGTCAGCATTATGTTCTGAAGGAAGGTTTTATAATTGCACTCCTGGACCAATTTGATTAGGGTTAGAACTAAGCTTTTTTGCATGTTGTTTTTAAATTCATCTTCTGATACAAGTCTTTGTTACCAGCTAGACTCTATCTGTTCCAACTCAGAATGCTCATCCCCTTTTTCTAAAATAAATACTTCATCAATGAACTAGAGCCCAAGTACTGACTGTTGCTGCCAAGTTGATTAAAAAGAAGTGTGTTTGACCTTTGGCCCCTTTATGCAATGGCTTTCTAGAGCCCATGTTACATCACCGTCTTGTACTTACTCAAGCTCTGTAATTCCAGAACACTGTTCAAGTTTCAAGCAGAGGTTTCTCATGGACTCACCGTCCATTTCACACTCTTCAAGACTGTAACACAAAACAGCATATTCCATTGAAGGATGAAGTATTAAAGAGCTACACACACACAAAAGATGCTAAAATCTGGACTTATTGATAAGAACTGTTTGTATATTCTATTTAAATTAGCAATTTCCAAAATTCTTAAAATATCTTACAAAGATCCTGCAATTAAATTCTATTTTTTATAACAATAAATTCATACCTAATTTTCTTTGGCACACATGAATCCCGTTCCCCATATTTAGTTTCAAATGACAAGACTTTTGACGATTCTTGGAATTCTCTTTCCCGTTGACATCTAGTGAAGTTGAAACAAAAGAAATCATCTGACAATTACTCCGTACATTTTCATGTGGATAAACATAAAGTGATGTACAGTGGAACAGGAAACATACAAGGTGGATACCCAGGGTATGGGTGAAAAAAGTAAAAGAATTTGGCCAATTATTGACCACTCATTGCAAGTTTCCAGTCAATGTGAAACTGTTATTAACGGATCTAATCATGAATCATTATGAAGTTTGTGAGTATCTGATTACAAGTCAAAATTTTTATTTTAGCCTGGTATAACTTATTGTTAAGATCACATTTGGAACAGTGTGTGCAGTCCTTGGCACCTGACTTTTAAGAGGATATTGAATTACATAGAATATACAGCACAGAAACAGACCATTCCATCTAACTGGTCAATGCCGGTGTTTATGCTTCACACAGCCTCATCCCACCCAGCTTCTTCTAACATTATCAGCATAACCTTCTATTCCTTTCTCCCTCATGTATTTATCTAGCTTTCCCTTAAATACATCAATGCTAGCCACCTCAACCACTTCTTGTGGTAGCGAGTTCCACATTCTAACCACTCTCTGGGTAAAGAAGTTTCTCCTGAATTCCCTATTGAATTTATTAGTGACTATCTTATATTTATGGGCCCTAGTTTTGGACTCCTGCACAAGTGGGAACATCTTCTCTACATCTACCCTATCAAACCCTTTCATAATCTTAAAGACCTCTATCAGGTCACCCCTCAGTCTTCTCTTTTCTAGAGAAAAGAGCCCCAGCCTGTTCAGCCTTTCCTGATAAGTATATCCTCTCCGTTCTGGTATCATGTAAATCTTTTTTGCACCTTCTCCAGTTATTATTACAATATGGAGACCAGAACTGTGCATGTTGACTCACTAGACAGAGACCAGGGAAGAGTGATAAGGATGATTCTGGGCTCCAAATAATGAAGAGAAACTCAACAGAACTCAACTTGATTTCATTGGAAAAAAAGATTGCAAGGGAACATGATTCAAGTCTTTAATATAAGAGGTATGGATGGTGTGAAGGTTACTTGATGTACACCGTGGCCTTTTCTTCTTCCATATATTCAAAATATTATTCAAATTGAACATATAAAAGTTTAAATCCATTCAATGTAAACGAGTGATACTGTACCTGTGACATCTGTTTCCATGGTGACTGAGGATCATCTGTCAGTTAGAATTATTGGTTTCTATGGAGGAGGTCTATAAGTTCTAGTCAATGGAACCTTAAACAAGGGAGTGTTCTGCAAGTATTGTAAAGAGAAACCCTGTACACTTATTCCTGCCTCCAATTCCTTCCAGTTCCCATGTTTTAGTTTTTAAAATTGCTTGTTAAGAGTTGTCGGGGACATTATGAAGTGTTACCAACAACTTATTGGGCCGTTTAATGTGCAGGCCATTATTAGTGTGTAAATCATCCAGCAATTTGTGACAAGGAAGAGATACCCGTGATTTGCCAATCGTCACAAGTTGCTGGACGATTTGCTGTTAGCCTCGCAAAACTGGCAGTTCGCCCTCAACCTCCCCGTGAGTTTCAAGTAAATGCTGCCTTTACACATTAATTACAAATTAAACTTGCTGCAGAAAATTAGGGCTTGTACTTAACAGCGTAAGGACCCTTTTAATGACAAGATTTATGTTTCTTCAATGCCACTCAACCTCTCCGGCTCAGAAAGAGAACAATTTAAACTATGGACTCTCGTTCCTACAAACTTAAAATTTTAAATGCTTTAATATCTTCTTACTTTTCCTTTCTGTCCCTCTTAATCCAATATTTCTTTCCCTCTCTTTATTTCTCTTTCTGAAACTGATTTGACTCTAATTTACCCTATTTCACTCTCCACCATTCCTCTGTTTCTTTCTCAATCCTTAAATCTTATTGGTTAAAGAGATAGACTGTTGGTTCCGTCATTCACCAAGGTCCCAGATGCCCCATTGCACTTCCAGAAATTGTGGTGCAAACATTTTTGAGCAGAAGGGTGAGGAAAAAGGTCTAATGGGACATGTCGCAAGATGCCCCGCTCCAGGAAAATCTAGGCCATTGTCTTCATTCACGGTACCACTGAAGAGCAAATTCCACACAAAACTGAGAGATAGAGTATATTGGGCCTATACTCTCTGGAGTTTAGAAGAATGAGAGGTGATCTCATTGAAACATATAAGATTCTGAGGGGGATTGACGAGGTAGGTGCTGAGAGGTTGTTTCCCCTGGCTGGAGAGCCTAGAACTAGGGGGCATAGTCTCAGGATAAGGGGTCAGCCATTTAAGACTGAGATGAAGAGGAATTTCTTCACTCAGAGGGTTGTGAATCTTTGGAATTCTCTACCCCAAAGGGCTGTGGATGCTGAATCGTTGAGTATATTCAAGGTTGAGATCGATAGATTTTTGGACTCTAGGGAAATCGAGGGATATGGAGATCAGACGGGAAAGTGGAGTTGAGGTCGAAGATCAGCAATGATTTTAGTGAATGGCAGAGCAGGCTCGAGGGGCCGTACGGCCTACTCCTGCTCCTAATTCTTATGTTCTTATTCTTATGTAAAATGAAGACCTTCATCTTTCCCCTTTACAATCTTCCCAAACAGGCCTTAATGCTGATTATAAAAAGCTGTTTGTGGGATCTTGCGAAATGCAAAATGGCTGCCGCATTTGCCCACGTAACGGTTACTGCACTTCAAAGTAAAGTAGTTCATGTATGTAAAGTGCTTTGAGATGTTTGATGGATGTGATAAGACACTATAGAAATATTTCTTTAAAACACTGGCAATTCAAAGTATAGAATTACCTGTAATTCCCATGGAACTTGATTAATCCTTTTCCACTCTTCCCCAAACTAAAATGGAAATGAAAAGATAGATGAAGTTTATTAAACATCAAACTGAAAGCAGTTATAAAGTGTATTACTCCAAATCTTTCCTCCTCCGAGTCACACACCGTCCTGACTTGGGAATATATCACCGTTCCTTCAACGTCGCTGGGTCAAAATCCTGGAACTCCCTACCTAACAACACTGTGGGAGTACCTTCACCACACGGATTGCAGCGGTTCAAGGCGGCGGCTCACCACCACCTTCTCAAGGGCAATTAGGGATGGGCAATAAATGCTGGCCTTGCCAGCGATGCCCACATCGTGTGAATAAATAAAAATGTTAAAAATCTGATTATGAAAGCACACCGCTTGTGGTATAGGCTTTCTCTGGTTTTAAAGTGGCAGCGTCATCAGTGTCCCAACAGCACAATTTGTCCATGGAATAGGATGCGATCAGATCTGATACTAACAGTTAGTTTTAAATGGGCAAGAGATTTTATTGAAGCACTGAAATGCTTCTGCTGCCCAGCATGACCGAGGTATCACAACTAACTTGGGGGTGGGGACTTCACAGCGGCTGTTCAGAGGCGTAAACCTGCCCACCATCTCACCGATGAGGCAGCAGATTGCTTGTCGTTCAGTGTAAAATAACCATTAACCTTTTACTAAATCTCTCAAGTAACACAATGGCACACGTGTGTACATAGCAAATAATGTGTCATCATGTAGACGTTAGAGGCTGAAAACTGCTTTACAGCTGACACCCCCCCCACCCCCTCCGTTATGTGAAAATTGTCCCCTGAAACTCCTTTTTACTGTGTAGATGTGTGACAAACTTCATTTGTTCTGATGACAAAACACGGAGTGTTCCGTATACTAAACAGTTGCTATTTACAGTCTGCAGCTTGCCCGTGGAGCTGCTTAAAAAGGAGACTCCATTTATCTTAACAAAAAAATAAATCCGTCTTTGATTCGAATGCTGAGAATATCCTTGGGGGTTTTCTCCCGATTGGCCAGTGTAACTTCGACGGAAACCCCACTGACGCATGTGTCCTGGGTTTCCGCTGATCTTCCGCCAAAGTTACGGCGGCCAATCAGGAGGAACAACCCCGCCCCCCGCCCAAGAAAATTCCTGGCCTAAGTCACAAACTAAACACTTATTTCCTATTTGGAACAGTGTAAGAGGCGGAACACCTCCGTTCAGTCCGTAAGCGTGACCCCGAGTTTCCGGTCGCTGTCACTTTAATTCTCCGCTCCACTCCCACTCTCACCTCTCTGTCCTCGGCCTCTTACACTGTTCCAATGAAGCTCAAAGTAAGCTCGCGGAACAGCACCTCATCTTTCTATTAGGCACTTTACAGCCTTCTGGACTCAACATCAAGTTCAACAATTTCAGACTATCACCTTTTTTTTTCTCTCTCACATGGCAGCTGTTGATGATTCTGCCATTGTCATTTACACCTCATCTAGAGTCATCTTTTGTTTCTTAACTTGTCCCATTACCATCTCCTTTTGCCTTGCACATCATCCCTTTTATCTTTTAATCTCTCCTGCCTTCCAGCCTATCACAGACCTTCCCTTTGTTCTTTCCTCCCCTCCTCCCTTTCCCTGCCCCTACACTTGCTTAAAAATCGGTTACTTCTCCAAACTTTTCCAGTTGTTAACTCTGTTTCTCTCTCCACGATGCTGCCTGACCTGTTGAGTGTTTCCAGCATTTTCTGTCGTTATTTCAGGTTTCCAGCATCTGCAGTATTTTGCTATTGTTTTCTTGAAGAGTCAATTGTAATTATATTAATGAATTTTTCAATCTCCTTAAAGTTTTCAACTTACTTTAATGCCACTTCAGTTATGTCTCTGATTGTGTTCAGATATCCAGCCAAGCAAACGACTCCAGCCAATGAGATGAAATTGTTGCTGACACTGTAGTGAGGATAGAAAGTTATTTTAGACATCTGTGTTCATGGCTTGCTGTATAGACAGTTGCTATAGTTAGCAACAATTTTAACCCATCATAGTATTAAAAATAAATCTCTCCAAACAAATTTTAACAGCGTTCTTTTAAAAACTGACAGCCAATTCATCCCAAGATGTTCAAAATCTTGAACTTACACCTAAATAATAATTGCCAAATGACAACACGATCATTTTCTGTTCTCTTCCACTTCCTTTAATCAAAGGCCTTGCTATGGTCTGTAGACAACAGTTTGTACGAACATTTTGATTTGTAGCCACCATCAGGTGACAATATAGGTTTCCCTCGGGCAGCAATTAGCTTCTTGGCTGCCCTCGCAAAGCAGGTTAGAAGCTGACTCAGAGGGCTTCCTTGCTAATGAAAGATTTAGTCTCCCATTGTCCAGGGATTGCAGGAAGATCATTGGAGCCACACAGGTGGCTGGGAAAAAGGCGAGTCAGAGATTCTGCTTATTCTACCAATGTTATTTTGCTTCCAGTGACTCAGCCCAAAGGCATGCTGGCTGAAAGGAGATCACCACGTGTGTATGGTGAGGGAGAACCATATATACCAGATTCAATCTACCACTCAGCGCTGCACTCTGTGCTCCAAGATTAACTCGATTTGTGGTCAGAGTGAATGGAGATAAACTCTTTACGTCTGTGATACAAACCAATATGGAGATAAATGTTATTCTTGATGGGCCACTGCTAACGGGAGTTTATGTCACAATCCCCATAATTTAGCAACCCACAAACTATGCATCGTACATTCATCGCCCATTTGTGGTACCCTTGATATTTCCTGCTCCAGCTCTATGCATAGATATACATAGATCATTAAAAAGCATAGATATAGCAGCACAAAACACAACTGGGCATCATCAAATGGAATTGCAGTAAAGATACCCTCAGCCTTTACATTTGTGCCAACAAAATTTATAGACATCAAACCCAACTCATAATCTGCTTACATTTTAAATGCAATTCAATCCATGTATTCTATAAAGTATGTTGCCAGAGGGCAGAATAAAATGCCACTGAATGTAAGAAGCAGTTTACATTTTGTTTCACTTGATGACACCAATTGGGTTTTCACATGAACTTACTTTATTAGTCTTGAAACATGCAGCTTTGGTAGAAGCTCAACTAACTTTTTGAATCCTCTATCTCCAAGTGAGTTATTAGATAAACTGTAAAGATAAATGAGATGTGAGTATAGAATCATAGAATAGTATAGCACAGAAGGAGGGCATTTGGGCCACTGAATCTGCGCTGGCTCTTTTGAAGAGCAATCCGGTTAGTCCCACTCCCCCACTCTTTCCCCGTATCCCTGCAATTTTATCTCCTTCAAGTATGTATCCAATTCCCTTTTGAAGGCTACTATTGAATCTGTATCCACCATCCTATCAGGTAGTACATTCCAAATCCCAGCCACTCGTTGTGTAAAAAGATTTTCCTCATGTCGCCTCTGGATCTTTTGCCAATCACCTTAAATCTGTGCCCTCTGGTTATCGACCCTTCAGCTATTGGAAACAGTTTCTCTTTATTTACTCTATCTAAACTGTTCATGACTTTAAAGACCTCTTCAAATCTCCTCTTAGAATTCTCTGCTCTAAAGGAGAACAACCCCAGCTTCTCCAGTCTATCCACGTAACTGTAATCCCTGGAACCATTCTAGTAAATCTCTTCTGTACCCTCTCCAAAGCCTTCACGTCCTTCCTAAAGTGTAGTGCCCAGAATTAGACACAATACTCCAGCTGGGACCGAACTAGTGTTTTATATAGGTTTAGCATGACTTCCTGGCTCTTGTACTTTTTGCCTCTATTTATAAAGCCCAGGATCCCAGATGCTTTATGAACTGCTTTGTTAACCTGTCCTGCCACCTTCAAAGATTTGTGCACAAACACCCCCAGGTCTCTCTGTTCTTGCACCGCCTTTAAAATTGTACCATTTAGCTTGTATTGCCCCTCCTCATTCTTCCTACCAAAATGTATCACCTCACACTTTTCTGCATTGAATTTCATCTGTCATGTGTCCGCCCATTCCACCAGCCTGTCTATGTCCTCTTAATGTCTATTACTATCTTCCTCACTGTTTACTACACTTCCAAGTTTCGTATCATCTGCAAGTTTCGAAATTGTGATCTGTAGCCCCAAGTCCAAGTCAGTAATCTATATCAAAAACAGCAGTGGTCCTAGTACTGAACTTTGGGGAACGCCGCTGTATACCTCCCTCCAGTCCGAAAAGCAGCCGTTCACCACAACTCTGTTTTCTATCCCTTAGCCAATTTTGTATCCAAGCTGCTGCTGCCCCTTTTATCCCATGGGCTTCAACTTTGCTAACAAGCCTAATATGTGGTACTTTATAAAATGCCTCAAGTAAAAATGTTACATTCACAAGAATCACCCACTATCTTTTTTTTTGGTTAGTAAATTTGAGAGTTCTCTCCATATTCTGACTTTGAAATCACCCCCAATCTACTGAGTTTAGGATCATCTCATCTATTGAGTTTAGGATCATCTCATCTACTGAGTTTAGGATCATCTCATCTACTGAGTTTGAGATCTCCCATATATTGAGTTAAAGATTCCCTATATACTGGGGGAATTTTAATGGTAAAGAGCGCATGGGTTTGGGTTTGGGAGGGTTGTTAAAATCAACGAAAATGTCAGCACGTCTGGAAGCCGGCTCCAACACACCGACTTCCGGGTTTAACGCAGATGCATTTCGATGCGAGCGCATAACTTCCCCCAGAGAGGCGGGTTACTACTTATAATATTTAAATGAGATTTGAATGAGATTTTCACTGGGATTTAAATTAAACATGACATGCACGGATTTTCCGGGCTTCCTGAAACTTGCCATTGAAACGAAGGCGAGAAGACTGAACAGCAATTCATGGGGCTCATTAAAAGTCAGGCATACGGACATCAGAAAATACTCAGTGCTCACAGCTGCTTTCTTACCTCCCACTGGGAAAAGGTTTGTTGAGAGTACTTGTGTTGAGAGGCTAATTTGTGCACTTTGGAGGTATTGAGACTCAAGTTCAGGATGGGTGAGACCACGGCTGCTTTAGATTGGACCTAAATGTATAAGGCAGATCACTGATGGATTGTTTGCCAGGGCTGACAATTATGTCAACTTCGCCTGTGATGACACGAGTCAGAATGAGCGGTCGCTCGGGTTTGCATCTCTGGCTGGCTTCCAACAGATGCAGGGTGTCATCAACCACACACATGTGGCAATCCACACACCCCCAGATCAGCTAGGAGTATTTGTAAACTGCAAGGGATTCCATCCATCATTGTTCAGATGGTGTGCAACCACAAGAAAAGTTTATGCAGGTGTGCACCAGATTCCCAGGGAGCTGCCATGATGCTTTCATCCTGTGGCAGTCCAAGCTCCCTGACATCTTTGGACCTGCAAGCAGACTTAAGGGGTGACTGCTGGGAGACAAAGGATTCCCCCTTCAAACTTGGCTGATGACACCCATGAGGAACCCCACCAATGAAGCCAAAGTGCAGTAAAAAGACAGCAAACCATTGGCAGGCTCAAGATGCGCTTCAGGTGCCTGGACAGATCTGCAGGCACCCTTCAATACTTGCCAGCAAGGGTCTCCAGAATGATCGTGGTATGCTGCGCTCTGCACAACATTGCGCAGCTGCTAAGATTGGAGCTGCAGGAGGAACAAGGCGCTGAGCACACATCGTCTGTGGACGAATCCAATGAAAAGGAGGAGGATGAGGATGAGGCGGAGGATGAGGAGGAGTTGGAGGATGGAGATGGTGACCCCAACGCAGCACCAGCCACTCACATTGCTGCCTGGGATGCCAGGGAAGGTTCAGTTAGTCACTACCACTGGACCAACATAACAATCACATCCAACGGCCACTCTCCCCCGCCATCCCCCAATCTCACTAACACAAACCCCAATCTCACTAACACAAACCAGTCCTGTAACCAACCATCCACCCATTGCACATTCCCCCATTGGTCTCCATCAATTCAGGTCTTCCCATTCATCAACAAGTATCTGAAAAGGTAAGTTGCCACCCGGAAACCAAGAACAGGCAGTGGGAGAGTGGTGCAAAGTAATACATTATATGTGATTCTACTAGACAACGGAAACTTAACAACATAACATTTTGTCAGACACCCATGTGCACACCCTTGTTGAACCAGAAAGCTTTACTCTTCCTTTTCTGACCACTCCTATGTGGTGCAACCCCTGTGGCTTCAGCAGAGGTAAAGGCAGGTGCTCAGATTCCTGCTCTGACTGTTGAGATGCTTTTGGCCGATGACGTCTGAGTGTTGGAGCCCGTGTGGGCCCCGCTAAAGACTGCTCCACCTGCACCTGTGCAGGGACGGACTCGGCCACTGGGAGAAGAGGCAGCATCTCGGGTACCAGCTGGGGGTGGGGGGTGGAGGGGAGGGGGAAACAGGTGATAAGTGGGAGTGCTTTGAGTGGAGTTCCCACTTTCATGTCCCCTTTGGCCATCATCCCTCTCATGGGCCAGCTGTACTTTACACCTACCGCTCTGCTGGAGAGCAGCTTGGTGCAGATCTGTGACACGCTGTAAGGCCAAGGCTAAGGTGTCTGGCATCCTATTTAAGGCGCCAGACATGTTGGCATCCAGAATCTGCACAGCTGTGGTCAAGGCCTATGTGGACTCACTTGATTGCCGTGATTAATGTTCCAGGTTGTTGACCACTCTCTCTATTAGAAGAAGACATCCTCGCAATGCCCTGCAATATCAACCCACTCATGCATGAGCTGGACTCCTCCATTCTCTCTGCAATCGTGGACAGTGTGCTTGGAAGACCTGCCAGTATGTAGCAAATTGTTTGCTGATCCTCAATGATTATCCTTTTCATCGATGGTCCCTGGGGTAGAGCATCTATGTCCAGCTTGGAGAGGCCTCCGCCCTCCGACGCGGACTCTCCACAGCTGTCCCTGCCATCACTGTCTGCTCTTGCTCACTTGTGAAGCGTGAGTCACAAGATGAAATTCCAACTCTCTCTCTAGCTGGACCCACCGAAGTGCGAGTATCTGCACTGGTGCCTGGTGAGGATGAGTCCTGTGATGGTGCACCCTCAGAAGGAATCAGCTCCTCTGAGGATTCATCATCTGGGAGGTCCACCGACTGCTGCTGTATGCTTGAAGGCCCTGGCAGTGAGAAAAAATATGAATTAGCACCAGTGATTTAAAAACAGAGAGCGGCTGATACCAGACAAACAGAGGGAAAAACTCAAAAAGTGTGTCAGTCAGCACAGAATGAGGAATTAGAGCTAAGTGTTTAATTCATAATTTATCTAAGTATTAAGAGCATAGTATTCTTTAGGTAAATAAATAGACCCAAGAAGCTAAATAGCCTAGCAAGATCTATGGGGACAAAATAAACTAAATAGAGGAAACACAACATTAAACAGATCCAATTTGCATTAAATAAGTATCTGCTATACATAAATAATAAATAATCAGAGTAATTAATTGCTAATTAATTTCAAATCAAACTAATCCATCAGTTAATTAATATTAGACCTCAAGTGATTCGATTAGTTCTAGATATAAATTACTGCTAACTAATAAATAAATAAAGATTAGAGATGGCAGCACGGGCAATGTGTCGGGACTGTAATATGCGGGAGTTTGTGGACAGCGAGACTGTCCTGGATTGCCACATCTGCAGTAAATGTCTCTACCATGAGTGACACAAAAGGGAGGGAGAGGAATTTCTTGATAGCTCTCTCCAGAGTACAGTTACACCTCAGAGGAAAACACAGGTGCAGGAAGGTGAGAATGTGACTGTCAATCAGCAGTGTAGGGGGAAGCGAGGGGAGATAGAGGAGGAGGTCCCGCAGACACTGGTCCTGTCCAACAGGTACAATATAATTGCTGCCTGTGAGGATAAGGATGAAGCCTACAGGGAGGATAGCTAGAATGCTAACCATTGCACCGTGGAGCAGGAGTCAGTCCAAGGGGAAAGGAGCAGAACAGAAAGGTTGTAGTCATAGGGGATTCGATAATTAGGGGGATAAATAGATTTCTCTGCAGTCGCGAGCGAGAGCCCAGGAGGGTGTGTGGCCTACCTCGTGCAAAGGTAAAGGATATCTGGAGAGGAACTTGGAAAGGGAGGGGGCAGATCCAGTTGTCATGGTCCATGTTGGGACCAATGACATAGGGAAGGAAAGCGAGGAGGTCCTGCTAAGGGAATATCAGAAGTTAGGAACTAAATTAAAAAGCAGGACCTCACGGGTGGTAATTGCAGAATTACTACCCAAGCCACATCCTAATTGGCCTAGAGATAGGCCGATTAGGAAGGTGGATGCGTGGCTGAATGACTGGTGTGGGAAGAAGGGGTTCCATTTCATGGGACACTGGCACCAGTGCTGGGACAGGAAGGAGCTGCACCGCTGGGATGGGTTCCACCGGAGTGGGACCAGTGTCCTAGCGGAAAGGATAAATAGAGCCGTGGATAGGACTTTAATTAGTGAGATAGGGGAGGGATCTATTGAAAATAACATAAACTTGAAGATAAAAGAAATAGGACATGAGAATAAAGGTCAGACCAAGGTAAAGAATAAGGGTAACATAAACGATCAGGGAACAAATACAGTTATAGAACATAAGTATAAAATGAATGTTAAAAATAAAGTGAGTGGAGCAATTAATAAAAACAAATTAAATTGTCTGTACAGCAATGTACACAGCGTCCGAAACAAAACGGGGGAACTGGAGGCAGTAATTTGTAGCGAGGAGCCAGATGTAGTAGGGATAACGGAAACATGGTTACATAACGAACTGGCAGTTAAATATTACAGGATATAACGTATTTAGAAAGGACAGGGAAGGAAGAAGGGTAGTGGGCTAGCTGTAATTAGAGATAGCATAATGGCAGTAGAAAAAAGGAACATAACTAACATTAAGATAGAAACAGAATCCATATGGATTTAGACAAAGGATATGAAGGGATCGATCGCGCTAATAGGGCTATTCTACAGACCGCCTAATAGTGGAAGGGAAGGGAAGGAAGAAATATGAAAGCAAATCGATGTGAGTAAAAGATATAGAATAATAATCATGGGAGATTTTAACTACCTCCAAATAAACTGGCAAGAAGAGGTAGGGAAAGGGGAAAAAGGAAATGGAGTTTTTACAGTGTGTCCAGGACTCCTTTCTTAGCCACTATGTAAGAAGCCCAACAAGAGAGGAATCACTACTGGATCTAGAAATGGGAAATGAACCAGAGCAGATAAGAGAAGTAAGTGCATGTTCTTATGTTCTTAACATCTAGGCAATAGCTGTCATAAAATAATACGGTTTAAAATAATGACTGAGAAAGCTCTAAGTAGGACAAAGACCAAAGTAATAGATTGGAAAAAAGCTAATTTTAGAGGCTAATTTTGAGAGGATGAGAATGGAACTAGGGAAGGTAAACTGGAAAAATATTTTAACAGAGAAAGACATAGAACAGCAGTGGGAAATATTTAAAATGGTGATCAATAGATTTCAGGAGAAATATATTCTGCTAAAAAAACAAGAACAAACTAGCCAATAACGAAACACAATGGATGAATAGAGATAAGGGTAAAATTGAAACTAAAGAAAAGGGCATACACTAAGTACACAGACAATAAATGAGAGGATGACATGAGGGAATATGAAGAAGCTAGGAAAGAAATAAAAAAAATTAGCAAGGCACAAAAGAAACTATGAAATTAAATTATCAAGGAATACAAAAAGAAATAGTAAAGTATTCTACAGACATATACATAACAAAAGAGAAATCAGGATCAGGACAGGGCCAATAAAGGATGCACATGATCAACTCACAGACAATGGCAGCAAAATGGCAGAAATATTCAATAGTAAGAATGGAATCTGTACTCAAAGATTTCATAGAAAAACATCTAGATGCCAAAAATATAATAAAGAGTAGTTAGCACAGATTTCAAAAAGGAAGGCCATGTTTGACCAATCTTATTGAAGTCTTTGAAGAAGTAACAGAAAGAATAGACTTGTGTAATACTGTAGATGTAATATATATAGATCTTCAAAAGGCCTTCGATAAGGTACCACATAGTCGACTCATGACTAATATCAGAGCATGTGGGGTCAGGGGATAGAAAGCAGAAAGGATAGCAAGCTGGCTACAAAACAGAAAACTGAGTGTAGGGGTTAAAGGTAGCTACTCAGACTGGCAAAAGGTGGGAAGTGGTGTTCCACAAGGATCGGTGCTGGGATCACTGTTGTTCACCATTTACATTAATAATTTAGACTTGAGAATCGAAACTACAATTTCAAAATTTGCAGACAACACTAAATTGGAGGTATAGATGATACAAAGGAAGATTGCAATAAAATACAGGAAGATGTGAATAAACTTGCAGAATGGGCGTGTAATTGTCAAATAAATTTCAATATAGATAAGTGTGAGGTGGTGCATTTTGGTGGGAAGAATAAGGAGGCCACATACTGCTTGAATAATAAGAATCAGAATGGGGTCTAGGGGTACAGATACACAGGATTACTAAAAGTAGCGATGTAGTTTGATAAAGCCATAAAAAAAGCACTGGGGCTCATTTCTAGAGGGATAGAATTGTAAAGCAGAGAAGTTATGCTAAACTTGTACAGAACCTTGGATAGACCACACTTGGAGTACTGGTCTCCATATTATAAAAAGGACATCGAGGCACTGGAGAAGATGCAAAAAAGATTCACAAGGATGATACCAGAACTGAAAGGATATACTTATCAGGAAAGGCTAAACAAGCTCTTTTCTCCCAGATGTCGAGTCTGTCAGCGCTGAATAGACCTGACCCGCAGCGGCGGGGGAGGCAATTCCGGTCATTATGACCTTGTTAAGAGCCACTTAAAAAGTATTTTGAGCTCACCTTTAAATTTTACGAGGTCGCCCACAGGATCTACGTTGCTCAGGGAGCACATCAGGTAAGCAGGTCGGGAGTTGTGCTACCATGAAATCATCTCTTTACTTGACAGCTGCAAATGTGCTATAAAAGCTCCCAACTCACAGCTGTTCACTTTCCAAGCTCAGAAGCTATTGCTTACTGCATTTGGAAGACAGATTGAGCTTTATTCAGGTTGCAAGTGTTTGGAGTAAATTCTGTATCCAGTGTCACCTCATTGGAACAACCTCTCTCACCACTGACAGGTCGCTTCTGTCATCTCAAGTTCACCTGCCATCTATTACATCAGCATCAGTGCCCTTGATACTATTTCACCTTGGTCCTCAGAATCCCACCACGATCAGTCCCAACACCAGCAGCATCAGACACACCAGCAACACCAACAACACCAACCTTCTCCGCAATCAACTGATGCTGCACAGGACAACGGGCATCAGCACCCGACCACAGTGTTGCCTGGGAGGCCAGGGATAAGAACATAAGAAGTAAGAGCAGGAGTAGGCCATAAGGCCACTCGAGCCTGCTCCGCCATTCAATAAGATCATGGCTGATCATCGACCTCAACTCCACTTTCCCACCCGATCTCCTTGGCCTCACCATGGCCAGATTTACTTCTTGATGCTGTACACCCTGGCTGCCACATGATGCGCCAGGTTGGCACCACCCCACATCAACACCATAAAGCATCCCTACAATGCCCAAGCCATTCCTTTCACACTCGTCACCATTGCATGGGGTACTGTTATGTCTCACCATTCACTGCAACTCACTAAGCCACTTCCAAAGGTGCACACAAATCTGTCCAAGAACGCAAAGTGTTGAAAATAAAGATTTCAATGTTTGACAGCACACTAACAGAAACTTTACATGAACATTGGCTAAAACACACAAGTGCCTACCCTTGTGTGTTGTTAGTTGGTGTGATTGGACTAGGATGAGGGTGAGTGTGAGGGGTGGCTAGTGAGATGGGGAAGTCATAATATAGATAGAGAGGGATGGATGGAGGTGCAAGGTAAGTTGGTGTGAGTAAGGATGTGCAGGAGTAGGGTAGGGAAGGCAGAGTGATGGGGATGTGATGAGTGACACAGCAGCATGAGGTTGAGTGTGGCTTTGCAGTAACGCTTCGAGATCTACTGAGATCATTGAAAGGTTTGCGCCACTGCAGCCTGGTCCTCCTGACGACATCCCTGCTTGTGTCCTCCTGTGTAATCAGGTTGCGTTGGTCTCCTGGGGAGGTCTCTTCTGCCCATTGGAAGGGAAGAGAACCTCCCTGTGTGCTGTGACTCCCTCCATAAGCATATGGAGTGAGTCATGGGAGAACCTGGGTGCAGCCGTGCACCTCTGTGCAGTGCTTGTCAGTGTTTGCAGCACCTCAGTGCTGTAGAACACAGACAGCACAACTGTCAAACTAAATTTGCACATGGTCCCTTTAAGGAAACCGGCTGATGACGCGTCATAAAGTGACATCATCAGACCCGCTTCCTTCAATTGGCCGACAAATGCGCTGGGCAGGCTTAACAAGCCCAATCAACGTAAAATCACTTTGGACAGCGGGCTGGAGCCAGCAGCGAGGTCAGGACCTGCCATCGACCCCGGCCACACCGGACCCGCTGAGATAGGGGAAATCGCGGCCGTAGACTTGATATAACTCGATGTAGTACTGGCAAGGTAAGAATGTTGCAACTTAGCATTATGAAGGTGATCATATTTCACTTGCTGCTGAAATCAAGTCAACATGATTGAGTGTTGTATGACACATGGGTCGCTGATATTTAATTCTGCCATCAGATCTGTGAGGTCCCAATCTCTCCAGCTCCGATGGTCAGGGATGCCGAAACGCCACTGATCTTCAGCGCTTCCTCCTCTGCAGTTGTCAACTGGGAAATCTGTGGAAGACCATCTCCAGTTCTCTCCCTCTCCCTAATGTTCTGTGCTCTCTTCTCCTGCAACGGGAGATAGAACAGACATATGAATGAGTGTAATGGCATGTGTTCACCCGATGGATGCAGTGCATTTGGTGAGGGTGACTATCAGTGAGAAGCATCAAATTGCATAAGAGTGAGGGCGAGTGGCTGTGGTGGATGGATGAATGGAGTTGTGAGGAAGTGCACAGAAAGAGAACGATGGGTGCACTTGCAAGGTAAGTGGGTGTGAGGAGTGATGTGATGGAGTAGACTTGACGAGGCAGAGTGATGGGAGTGGTGATGCACACAGCAGGATGTAGGTAAATGTGCAACAGTACTCAGCTTTCCTGACCTGGTTAGGTCATTACAGCACTTCCTGCACTGAATCCAGGACAGTGGCACAATGCTCCTGCTGCTGACCTCCTCGGCCACCACCAGCCACTCCTTCTTCATTGCAGTAGCAGGTTTCTTCCTCCCGTTGCTGGGGAAGAGTATCTCACTCCTACTCCCCACTGCACCCAGCAGTGCATCAAGGGATGTGTCATTAAATCTTGGTCCTGCCCGTGACCATCCCAAATCCATTACAGCACTTCTCCCGCACTTTGCTGCAACACCTAACTCCTCTAAATTCCAAGGGATTGGCCCTTTAATTGCTCCAGTTGAGATTGCATTATGCAAGCCCGAACCACGCCAGCTGTCGTACATTTGATGCCAAACCTGGAAGTAATATTATAATGAGGTGGCCTTGTTGAAATACCACAAACCGCCGAGCTGAAATTTCTTCCGGGTTTCCCACCCAATATCGCACCCCCCGCTCCAAACGCGTCTCGGCGTTATTATCGGGGCCACTGAGTTTGAGATTCCCCCATATATTGAGTTTGAGATTCCCCCATATATTGAGTTTGAGATTCCCCCATATATTGAGTTTGAGATTCCCCCATATATTGAGTTTGAGATTCCCCCATATATTGAGTTTGAGATTCCCCCATATATTGAGTTTGAGATTCCCCCATATATTGAGTTTGAGATTCCCCCATATATTGAGTTTGAGATTCCCCCATATATTAAGTTTGAGATTCCCCCATATATTGAGTTTGAGATTCCCCCATATATTGAGTTTGAGATTCCCCCATATATTGAGTTTAAGATTTCCCTACATATTTTCTTTGAAGTTCCCCCCTTTATATTGAATTTGAAATTACCCCTCATACAATAACTTTGAAATACTTCTCCACATATTGAGATTGATTTTCAACCTCCCACCCGAGCATAAAAGTGGCATTGCAGGTCGATTGCCCGTTATAGAAATGGCCTGATTTTCATTTCCGTGGAAATGAATATTGACCATCTTCAAAATGTGCAATCAATTCGCAAAATCAGTTTTACACTTGGGCAGTAAGTTAAAAATCTGCCCCATTGACTTTGAAATTTTTCCTTATATATTGAGTGAGATTCCATCCAATATACAGTAAACTCTTTCTTATCCGGCACCTATGGGACCAGGATGGTGCCGGTTGATGAAAAATTCTGGATAACAGAGAGGTATACCTACCAAGGCAATTTTTAACACAAACAAAAATAAAAACCACTGACTAACTCGGCCACCGCGGGAGACTCGGACTCGGCAAAACGAGTGCTGGATGGATTCGGCAAGATTAACGGTTATCTATTTTGCCGGTTATTAAAGTATTCCGGATGATTAAGTGCCGTTTAAACAAGAGTTTACTGTATATAAAGTTTGAAATTCCTTCACCTCATATATTGAGTGAGGGTCCCCCCATATATATTGAATTTGAGGTAACTCCCATGTATTGAGTTTGGATGTTCCCAAGATCACTTGCAGGGTTCATTCAACCTTGTAGAAATTGACTGAGTTTGTGTTAGTTTGAGGTAGTTAAGCTGCTGCGATATCGGAGCATTTCTTATGACTTCAATCAATAGATATTTTCACAGTAGTTGGCATCAGCACAGATTTTAATGTTAGTGTTGGATTCACATCTCTGGAAAGATTACTTTACAGAAATGAAGTTGATAATAGACACATACACACACATGAACACACACAGACATATGCGCACACACACAGAACACATACTGTTCTCGCACACATTTGTTCTCAACTGCCTGTAATCAGACTCTGCGATCTCCCTGTCCATTAGGAAATGGTTGTAGATGTTAAAAGGAAGAAGCAGCTCTATGAATGATGAGGCTGGCAAGTCCCATTCAGTTGACTTGTTGAATAACACAGCTGGGCACCACATTTCAAAGACTACAATGGCAGTTAGTTCCCTGTTCTCACCATGCAGATGTTCTTACTGTAGGAGGCTTCACAGAGATTAGTGGGTTGATGTTAACCCAGAGCGGGTATTGCATGGGAGGGGTAGGGGATTGGTGGGAGAGGTAGGGGGCAGGGCAAGTATCAAACGCACTCGTAGGCTTAAGTTTCAGGCCTGGGGGATTTAAATTTCCAGGCCCCATCTAAATCCCACTGGTCCACTCCCTGCCCAGAACAGGCAGGAAGAGGGCACAGAGCTGGCAGGCAAAGATCGGGCGGTCAAAAGCCGCCCTCCGGCGTCCAGGTAAGTGGCCCCGCAAAGGAAATGGTTTGACTTACCTGGAGGGTTTCTTCCGGCTTCCCACCGGCTGCCAACCTGCTTCAGCCAGGTGGGAAAGCTGCCATGGCTTCCCCGCTCGGGCCCCAGTTAAACTGCATTCACACTCAAGGCTCCCCCTCCGCCCAGAGCCCAGCGGACGCCTCAACTGCAGCCCAAACCAACGGCCTTAGAATCGGAAATTGGTGGGAACGGAGCGGGAAAGGGAGCCTCTCCTTTTTAACTGCTCACCTTTCCGTTCCCACCGAGCAGGGAGAGTTAAAAACCCAGCCTACGGTTAACCATGCTGGGAGATGGTTATTGTCCATTAAAGCGCAGTAGAGCAGCCACTTTGACCAGGCTATCAAACTAACAGTTAAAAAATGTAATTTTTACCTATGCAATGGCAGACAGTTGAGCTGCTGTGATATCAAAGCGTTTATTGTGACTTGAAGAAATAGCTAAATAAGGAGCAATATTATTGAATGATTTCTAACACTATAATTACATACAAAGCTGAAGGGACAGCTGGGACTGGAAACAAGACACTTTGAAGACATGAAAATAGCATGGTGGACAAAACTCTTTTGCCATCACTTACTCCAGTTCTGCTAGATCAGTGCAATGCTCCAGTGTCGAACCCAGCTCTTCCAAATGCTTCAGTTGAAAACGACAGTTGGTCAGACTGCAAAAGATGGCAAGATTATTGAAATGGTTCAGCACAGGGAGCTCAGTGATCTCCAAATGTCTGAACAACTCACCCCTAGGACCTCAAACGTAGGAACACTTCCCCAGGACCTCAAATATAGACTGGCGGAGAGGCTATACAACATTAAAGCACAATGATACCCAGTTGTTCGGGTTTGTGATGTTTGTGAAAGCTGTCACTGTAGTGCTTGTTCTGATTTGTTCTCATGTGCTGGATTGCCTCACCTCATGTTTTCTTTGAGCCTGCATCAGGGCATCCAGATTTTATTGATACAAGGTTCCCCTAACCCATTTTAATTTTAGACATCACATCTACTAAAAAGTGAATTGGGAATCCTCAACCAAAGAGGCAACTTTTATTCCTTATGTTGTGTAATTCTCTAATTTGTATTGATAGTATCAGTGTAGAAAATCTAACATATTGGGGTAGAAATTTCCATTGGGCGGCAGCACATACCAGCTGGTATTGCATGGACCGCCGGTTATAAGCACCGTTCGATATTCAACAGAACTGAATATTGGGCGGGGCGTATAACGGGAGGCCGATGCGATATCGCCCTTTTTGCCTTACCACCCAAATGAATTTCTGCCCCATTAAATCACAAACCAACTCTTTCTCAAAACAGGAAAAATTCACTCCGGCAAAATTGGGATCAGAGGTTGACTTGAACTTGTTGCTCTTTCATTGGAGGTCCTTCGCTTTTCCTTCCTAACAATGCTCCCAGCACAGCCATCAATTATTGATTCCACCCATTATGGTTGGAAGGTATTTTCCAACCTATTACAGTCTAGTGTGAGTGAAGCAATTTAAATAAAATAGCACAGAAGGCAATTTTTGCTTGAAAGACATAATGAACAGATATTTCAAATTAAACAACTTCAAATTAAGAGGAGTAGATTTTAGGAATCAACAAAATGCTCACTTGTGTTGTATAAGCCTCATTAGGTGTCCGCCGCTCGCCGGTTTGATGATAATGAGACCCCAGGCCCAATATTACGTGTCCCTCGGGCCTATCCATTCAGGCGTGGTGATTGCTCCCTGTGCCCCCTGCATGGGCGCGCTCGAATTTCTAGGCTGTTGTGTTTTTTTTGGGGGGGTTGGAGGGGGGTGGGGGAGAGGTGGACTGTATGCCCCGTGTATATTTATGATAAAGCATGAACGTTTATCATGCCCTTTCAATGTTTTTATGGGTTAAAGTGCTGGTTTTTGAGCACAATCGATGGAGCAGAGTATGGAATCTCGTGCTTATTGTGTTGCCTGCATAAAAGCAGTAATCATCAAACTGCAATCCATCGGTTGTGAAGCGTTTTAGGGGATCCCGAGGACATAAGCCAGGTTCTTTCTTTGGACATTTATCTAGGCTACTTATTAGATGCTTCCATGGATTCCTTAGACCAGTTTACCTTAGTTTTCTTAATGGCGCTGGCTTGGTCTTTGAATCTCCAGTGCTGCTCAATCTAAAATCCACTGGCTGGGTATTCAGTTCATCGCTGTAAAAAGGAAATAGATTGTCAGATTACAGAAATATCAGTCCTGTGCGTTATATGCATTTATTATACTAAAAATAATTTAGAATAGAACTGGCGTTTATCAATAATAGTAAATCACAATTCAAATGTGGCAAACCAATTATCTGGAGTTGGTGTGGATGCAAGATGTTGGTAAAACCTTTTCCTACACTTGGACTTCTGTGACTGGCTGGCAGCTTACCTTGGCTTGGAATGGAAGGAAGATTAAGTGGCCAATGAGCCATATTTTCAGCAGGGCTGAAGCATTCCGCTCACTAGCTGGTCAAGAACACCGCTGAGAATTTCCGGCAGGGTTCTCCTCGATCGGCTGCCGTAACTTTGGCAGTAATGCCATTTATGTGGTACATCCGGGGTTTCGGATTGGGAGAACACCCCCCCACCTCCCCCGAGGAAATTTCCAGTAAACTTATTTTCCAACACGGGAAAGCTGGAAGACAAGGTAGCCTACCAGCTTCCAAGTCCTAGCAGTGTGATTGTTCCTCCATCTCCAATCCTAACCAACGAGCTCATTGTTTATAACAAAAAGACCTGTTTCTTTTCTTATTCAAGGCTCAAGTTGCCCGGTTAAATGTTCAAGTAAAATCTTAATATATGTGAATTCAAAAATTGTATTTGCCGAGTGAGTTCCAGCACTTCTAGCAATCTGGACCAGGTTCAGTTTGATGGACTGAATTAAAATTGGGACAACTGAAATGAAACCAAGCCCAGCCATCACACTAAGACTGTTCAATCATCACAAGAGAGAACATTCATTTGGAAAGACCACTGACATTGAATGGTTGAAGCCACCAATTTGTGGTTTTCATGGAAAAATGTGCGGAATCATGGAATTTGAACCCTAAAATATCAGAAAACACCAAGACAATCCCATTATCCTACGTAATAAAAACAGAATTTGGTTTTGTCAATCACCACAAATCAGTGGCCCCGATTATAAAGTGTCAGAATCACAGAATGTGGATCACTGCCTCTGCAAGATCCTGCAAATCCACTGGCAGGATAGGCACACCAACGTCAGTGTTCTCGCTCAGGCCAACATCCCCAGCATCGAAGCTTTGACCACGCTCGATCAGCTCCGATGGACGGGTCACATCGTCCGCATGCCCGATACAAGACTCCCAAAACAAGCGCTCTACTCGGAGCTCCAACACAGCAAGAGAGCCCCAGGTGGGCAGAGGAAACGCTTCAAGGACACCCTCAAAGCCTCCTTGAAAAAGTGCAACATCCCCACCGACACCTGGGAATCCCTGGCCCAAGATCGCACAAAGTGGAGGAGAAGCATCCGGGAAGGCGCCAAATACCTCGAGTCTCTTCGCTGGGAGCAAGCGGAAGCCAAGTGCAAGCAGCGCAATGAGCGCACGTCAACCCAAGCACCCCATCCACCCGCCCCTTCAACCACCGTCTGCCCCACCTGTGACAGAGACTGTAGGTCCCACATTGGACTCATCAATCACCTGAGAACTCATTTTTAATGTGGAAGCAAGTCATCCTCGGTTCCGAGGGACTGCCTAAGAAGAAGAAGAGATCCCAAAACACCAGCGAACCCATGTAATAAAATCAGAATTTGACTTATTCCGTCACCAGAAATCACTGAGCCTGATAAAAGTGAGTTAGTAACGAGAAAGGAGTTTGGAAACCAGGATTCAGGAGTCCTGTATTGTGTATAAGTGTTTGAAGATGTATTTAAATGACTCCTTTCTATACAGAATTTCTTACCTCACTTCAGTGCCTTCATGCTGTTCTGCTAATTTAATTAACACTGTCTGGTGATGGTTCAGGCTGTAGAAATTAAATTACAAACACAAAATTAATGTTAAATGCACGTGGACAAGTAAATCACCTTTTGTCTGCAAGGCCCATAAAACTGATTACCTTGCCTCAACAAACCACTGAATCATGATAGTGAATTGTTAATACTCATTTAATCTGAAGTTTAGAGCATGAACCTCTACTAATGTGTTTAGGTGACTCTAAACAATAACAACAACTTGTATTTATATAGCGCCTTTAACGTAGTAAAACATCCCAAGGTGCTTCACAGGAGTATTAAGACAAAAAATTTGACACCGAGCCACATAAGGAGAAATTAGGGCAGATGACCAAAAGCTTGGTCAAAGAGGTAGGTTTTAAGGAGTGTCTTAAAGGAGGTAGAGAGGCGGAGAGGTTTAGGCAGGGAATTCCAGAGTTTGGGGCCTAGGCAACAGAAGGCACGGCCACCAATGGTTGAGTGATTATAATCAGGGATGCTTAAGAGGGCAGAATTAGAGGAGCGCAGATATCTCTGGGGTGGTAGGGCTGGAGGAGATTAGAGATAGGGAGGGGCGAGGCCACGGAGAGATTTAAATACAAGGATGAGAATTTTGAAATCGAGGCGTTGCTTAACCGGGAGCCAATGTAGGTCAGCGAGCACAGGGGTGATGGGTGAACGGGACTTGGTGCGAGTTAGGACACGAGCAGCCCAGTTTTGGATCACCTCAAGTTTACATAGGGTAGAATGTGGGAGGCCAGCCAGGAGTGCGTTGGAATAGTCAAGTCTAGGGGTAACAAAGGCATGGATGAAGGTTTCAGCAGCGGAGGAGCTGAGGGAAGGGCGGAGACGGGCGATGTTACGGAAGTGGAAATAGGCGGTCTTAGTTATGCTGTGGACATGTGGTCGGAAGCTCATTTCAGGGTCAAATATGACACCAAGGTTGCGAACAGTGTGGTTCAGCCTCAGACAGATGTTAGGGAGAGGGATGGAGTCAGTGGCTAGGGAACGGAGTTTGTGGCGGGGACCGAAAACAATGGCTTCGGTTTTCCCAATATTTAATTGGAGAAAATTTTTGCTCATACAGAACTGTATGTCGGACAAGCAGTCTGACAATTTAGACACCGTGGAGGGGTCGAGAGAAGAAGTAGTGAGGTAGAGCTGGGTGTCGTCAGCATACATGTGGAAACTGACGCCGTGCGCCAAGGGGCAACATGTAGATGAGAAATAGGAGGGGGCCAAGGATAGATCCTTGGGGGACACCAGAGGTAACGATGCGGGAGCGGGAAGAGAAGCCGTTTCAGGTGATTCTCTGGTTACGATTAGATAGGTAAGAATGGAACCAGGCGAGTGCAGTCCCACCCAGCTGGACGACGGTGGAGAGGTGTTGAAGAAGGATGGAGTGGTCAACCATGCCAAAGGCTGCAGACAAGTCAAGAAGGACGAGGAGGGATAGTTTACCTTTGTCACAGTCACAAACGATGTCATTTGTGACTTTGATGAGAGCCGTTTCGGTACTGTGGCAAGGGCGGGAACCTGATTGGAGGGATTCAAACATGGAATTGCGGGAAAGATGGGCACGGATTTGGGAGGCAACAACACGTTCAAGGACTTTGGAGAGGAATGGGAGGTTGGAGATGGGACGGTAGTTTGCAAGGATGGAGGAATCAAGTTTTGTTTTTTTGAGGAGAGGGGTAATGACGGCAGATTTGAGGGAGAGGGGGACAGTACCTGAGGAGAGAGAACCGTTAACAATATCAGCTAACATGGGAGCCAGAAGTTGGGTGGTCAGCAACTTGGTGGGAATGGGGTCGAGGGAGCAGGAGGTGGGTCTCATGGAGAAGATGAGCGCAGAGAGGTCATGAGGGGAGATCGGAGAGAGCCTGGAGAAAGATGTGAGTTCAGGGCTAGGGCAGTGGGGAACCTTAGAGGAAGTTTGGCCCAGTGGGACTAGGGGAATGAAGGGAAGTGGCAGAGGTAGCTGAACTGATGGTCTCAATCTTAGAGACAAAGAAGTCCATGAGCTCCTCACATTTGTTAGCGGAGGTGAGGGTGGAGGAGTCAGGGGAGAGGGGTTTAAGAAGATGGCTAGCAGTAGAGAATAGGAGCTGGGGTTTATCTTTGCATTCCAGAATGATTCTGGAATAGTGAGCAATTTTGGCAGACAAGAGCAGGGCCCGATAGTGCTTTATGTGGTCCAGCCAGATCTGGCAGTGAATGGCTAAACCAGTTGTCCGCCATATCCGTTCGAGTCTGCGTCCCTTGGACTTAAGGGAGCGAAGATGTGGGCCATACCAGGGGGAATGGCCAGGGTGAGAGAGAGTAATTGTTTTAATAGGGACTAGGGCATCAAAGGTGGTGGTGAGGGTGTGGTTGAGCAGATCGGTAGCTGCAGAAATGTTATGGTGAATGGAGGGCCAGAGGCTGGACAGTTGGGATTTTATTAGTGCAGTTGTAAGAGAGTTGGGAGAGAGTTTTTTCCAGGGGCAGACACAGAAGGAAGTAGGATTGGCGGCATGGGGGGGTGGAAGGGGGATGTGGGTGGAGAGCGATACGAGGAAATGGTCAGAGATGGCCTTATCTGCGATTGACACGATGGGAGTAGCGAGGCCATGAGAGATGGCAAGGTCGAGGGGGTGGCCGTGAACATGGGTTGGGGAGTTTACATGGAGGGAGAGATTAAGGGAGGATAGGAGGCTAGTGACCTCAGAGGAGAGAGAGCATGATGAATTGAGATAGAGGTTGAAATTACCGAGGATAAGAAATCGTTCGGTGCAGAGGCTGAGGGAGGAGAACAATGAAGATATCTCAGTAATAAAATTTTATGGTACTTGGGTGGACGGTAGAGAACAGGAATTTTAAATGAGAGGTGAGAGAGGGGTGGAATAAGGCGAGATGCTCAAAGGAGGAGAAACTGCAACTTTGGGACCCATAGGTCTAAAGTCACCTGTTCCTCCCAAACATGCTACATTTAAATGTCATGTCTTAAATTACTCATATACTGTATCTCAAAATATTATTTTCTGAAATAAATCTAATTTGCATTTAAATGAATCAACACTAACTGCTTCCACCATCTCCCTAGGGAGCCTGTTACAGAGATTGACTACTCACTCACTGAAATATTGATTCCGCAAATTAGTTTTGAATTTAACCACCTTCAAGTGCAGGCCGTGTCCTACTGCTCCAGGCAAGCTAAGCTTGTCGCGGTCTACATTATCTAATCCTTTTAGATTCCTAAATACAGCAATTAATGTGACACATCTCCGCTGCAATTGACGTGGCAGATGGTGTGGCGTGGGGAGAGAAGGAAGAGACGAGAGTGAACAGGAAAGTCAACTAAGGTTCCCCTTCCTGATGGCTGCTGGAATACTGGAAAATCTGCACGTGGATGGTGATAGGATTGAGCTTGGCTGCGATGCTCTTCATGAGAAAATCGGCTGCCAACACTCACGGGGCAGATAATGCAATGCTCGGTGCCAGTAACACTGATGCGCATCGGGTGTTGGCTCTCTGCATTAGGAGGTGCTGAAGCCTGAGCCCTGCTCAGTGCCCCATTCACCCTGCGTGCGAAAACACGCCCCCAAACTGGCTGTGGCTCTCAGAGACAGAGTTCCTACCATGTGCTGAGCTCATAATGGCCCTGCCTTACATAAAATTACATAGAAATTACAACATGGAAACAGGCCGGTCAGCCTAACTGGTCCGAGTTGGTGTTTATTCTCCACATGAACAGACTTCAACACAAATTAGGAGCCCTTCCCACAATGCACTGGAGTGCCTGAGCAGGGCTTCAGACACCAAGCACCATTTCTAATGGGTTCAGGTGTGGCCAGCATAAGAATATAAAACTCTGCTCCCAGATGGCCCTCTCCTTGTTATAGGGCCACCAATGGCTTGTGCTTGACCTCAAATGGCCAATTCCTGAAAGGGGACTTACTCCCCATCGTATTAAAAAAAATGGTGGTGCTCGTAAGGGCAACCAGGGGCCCTTCACTGACCAGGTATCCCAGCTCCCAGCCCCCGAGGTGCTCCCAACAAGTCACACAGTACGTGCCAGGAGTACCACAGAAATATTGAAAGGAGTTGATCTTGGTTGTGTGATGGTAGCACTGTCTCGACTCATACTGAAGAATGGGCAGTTGTCCAAGGCAGCAGATGTTGCTGGTGTTTGTGGAGCTGCATCCTGTATGAACCACCACAATTAATGGAGGAGGGGTAAGGAAAGAAGATTAAGAAAAAAAAGTAAATAAGAGCAGGGCACCAACTACATTGTTAGAGCATTGGACTCGATGAGGCTATTGTCTTTTTTCCTCAATAAATAATTTAACCGGCACCCCATCCACTGGCTTATACATATACTCCCTCCACCATCAGCATACTGTGGCTACAGGATGCACTGCAGCAAGTCGCCAAGGTTTTTAAAAAATAAATCATTCTTGGGATGTAGGAGTCACTAGCATTTATTGTCCATCCCTAATTGCCCTGAGAAGGTGATGGTGGGCTTTCTTCTTGAACCGCTGCATTGTAGTCGGTCGATACAACTGAGTGGCTTGACAGACCACTTCAGAGGGCACTTAAGGGTCAACCACATTGGTGTGGGACTGGAGTCATATGTAGGCCAAACCGGGTAAGGATGGCAGGTTTCTTTCCCTAAGGGGCATGAGTGAACCAGTTGGGCTTTTACGACAATCCAACAGCTTTGTGGTCACTTTTACTGATATCAGCTTTTTATTTCCAGAATTTTAAAAACTGAATTCAAATTCTCAAATTGCCATGGTGGGATTTGAACTCATGTTCTCTGGATTATTAGTCCAGGTCTCTGGATTACTACTCTAGTAACATAAGCACTACATTACCTGAATAACTGAATAACTACATTATCATGCCCTCCTTCGGGGGCACCTTCATGTCATTTCTGTATACACAATCTGACTTCTCTTTTGGCTTTAATGACCAATTTTCAGCCTGATCCGAATGGACAGATGGTTGAGATGTTTATGAATTCACTGTATGGGTTGATTCTGATTCATATGGCGCCTATGACTGGGAGGGGTAGGTAGGCAATGTGCAAGGACAAAAATAAGGAGACTCCATATCAAGATTCCATACCAAGATTTTGAAAATAGCTTCAAAAGATCAGGTGATTTAACTAACTCTGTATTTCCATTTGTAGATATATTAATGCAGTACAAACCCACTAACTGGTACTCGGAATGTGAAGCTTTCTTCAAACGGAGGGTGTACTCTCAATTTATTCCTTCTACATTCTGTAATGAACATTTGGCTAAATGGGATGTTCTGCTCATAATATTCAGCTTAAGTGGCCGCTGTACTTCCGAGTCTTTACATCCTGCCCGTTACTAACTCCATTAATAAAAGCTTTAATTTGTTCTTGTTTACCTCACTTCAACCTCTAATATCCTGGGGCATTTCTTCAGGACCGATGCCAAGCAGAGAACACCATCTTCAGAGATGTCATTGTTGCTGAGGCTAAGATAGAAAGGATTTTTAAAAGATTGAACATGAGCAATGGATGTAAAAACACATTTTATTTCTCAAGGCAAATACCAGTCGACTCACAGTAAATCATGGTCTGTATTCCTCAGCATTAATGTATATGTGGCAGCTGAACCCCCTTGATTTAATGGAAATGATATCCTTGAACTTAAACTACACACTCTTTCCTCACAACATCCCAATTCTACTGTAGTTAACTCTGACAAATGCTCGTTTACCAGTAACGCTACTCACTCACTGTCCTTCTGTATGGACCACATCCTCACCTCAGTGCAATGTGGCAACAGTAGTTTTTCATAAACAAAAGAGTGAAAAATTACTTATTTAATGCACCAAGTAATGGTTTAGCACTGAATTTCCGATGGGTACGGAGTCCCTCACTGGCCATTATGTGTTATGCACTTACATTCTGCCTGAAAAGAAACTGCATCAGGCACCTCTGTAATTCAACCTCTAACCATCATTCAATATAAAACAAGTGTGCTTACTGTTACCAGTTATTACACCACGAGTTGCACGCACACCTTACTGTTAATAATCAATAAAAACAAAAACAACAGAAAACGCTGGAAAAACTCAGCAGGCCAGGCAACATCCGTGGAGAGAGAAACCTGGCCTGCTGAGTTTTTCCAGCGTTTTCTGTTGTTGTTTCAATTTTCCAGCATCCGCAGTATTTTGCTATCATGTTAATAATCCATGTTCTATAGACTTACTTTATCAATTTGGAAATATGAAAATCTGGTAGAATCTCAACAAGTCTTCTTAAACCATGGTCTTTCAGTTCATTGCCAGACAGGCTAAAGAAAAACATAGGAAGGATTAATACTTCTGATAGAAAAAGGCATCTTATTTAAGATTCAGAGCCTGCTAAAACATAACCAGATGGATTTTCCTTAAGGGGCAGTATTGCCAACAGAAGTGGGTCGGGCTGGACTTCTGCCGATCAGCCAACCCTGCCATGACTCTGACCCATTTTCCTGGGAGGGGATCCTGGTGATATCTCCACTCATCAGAGGAGCTCATCACTGCCGGAGAGGAAAAAGTCATGGTATTGCAGAGAAGAACTCACTGCAGCACTTGAGATAGGTAAGGCCTATTTGAAAGGAGGCAGAAGTCTTTTCAACTTCCTTTCTTCAGGGTCCCCTTGGGAGGAGAGGGGTGTGCCAAGCTCCACTCCCTCTCCCTCATTTACATGCGGCAGGGCCGGAGGCTGGTATTATTGGTGGTGGGGGTAGAGGAAACTTTCGGTTTTCAGTTTTAGGAGCAGGAATTTGAGCGGTGGGTCTCCTGCCCCATTTTCCTTTGGAACTACCTGAAAACAGGCACCTTCCCAAAGGAAAATCCAGCCCATAATCATGGGAAGTTATCCAACCAAGTCGCGCTGAGAATCAATGCTCTGCTCTGCCTAGCAAATGATTGACTGGCTTATCGAGGGAATCAGGCCAATAACACAACTCTAGCAAATAATCTGTGCACAGAATGATCTTCCATGTAGGTGGCATAAGCTTCTTAGCACACAAACTGTATCGCCTGTTTAGAAAGTAAGACAGGTAGCTTTACCAGTCACAAGGTAGGATCTTCTGCCGGGCGTAATCCCTGCCAAAGTATAGCGGAGCAGGGTTGGCATCTGCCTGATGCCACTGGCACTCGAGCTTATCCAGTTGAGCTGACCATCCTCACTCCTGTGGTCAGCTCAAATGGATAAGCTTAAGGTGTCGTAAATGCCTCCGGTACGGAGCTCACGCGTTGAGGCGAGGTGAATGGGAAGTAGCCCACTGCTGCACAATTTAAAGGCCCGCACAGTGTTAAAGGGGCAGGCATCCTCCAAAATGTGGCAGAGATCAGCTGCAGGGCATGGAGGTCTCTGATTTGCAGATTCCAGCCTTGAAGTGCTGCTTCAGGAGATTAGATGGAGCAAGGAACCAACGAAAGGAGGGTCCAAAGGAGATCTGCAGCAGGTCAGTGGAAGGATGTGGCCAGGATGGTCAATGCCAATTCTGAAGCATGGGATTGATAAGATATGGCATAAAAGCAGTCAGTCAAGTATTGATAACTACAAAAAAAAGCATCAAAATTGAGTTGGAAATAAGGGGGGGGGGGGTGAATTTCTGTGGGGATCTCCCCTTTACGCCATTTTTCCAGGGTTTTCATGGCTCTTCCTCTGAAATTACTGCGGTCGAGCAGGAGAATCCCTGTGGAAAATTCAACCCCCCAAGGTTTCTGGAGATCCCTCTAATCTAGTCGCTGGACTCTTCAAATTCACTCCGGCCTATTCTCCAGCACCTAGCAACCCTGGATTCCGGTCATGTTCACTTTCGGTAGTTCCCGATTGAAATAATTCTATGTTGAGAGTTTATCTATTGGTGGCAGTTTGCAATTAAAGCCACTCCTTCAGTTCCCCTCACAAACAACATAGATTCATGTAAACTGTCCAACGAGTATAGTGAGAAAATTGCATTAGCACCAAGGTGCCTGCTACAAGCAGTGGGGACTGTATTTGTGAAACTGAAAGACAAGAAAGTTTCAAGAGGAAGGCAGAGAGAGAAGTTGGGAACTGCTGGGAACTGTTGAGAGAAAGAAGAAAATGAAGCAGGATATACTTCTGCTCTTCTCTGCACTCATTACAATTGCTTTGCACCTCACGGGGCAGGAGCTTTCTGTTTCAAGACATTACGAAGAAGCTTTTGGACTTACTCGAGAGATACCAGCTGGGGACAACGCTGCAGGATTGTGCTGAGAGTTTGCACATGCTGTGCTGCTAATTTGCAGTTCACGAGACTGTAAAAGAAAGACATCTGGTCAACACCTGTGCATGCAGGTAGAAGTATAACAACTTAATGATCCAACAAAGCTTTAACACAATTACTCTTTCCCCCTCCCCCGCCACCACCCGATGCCCAACTGCTTAAGGTGTTAACCGTGCTTCAGTGGGTAGCACTCTCGCCTCTGAGTCAGAAGGTTGTGGGTTCAAGCGCCACTCCAGAGACTTGAGCGCATAATCTAAACCGACACTCCACTGCTGCACGGTCAGGTGAGATGTTAAACCGAGGCCTCATCTGCCCTTTTAGGTGGACATAAAAGATCCCATGGCAGGATTCCAAAGAAGAGTAGGGAAGTTTTTCCCGGTGTCCTGGCCAATATTTATCCCTCAGCCAACATCCCTAAAATAACAGATGATCTGGTCATTATCACATTGCTTATTGTGGGGCCATGCTGCATGCAAACTGACTGCAACAGTGACTACACTTCAAAAGGTATTTCATTGGCTATAAAGCGCTTTGGGACCTCGGGAGGTCGCGAAAGGCGCTATATAAATGCAAGTTCTTAAGTTCTTTCTTTTTTTCTAGAAGGTGAGCACACTCCTGCTGCCAGGTACTTGTTGATAATACAACTCACGGATCATGGCTGTAAATCCACACCCTACCATTTCTTGATGCAGTAGGCCGGTACATTATACAGTGAGGTCAAACAATCTAAACAGCAGCTAAATAAGAGCGGGAATCAATAGAAACGTTCCACATAAGGAATTTTGTTATTTGCAAGTTGAAGGAAAGATTGCAGCAAATACAGCTGGGCTGATGGTGTGTGTGCCGTGCAATGAATGATGAGCAGCCTTTCTCCTGACACATGCACCTGCATGTTGCATCTCTAAAAAAAAAACAACTGGCTGTCAGATTGCTTCACACTAGTGAGGATGCGACAAGGACAACATTGGGGGGAATTTTAACTGCGAGCGGAATTCGGGAGGGCAGGGGGCAGGGATAGTGCCACCCTAATGTCATCAATTTGAGGCCCGGGCTATATTAAGCCTCAGTTGCATCCCACCAGTCAGCTGCCCGCCCAAAACAGGCGTAAAGAGGCAGGCAGCCAGCCAACTGTGCAGCTCAGAGCCTCCTGCTGGCACTCAGATAAGTCACGAAGAGGTGGTGGGGAGGGGGGGGGGGAGGGGGGGGTAACCTGGAGCAGGAGAGGCCCAAACTTTCATTGTGGTGTGGGGGAATTCCTGGCCGGGAGGGGTGGACATTTGAAGTGGTAGAGGCCCAGACTTTCCCTGTGGGGGAATTCCTACTCCTCTGGGTCCCACAAAGATAAGTTTATCATGACTTTTCAGGACCTCTGCTTCTTCCCTGACAGGTTTTACTGAGCCGGACGGCCGCTGTAGGTGCTTCGCTCAGTCGACGGTTAAAATGCCATCGGATCCGAATGAAATCAGAGGACGTTAGTTGCTTGAATGTCCACCCCCATTCTCAACTGGATGTGGTAGGGCTACAAAGTTTTGCTCTGACACATTGATTCTAAGGTATGCCTGGTGCTGCTCCTGGAGTGCCCTTCTACACTTTCTATTGAACCAGGATTGGTCTCCCAGCTTGATAATGATGGAGGAGTGAGGGATGTGTTGTGTCATGAGGTTACAGATTGTATTGGTATACAATTCTACTGGCACAGCCACTCAAGGCCTCATGGCAGTTTGATACTGTCCCAACTGGCACAACGGTGTTGTCACACCTGATGGTGGGTGTCATCACTATGAAGATGAGACTTTGGGCTGGATTTTCATTGACCCGTGGAGGCGGGTTTGGAGGCGTGTGGGGGGTTAAAGTTGCAGATTCGGGGGTCCCGAACCCATCCTGCCCCCAACCCGCCTCCATGCCAGTTTCGCTGGCGGCGGGTACCCGACCTGTGCTGGGACCCGCCTCCCCGAGGCGGGAAGGGGATTAGTGGCAATAAACTGCCTGTTAACTATCTGTTAACAGGCAGTTTTTTGTATAATCCCTATTTTAAAGGGTGAAATGTGGGCTTCCCGACAGGTCCCAACCACGCCAAGTTAGCGAGGCGGACCGTGGGTCTGCAGGGGTTGGAGGGGTCGATATGTCCGGTGGGCAGGTGAGTGATGGGTACATGTGCAGAGGTAAGTGTGTAAGGTAAGTGTAAAGTGTGGGAAAAAGTTTTACTTACCTTAACTTCCTCCTGCAGGTGTCAGCCCTTCAGGTCTCGGGAGTCAGAAATCTCACCGGCACAGAAAGCAGAATGGCTGTTGACCTGTCAAAAACTGCAGCCTTCTGTTTTCTGTGCTGGAATGATTTCTAACTCAGCCTGAGAGGAAGGACTCAAGTTAGAAGACAGATTGTCAGTGTTTGACAGCTTCACAGAGCTGTCAAACGCTGATATTTCATCTGTCAAAAGCTCTTGACAGATGAAATGTCAGTCTGTGACATCACCTGTTGCCGGGTGGCCCTTAATTGGCCTGCTGAGCTCGCTGGGTGGGCTCAACAAGGTCAATCAAGTGAAAATGCAGTGGGTTGGCCACAAGTCGATGGAGGCGGGACTACAACCCAAAAAGTGGGAGTCCCGCCTCCATCACGTCCCCAGTATCAAAATCCAGCCCTAAATTTCCACAAGGACTGTGCAGTGGTCACTCCTGCCAATGCTATTGTGGACAGACATGTCTGCAACAGGTAAGTTGGTGAGGACAAGGTCAATTAGGTTATGTATTCGATTCGGTTCCTTCACCACCTGATGCAGGCCCACTACTGCAATTAGAGCTCAGCTAGTTTGGTCGCTGGTGGTACTAAAGACCCACTCTTGGTGTTGACATTGAGATCCCCACTCGGAGGACATTTTATGACTTACTTCCCCCGAGTAATGTTCAACAGGAAGGAGTACGGATTTGTCAGCTGAATGGGAGCAATAGGTAGTAATCTGTAGGAGTTTTACTTGGCCTTGTTTGACCTGAAGCCACAAGACTTCATGTTGAAGACTCACAAGGTCAGGCCCACCCAACTCTCTATCACTAAGCCCCAATGAACTCATGGGGCTGAATTTTAATGGGGAAGGCTGTTTGGGGGGGGGGGGGGGGGGGGGGGGGCGGGGGGGCTCCGAGGCAGTCGGAAAACCCGGGAGAACGGGTTTCCCGCAGGCCCTGCTGATTTTAACGGCCTCTGTTCCCCACTCACAGCCAGCCAGATGGAGAGGCTGGCTGTGGGGGGTGGGGGGAGGCCTGCGGCACTAGGCCACAGAGAGGAGAGGAGGAGGGATTGGGTGGGAGCCGGAGGAGGATCGGTGGGGGGGTGTGGGGGAGGGGGCGGCGGGAGAGAGGATCGGGGCTGAAGCATTGGGGGGGTGGGGGAGGGAAGAATTGGTCAGGGCTGGACTCCTGAGCATCAGTTGGGCGGGGGGGGGGGGAGGTAGGGAAGAGAAGATCAGGGCCAGAGGATTGGGGGGTTGGGGTGAGAGAGGGAAGAATCGTGGCTAGAGCATCGGGTGGTGGAGGGAGAGAGGAGGAACGGGGCCGGCCTGAGGATCATCGGTGGGGGGGGGGGGGATAGTTCGGGAGTCTGATCGGAGGCCTCGTGGGGGAGTCTCCGATCACGGGGGGTGGGCTAGGCAGAGACCCTGGATCCAGGGGGTAGGTGTAAAGGCACTTACTTCCTAGATGCAGCAGTCTTCGACTTGCTGTAACTGGCGAATTTTACTAAGTGTGCGAAACCTGACCAGCTATTGTTAAACACAAAATGGAGGTTAAAGAAGAGGCTTCCAGCCTCATTATAATATTTAAATAGATGGCCCGCCTCCTGGCAGCGGATTGGCTGCCCGTCCTGCCTCTGTTAAAACCGGAAGTGGGCGGGCTGGAGGCGGGTTCAGATCAGGATTCACATTTTTAACACTTTAACTTCCCCCACACTCCCAACCCACCCTTTTTTTTAGCTTAAAATCCGTCCCCCCATGATCTCTGGTTTGCTAGTCTAATATCAGTCAGTGTGCACCACCATATCTCCCAGTAGGTAATAGGAATCTTTTCATGGCACGTCACCACAGTAACTGTCCCAACAGCTCTTGAAAACCACAGCCTCTATTTGCATTGTTGCATGCATAAATATTACCCAAATCTTTGCTGTGCATTTGCTCAACGTATGAACAACGTACCCAAATGGCATCCGCAGTGCCCAAACAATGGGCGCTACCGATTAATACTAATCTTGCCAGCAATCAATTTGGCGCTGTTGGAGTTTGGAGTTCGGACTTTCCACTCTGCCACCCATTTGTTTATGTTCGTGCTCAAAATTAAAAATATGAAGATCAGTAACTGTGGTTTCGGACATGATTCAGCTTATGCTCACATGCTCCCCCAAATAGCGGCACGTTCGATAAGAGAAACAAAACCGCCCATTGCTGGAAAGTCCCCTCATCGAGAGTAAAGAGAAAACATTTGCTTCCATTTTCAGTTAGATGCTTCTTGCTCTGCTGGAACCAGACCAACATGTTCCGACGTGTAGGCAGAAGGCAGGGAGTTGCAACACTGATTACACAAAGAAGCTCGGTTAGCAGCTCGCTGGTTCAGAATGAGAAAACAATCCACCACAATACCAGTTCAGTTTAACAGCAGTCACTACTACTTCATGAATAAAGTCAAATAACTACTGGAACACTTCCCTTACAGGTCACCAGTGCTGTCATCCAATCTACTGGTGGATTTACATTGAGGAATGTTTATCACAGAATCCCCACAGTGCAGATAGAGGCCATTTCGGCCCATCAAGCCTGCACCGACACATATCCCACCCTATCCCCGTAACCCCACGTATTTAATCCCCCTAACACTAAGGGTCAATTTATCATAGCCAAATCAACCTAACCCGCACATCTTTGGACTGTGGGAGGAAACCGGAGCACCCGGAGGAAACCCACGCAGACACGGGGAGAATGTGCAAACTCCACACAGACAGTCACCCGAGGCCGGATTCGAACCCGGGTCCCTGGCGCTGTGAGGCAACAGTGCTAACCACTATGCTACCTCAGGGGCCTGGTACCGTGGCATCTGTGCCGATTGTATTGCAGGTTGGGTTATATTGCTACACTAAAGCAAGAGAACAATGGCTGTTCCTGCACAGGATTGCACACACGTGCAGTTATGTGAAAGCTACAATTTGCAGCTTTGATTCGGACCACCGTCCCCTTTCCCCAGCGGCTGGAGAAAGCAAATAGAGGCCAGGAACTGCATCAGGGACCTGCCTGAACGGGCATGAGATAGGGTTGCCAACTCTCCTGGAAATTGCTGCGGCAAACCTGGAGAAAAATCATAGGGGCATTAAAAGAGAACTATGGGGGCAAAATTGGGTCGCGCCCCCTTTGGGGCGCTAACTTCGCCGGGGGAAAAAATTAGCACCCCCACACCCGGTAGCGCCCCAAGAGGCAGGCGGGGTGCTACTGGAAGCGCTCCCCCTCCCTCTTGGGGCGCTGTGAGTGAATATCACGGCGCTACGTGCCGCGGTACTGCAGGCTTTCCTCCCCTTATTAAAGGGGAGGGGTTTAGCGCAGCGTGACCCGGGGCCCAGCTGGACCACCAGGGATCAGAGTGCCGGGCTCACGGAGCGCAGTCGGCACCCCACGGGGGGGCTTCACAGGAGGCCGGGGACAGCAACGGGGGCAGGTGCTGGCAGGCAGACAGCAACAAAAATGGCCGCCCGGCACCTCCCCTTTAATTTGCGCCGCCCCGGCCGCAGGTAGGCCCCCTCGACCCTGTCGGAAATAGCGTCCGGCGGTAAGTCAGGGGGCCTACCGAAGATCGTGGCCGAGGCTGCGAGCGGGGCGCTGCGCACGGCGATGACGTCATCGCTGGAGGCGCAGCGCCGCGGGGCGCTACCGATTACCGCCGCCGCTAACCTCCCACTGAATTTCAGCGCTTAGGGCGCTAACAGGAGGAGCAAATCAACCGGATTTTTCCCCCCATGTGTTTTGTTTAACTTTCTTTGAACATTTTTGTTTAAAATCATTAGAGATGGGGAAAAAGGCTGTTTGACTGGGCGGGATGGTTGGAGGCAGGAGGTCAGGTGAGGAAACCTCCAGGAATACGTCCAACCAGAGTTGGTGACCCTAGCCTGAGCTACGCGTCTCTGGTGGTCAGAAAAGATAGCTGCTCACGCCTTTACTGGCAAGGTTAGAATTGCTGCCAGAGGTGGAGTCACTGGAGAAACTCATCCACTTGGGTTGGCCGAGAAGTCTCCAGCAGCAACTACTTGTTTGCCTTAAAATAGTGGTATTGGAGAGAGCAGCGCAAAGTAAATACAGCATAAATAAACTATACCCCATGAAAAAGTGCACACAATACAGGCAATTCATTCCATTTTGGGCGCACGTCATTTATACAGGTGCGATACCTAACCAAGGTGATAGACACAATTAATGGCAGCCTTCGTCCACAAAGCTGATGGAGCTACTCTCACATTTCTGCATTCAGGGGAAGCAGCTTCACCAGTTTACAGTAAACCGGTTGTGCAGTTCACCAAAAACAAACACTGTACCCGATAAGAGCTGTACATAAACATCAAGTTAGAACAACAGCCGACTCCCTCTGCTGCCGTGTGGTTCCATGTCCAGCTGTGCACTTGAACAGAGCACACCGGGTAAAAGATAATGGGAGCAGATTCTCAGCTCGCCACCCAGGTGTAAAACTGGCACTGCCACTCGGCTGCCCGCAATAGAAACCACCGGTTTTCATTTCTATTAAAATAAATGGAATTAAAATTGGGCGATTTCTATAACGGGCGGCCAATCTACAAGGCCAGTTTAACACCTGGGGTCGGCAAGCTGAAAATCTACCCCAATGGCTTAGGTTCCTCCCCCTTCCCCATATTTTGGCAATTCTGGGGCGAGAAAATTTCCCATCTTCTCCAGCAACCCCCCTCCCATTTCTTGCTTCCAGGCCCGGTAGCAAATGGTACACCTGCCATATATGGGTGGGTATAATACATTTAGATGCAAATGAGGGAAGTACATCTCAAATGAGGGAAGTACATCTCCAATTTATGCTTTTTGAACGCTGGGCATAGGGCCGGGGATACTTGTAAAGAAAATATTTTGTAAAGAAAATGATACTATCTTCAAACTATTCCAGTTTCTCCAGCCAACTTGAGCCAGTTCCAACAACTAGAAGTAACAAAATACACCTACAGTTAAGTGTCAGCCGTGGCTCATTGGCTCTCGCTTCTGAATTAGACGGTTGTGGGTTCAAGCCCCACTCCAGAGACTTAAGAAACATAGGGGGAAAAATTGGGTTGCACCCCCTTTGGGGCACTAACTTCGCCGGGGTGCTACTTTTAGCGCCCCGAAAAAATTAGCGCCCCCCCCTGCAAGGTTTCCAAAATTTGCAGATCCCCAAAACCTAAGGAAAAAAAGGACTTTGGAACTAGCCCAGAGTGATAAAAATGCATTTGGGCCTAACATAAGGGATTTAAGACCAAAAACCAAGTTTTGGCATTTTAAAAACATTTCTGGGGCTGTAAAGGGAGAAAAGGCTGTGAAGGAAGTTGGCTCGACCTCTGTAAAAGCAGTTTTGGGTATTGCAGTTGTCTGGGGAATCGGGATGACCTCATTCAAGCCCCAGCAAGCATTAACATTTTGACAATAGACCCTAGGAGAAGACAGTCTCATCCCATCAAAAACCAATCAGCCAAGAAGATCGACAGGATGCAAACCATCCCAAAAAAAAACCATTTGACACTTACAGAACCCATTAAAGACATGCATAAAGATAGGAGTCCTAGGCCCAGTCAAGAAACCCAAAACAGGAGGACAATGCAAACTCCGATTAAACAACAGATCGACAGGATGGAGCTATCCGGAAACCACTTCACACATTTCCAAAACCAGTTAACACGCTAGTAAAGTCGTTACTGTTAACAAGGTCTTACAATGACCAGGATTTGATTTGGTTTTGACAAGGCCACTTCAATTTAGTATAATTGAAGGCCCATCAAGCAGTTACAACAGTTCAGTAAGAAAGGAATTACAGTTCTCCAGTAAAACAGTTACAAGTTCAACAGAAGTCAGTTCTGCAGTTCAATTTTAAAAGCCTGTGTTCAGCAGAAGTCAGGGCTGGAGTTACAGAGTTCAGGACAAGCAGGCTGAAGGCAGTTCCACAGCTCGGAAGAAGACAGTTTAAACAGAGGCAGAGTTACAGCAAGAAGTTCAACAAAGAAGGCCAACAACTTCACAAGCAGACCGACACACAAGAAGAAACCAGAGCGACTGCCTCAGTGACCATCGGACACCTCGCGGCAACAAGGGCCTTACGAAACCTTTTACTCAAAAGACTCTAAACCCTAACTCTAAACTGTCAAGGATTCGTTTGGTGAGCATTATCCCTGGTTCTCCAGAGTCCAACCTAGCTAGTGAAGTGGGATTGGGAGGGGTGAAGTATTCTTCTAATGTTATTTCCCTCGCCTGTACCGCGTGTTCCCCAACCTGTGTTTAAGCATTAATAGTGTTTTAAGTTTGTTACCTTTTTCTTTTAATAAAGTCAAAATTCTTTCATCAGAACCTGTTGTCTGCTGCATCTTTGTTCACAACCCCTAAATAAGTCCAAGGTCTAGAACCAGGGGCGTGGGAGCGATTCGAACCGCTCACTGAGTCAGAGGTGAGGCTGACCCTACCACACCACCTCCTACACCCCCCACGGCCGAAATTCATCGGTAGCACCCCAAGAGGGAAGCGGGGTGCTACTGGAAGCCCCCCGCCTCCCTCTTGGGGCACTGCGAGTGAATATCGCAGCGCTACGTGCCGTAGCGTCACGGTACTGCAGGCCTTCCTCCCCCTCTTAAAGGGGGCAGGTGCTGGCAGGCGGCCAGCAACAAAAATGGCTGCCCGGCACCTTCCATTTAATTAGCGCTGCTGCGGCCGCAGGTAGGCCCCCCTGACCCTGTCGGACATAGCGTTCGGCGGTAATTCAGGGGGCACTACAGAAGATCGCGGCCGGGGTGCTGCGCACGGTGATGACGTCATTGCCGGCGGTGCAGCGCCGTGGGGTGCTAACGGTTACTGCCACCGCTAACCTCCCGCTGAATTTCGCGGGAGGCGGTGGCGGCGCTGCGCCCGGGCGCTAGTTGCTTTGCGTCCTGTTAGTGCTCTCTTAGGGCGCTAACGGGAGGTGCACAGCAACTGAATTTTTAGGCCATAATCTCGACTGAAACCCCAGTGCAGTACTGAGGGAGTGTTGTACTGTCGGAGGTGTGGTCTTTCGGATGAGACATTAAACTGAAGCCTGGTCTGCCCTCTCATGGGTAAAGGAAAAGATCCCATGACACTATTCGATGAAGAGCAGGGGAGTTCGCCTGATGTCCTGGTCAACATTCCTCTCTCAACCCAAAACAGGTTATTTGGTCATTTATCTCATTGCTGTTTGTGGGATCTTGCTGTGTGCAAATTGGCTGCCACGTTTCCCTACATTACAACAGTGACTACACTTCAAAAAAGTAGTTAATATGGTTGTAAAGTGCGTTGGGATGTCCTGAGGTTGTGAAAGGCGCGATATAAATATAAGTTACTTTTTCAATCGCGAAACACCAACGTGTACAAATATATTTACTGAAAAAGTGAAATTTAAATAAATAGCAGATGGAAAAGAAACATTCACTGGTTAAAGGAAAGCTTACTGTATATACACGCATTCAATATCCCATTATCCAAATTCCTTTGTACAATCCACAACACAAGCCCAGCTGAAGGACGCAGCAGCAGATTATAAATAGGGCTAGTAGCTCAACTTTAACGGGATGCACCTACTTAAAGGTGAGTGGATGCACATCGGAGTAAATGTTGCTTCAGTCTTTGTAAAGGTTCGTAATAGATTTTAAGTATTTATCAGCCTTTGTCAAGGCAGCATGGAGAAGGGGACGGGGGAAGGAATGCTAAATAAAAATGAGTGGAAGTAAAACCCAATGTGGAGGTTTGCGGGAGGTAGGTGAACGTCCCAAAGCACTTTACAGCTAATGAGTATTTTTTTTGAAGTGTAGTCACTGTTGTAATGTAGGAAAGGCAGCAGCCAACGATGGAGTGATGGAGCGGGACAGCGCCTGATTCCGTTTGCTGGCTGTTGAAGCTGACTTGTTGCTGTGAGGTGTGTTACATGCCCCAGAGTGCAGCAGTGCACCATGCCTGTCAGTAGATGGATGCTGGGCTCAATGACCCGTACACTACACGGGTGCTGTCTAGGGGAACTCCAACACCCAGTAAACATTTCTGGGCCCCGTCAAGCTGAGGCCTCCTTTACACAGAACATCAGGCCCCTTGCAAACAAAGCCTCTGTCCCTTCAGTTAGCTGTGCACAGTCGACTGACTGGGCATATGTCACTTGACTTGCAGCTGCATTCAGTGAGCCCTGATGAAATTGGCTTCCTCATCTAAATTGTGGTGTGCTATAGGAACCCAATCAAAGGAATTCCCATCCTCAGCACTTTGATAACTGCGAGTGGCAATCAGTATTACTGCAGGAAATACTGTATTGTAAAAAGTAGACTCCTTAATATTCAAGAGTGGCACCTTCCACAGCAACAGAAAATTATGGAGGGAATAAAATGCATTAAAAAAATCATCAACGCCTGGTCAATAAAGAAACACAACTTTAGTATCAACTTTGCAGAAAACCTTCCTTTAAGAATCCAACTTCAGCTGGCCCACCAATGGATGTGCCCGTTTTATGGGTGGGGTGAGAGCCAGGGGCACAGCTCACCAGAAAAAGTGTGAAATTTGGTGTGGGACCTAATCGGAATAATTGTTCAGACGAGACCTGCATTAGTGAGCAGCGCAGCCTCCATTTGCCGGTCAGTTTTCTTTGGCGTGAAATGCGATGACCCGTGAGTTGGGTGCCTGATTTTCTCGCTGCCAGCAATGCTCTGTGCTGCCGGTGAGGCTCCACACTGTCAGCGACGCCTTGGAAATTCAAGGCCTTAATGTCCAAAATAAACTTGTGAGAGAAGTGTGCGGTAAGTACACGCAGAGAACTGATTTAACACAAAAGGGTTGTGTCGGAAACATTTTTTTTAGATTGATACACCCAGCTTTAAATGAAGCTAAAAATACCATGGGTATTTGACTTTGTGCCAATTAGATGCGGAGACTGTGTCAGCTCTTGCAGGAAACAACACACTTGCTACGTTGCCAGTGCTTTCCATCAGTGGCCAGTTGATCAACTGTCATATAATGGCAGTTTGAAAAGGAAGTGATCAGTAAGAGTACTAAAGGAGCACATGTTAGAGAGCAGCATGGAGGGTCAGAACATAGCTGAGCAGATTTAGTGGAGCATTCAAGCATTTGACTTTGGCAACATTAACAGACCGAGACTGACACTGGCAGCACTCAACCTGAAACTGAAACTGAAATTTTATATTCAAAATCGGTTAAATATCATTCAGCAACCTGCAAGATCTTGTATGTACAGGATGCCTTTTATGGGTCTACGTAAACTCCTTCTGTCACGTATCAGTCACTGCAAAGGGTGCGCCGCACACTCCAAGTTCAACAATAGCCGACTGTTCTGTGCTGGGGAATGGTGGATATGCCTGATCAGCCTGAAGGAGAAGGGCAGTAGGGTAGATCTTCTGAGTCCTCACCATGCCTTCAATACCACGAGCACACATCGAGGGACTTGGGCCCACAATTTTCTGATGTGTGTCTGCAGCGTGCAAGGGTGTGCGTGGAATCGGAAAATCCACTCTGAGAGGCACAGTACTGTCAGAGCCCATTATTACCATCCAACCAATTTCAGCCAACAGCTGGTTTGTTCTGGCTGGCACCTGGTTCGAGGCATCAGGCACATTTTGTCAGACCTGTCTGAACACATTTTGCAAGCCCTGATCAGAGGCAGTGGAAGGGGCTGAGGCATTTTAAGAGGGCAGAGTACAAGACACTCTGCACCTAACCTGACCTGGAAGAGCTTGATGCCAACAGTGAGTGCCTGAAATGGAACCTAATTGACTGCCAGCACTAAACTCCCATACAAAATAAAAAATATAGAGTGCCCGGGAACTTTGTAGTGCAATTGGCTTAGAACAGCCTCTAACGTTATACTTGAGTCATACTGGAATGCCCCATATTCTCTCCCTACCTCCAACATAACACTGCAATCACCTTAGTATGGTACCTCTCTCCCACTCACTCCCCCACAGCAGTTTACTTCAGTCAGTCAAGAATTCTCCCCCAGCACCATAGTACAATCAGTCTAGAATGGTTGAATTGGCGCTGGGCAAGGTTCCTCACAGCCTATGTGTACTGAGAAAGGTGGGGTGCCAGGAAACGACCCTCTTTTAATGCCATCCGTTACCTGAGTTTCCTGAGTACTGCCCCGTGACTGCCTTCACATTCCATCGGAGGTGATGAGGTCCTGGAGGATCTGTGTGGTGAAAGTAAAATGAATGTAGGAACTCTGGAACACTACAGCCATCAGAGCCAATTCAATGGTACTATAAACTTCAAATTTAAACTGAAATACCTGTTAATTGGGACAGTTGTTGAGCCTGTGCAAAATCTAACTGTTGCCACATTCCCACCATCACTGGAAGAAATTCAATTTATGTATTAGTTTGGATTCTTTGTCACCTTTACATCACTATCTCTATAATAGTGTCTCTTAATGACATTGAATTCCCTGTGATATGACAAAGCACTAACAATAAATAACAGTTGATAAAAGCTAATATGATATTGCACACACAGATAGTAGGAGTATGAATTCATAGATCTTGTAGCAGCAGTTTGAATCTAAAGGGATAAGTTCCTTGATCCAAATTGATATTCCCGTCTTGTTTCCCTAGGGGGAATTTCTCGCTGCTGCACAGCCTCCTTAAGCCAGGGTTACAGGGCCTGTGGTTCTGGTTCAGCATTGCCACGGTCAGTGCCTGTGGAACCAGGCTATTAGACGTATAATAAACCTTTCCCAGCATCTGTCAAGGATCCATTACAGTCAGAAGATGGCAAACAATCTTGATAAGATTTGTCTCTTAGGAGAACTACTTGGATGAGCTTGTACCCACAAGGCAGAAACTTGGGCCTAGCTCCGTCTCCCTTCCATCCTACTGCACTTGCCAGGGCTACAATTTTTACAATGAATGCATGCTTTGAGCCCAGGTTTGCAATTCGCAGACTATAGAGTTGACATCGGACCAACACTCTAATCAGAAAACTACTTTCTGCAAAAACATAGACTGTGTGTATGAACACTTCACGTGTTTGCCTGAAATTTCTTCACCCATTATTTTATCAGAGAATGAGCAAATGTCTTTTGTAAATATTCTCAAAAAATCTCTCCTACCTGACTTGGATATCCAGGATATTCGAACAGGTGCTTATAGCATTTGCTATGTTAAGAACACCGTCTACAGTGATATTATTGGCACCCAATCTATAGTAAAAGAAGGAAGTTGAGTTACATTTATGGAGTTCTTATTTCTTACGAACTTACAAAGAAGTAGGTCAGGACTAGCTGGTCCCTCAAGCCTATCCTATACGGTCATAGTGTGACTTCTGCGCACCATCACCTCCATTCCCACCAACACACACACACCCACCAGCCACATAATGTCCTGGGAGAAGCAAAAAACAAGGAAAAAATCCCAGGTCAATTTAGGAAAAAACTCTGACAATTTCCTCTCTGACCCCCCTCCCCCTCTCCCTCAAAGACAATCAAATAAGTTTCAGGAGACCACCGTGATTGGAAGACAACCCACGCCCCCCCCCCCCCCCCCCCCATTGCTCACCTACCTTCGATATGTTTACTTAGTTAGAAAAATGCAGGTATTGTACAACAGTGCAAAACAACATGGAACTAACAACCAAGAAATATCACTTTGAAAGTCACAGTAATAAATTATAAATACAATACTGTAACTGATATATCGCACGCATAACATTTTGTCTACAGTGAAGTCACTGTCCCCTCACGAGGTATAGCCACAAACTGGCCCAGAATAGGACAAATGCAATACTGTTCAGGAACCAGAGTCAGGAAAGCCACATTTGCATAGACGATGGTGAAAACAGAAGAGTGATCACAAAGCAAGGGATTCAAAATGGTCCATTTTCTTTTGTACTAAGAAAGACGAAGGCCCTGTTTGCAGGCACCACCAAGGTTGAAAAGAGTAAGAGATGAGATAAATCAGAAAGTAATGATTAGGTCAAAGGCAAGAAGATTATAGGAGGAAGGAAAGACTGAGGGTGGTAAGAAGGTTCACAGTTGTGAGATTCTGGGTAAGAAAGGGTCAGAATGAAAAACTGTGCTGTAAGTCTTGATCACAACACTGTGCGAGTATTGGGAAGAGGATAAGCTCCTCAGATTACAGAGCTGAGAAGGAGAAAGGAAGGAAGTTCATAGGAGCAGTGACCAAAGATACATTGATAAACTAAAGACAAGAAAAGCCCCAATGAAGAAGAATGGAGTGATTACAAGTAAATAATCTAAAAGAAGGGTGTCAGGGGTTTATACAGAAAATAATAGATAGCTAGGGGTGATTACAAGACACTACTCTGATTGAATGGTTCTGGTGATATATATATATATATATATATATATATATATATGAGAAAGAGAGAATAATCAGTACCTGGGAGAGATTCTATGGCTATAATCTAATCAATGGGTTCATACTGTCTATACAGAGAATAATGAATACTTAGGATAATCATAGACAACAATTTAATTTAGGGGTACAGATTGTTTATGACTAGAATAACGAATACCTGGGAGCATTGACACGCATTAATCTTATTAAAGGGATCAGATGAACCAAAACATCATGAATCAAAGTTGATGCAGGATGATTACTGTCTTGAAATCATTCTGTGTACCCAATATAGGGGAAATGTTCCCGTTGGCATTCCTTTGGTGCAAACGCCTACCAACACTATTTTACGGTAGGTGTTAACCTCACTGTTTTAAATAGGTTAAACGCGGTCTTAAAGTAACGTTGGCAGCAAATGGATGCAAGTGCCTCAAGTGTTGCATCGAAAATTTCCTCTTATGTTTTATAACTCACAATGTAGATCTGACATTTTAGCCAGATGTCCAATGCACTTGGTGGGTGTTGACATCCATATTGAAACACTAATGATTGCAACTTTATCTTTGCAATGTAATTCAGTTCATGAAAATCTGCTGTTGATTCGCCAAAAAAATCATCGAACCAGCAAATAATGGTGGGGGGGGGGGGGGATCTTTCTCTGCAATCTGGTGTGATTGTGGCAGAAATGGTGAGAAAATGGATGAAGCCTCACCATCCCTACCAGCAGTTCCCTTCCCCAGCCTCCACCCAGACCACCACTGACCGCTCCTTCCCCACCTGCCACGTGTAAATGTTGGTGGTGGGGGTCGGGCACAGGGTCCCCAGTGGATTTTCATTTTTTCCACCCAGGTTTCTGGATGGACGAATTAAGATGGCCTACTTCATCCATATGTACCTTGCAATCCTGTGATATAAAAATTCTACTTACTCAATTTTTCTCAGGCTTCCCATTTGAGGAAGCACGCCAACAACCACTGCTATCCCAGCATCCCCCAGTTCATTATCGTGCAAGCTGGAAAGAAATTGAAGCACAAAATGGTAAGAAATGTTGGGGATGAGTTGAAGAAAATCATACAACTTGGTAGAATTGTTTGTGATACTTGCTCTATTTCTTCAAGGTGGTGACAGATTTCCAGTGCAGAAGACAATTGGGTAACTCCCTTCACGCCAATACTGCAAGATGCAAGGCTGCAATCGGAAGTTTGGCTTATGTTAATATCTCCAAATTAAGGCAACAACAATTTAGATGGAAAATGATGAATACTATTGTGGTGCACAACAAACTGCAACAAGAGCAACTTGCATTTATATAGCGCCTTTAACGTAGTAAAACGTCCCAAGGCGCTTCACAGGTGCGTTATCCGTCAAAAACTGACACTGAGCCAAAGAAGGAGATATTAGGACAGGTGACTAAACGGTATTTCAAAGGGGTAGTTTTTAAGGAGTGTCTTAAAGGAGGAGGGAGAGGCGGAGAGGTTTAGGGGGGGGGGGGGATTCCAGAGCTTAGGGCCTAGGCAGCTGACAGCACGGCTGCCAATGGTGGGTTGAAGGAAGTGGGGGAACGGACAAGAGGCCAGAAGTGGAGGAACACGGAGCTCTCAAAGGGTTGTTGGGTTGGAGGAGGTTACAGAGATAGGGAAGGGTGACGCCTTGACATCACAGCCAAGCCTCAACCTCTCCTCATTCAATGTCCAAAAATGCACACTTTCCAGCAGTAGTCACTGGATAGTGAAGAGGAGCGGAATGCTGGTTGATTCTCCCCTTCCCTAGTGCAGGAGTAATTGCACAATTATACTATCCATTCAGGGATCAGCTAACTCAACACACCCAGGGTTAGCTCAGTACCACAGTTACCCACTAAACAATTAGGGGAGCTTTAGTTCCATGTACCTTTAACACCAGAAGGAACTTTTATTAACTTGATTTGTGGGATTAAATATGTAGCACCAAATAGTAACCAGATAAGTGCCCAATAAACACATCATCAAGTTGTTGTATAAGATGATAGTCAGTTAGGGTCACATTTTTATTACAGGACTGGAGCTCATTATATTGTTGGTGTCCTTGGTGCAATTCCCAACACGAGTTATCATTCAACCAGATTAAATTAGAAACTACAATTATTAAAGTACAGTGTTCGTAAATTTCTTACCTAAGCTTCTTCAGGCTGTTAACTTTAGGAATGATTTCAGATAATGTTCCAGCAAATTTGTCCTTGTATTTTCTGCTTTTGAAACTACAATTGAAAAAGGAAGACTTAAAACACATTTCTTTTGAATTATTTTATAAATAAAACAAAAATATAACATTCTTTGTTAGACAGTATCATACTTTGGATTCCAGATAATATCAATAAATTTGCTCTTCACCGCCATAGCCATATCATCTAAGGATTAGATTCTAAGAAAGCATGTCCCACACAGATTCTCTCTGCGCACACATGGGCACAACCATTGGGGAATGAGGAGTTGGGGGTAGGGGGGGGGGAATGATGTGGTCCACCTTCTCTCCTGCTCCAAATCTCACAACGCCCACCCCGTCAAATATAAATAGCAATGTCTTCAAACTTTAATGCTACATTTAGCTTTGTGAGATATACTTAAAAGGGGATTTGTACCATATTGTAAGGAATCTTGCAAATCAAAGATTCCATGAGCCTGTCATGGGGAAACAGTGGCTGTATGTAGTGATACTGTAAGTGTGCTCATGAAGATTTCCTCTGGTCATTAAATTGTAAACACATTCTTTTTCAACAGAGCAATTCTTCCCCTTCCGCATCTAAGAATTTTTTTTTTTAAAGGTTACAGATGGTTCAGTGTCCTTTCGCCCCGTGACCTGTGTTTGAATTCAAATGATGCATCGTCTTTCTGATGGATCATGATCCTAAGTTAAATGAAATCAGTCAATCTCAATCCAGTTTCTAGTTAGGACAACATCACTCGCTATTTGCCACCAATTGCTATTAATTTACCAATCTGGTTCAGAGAAGCCAGAGAATTCAAGAAAGGAGGGAGAGAGAAAACTGGGAACTACAAGCCAGTTAGCCTGACATCAGTCGTCGGGAAAATTCTGGAATCCATTATTAAGGAAGTGGTAATGGGGTACTTAGGAAATCATAATATGATTAGGCAGAGTCAACATGGTTTTATGAAAGGTAAATCGTGTTTTTTGAGGATGTAACTAGCAGGGTAGATAAAGGAGAACCAGTGGATGTAGTATATTTGGATTTCCAAAAGGCATTCGATAAGGTGCCACATAAAAGGTTGTTAAGCAAGATAAAGGCACATGGGGTTGGGGTAATGTATTAGCACGGATAAAGAATTGGTTAACAGATAGAAAACAGAGTGTAGGGATAAACGGGTCATTTTCAGATTGGCAGGATGTAATTAGTGGGGTACCGCAAGGATCAGTGCTTGGGCCTCAGCTATTTACAATCTATATTAATGACCTAGATGAAGGGACCGAGTGCAATCTATCCAAGTTTGTTGATGATACAAAGCTAGGTGGAAAAGTAAGATGTGAGGAGGACGCAAAGAGCCTGCAAAAGGATATAGACAGGTTAAGTGAGTGGGAAATAAGGTGTCAGATGGAGTATAATGTGGGGAAATGTGAGGTTATTCACTTTGGTAGGAAGAATAGATAAACAGAATATTTTTTAAATGGTGAGAAACTATTAAATATTGGTGTTCAGAGAGATTTGGATGTCCCAGTACAAGAACCACAGAGAGTTAGCATGCAGGTACAGCAAGCAATTAGGAAAGCAAATGACATGTTGGCCTTTATTGCTAGAGGGTTGGAGTATAAGAGTAAGGAAGTCTTACTACAATTGTACAGGGCTCTGGTGAGACCACACCTGGAGTACTGTGCACAGTTTTGGTCTCCTTATTTAAGGAAGGATATACTTGCCTTAGAGGCGGTGCAACAAAGGTTCACTAGATTGATCCCTGGGATGAGAGGGTTGTCCTATGACGAAAGATTGAGTAGATTGGGCCTATACTCTCTGGAGTTTAGAAGAATGAGAGGTCGAGATAGATAGATTTTTGGTAGAATTAAGGGATATGGGGATAGGGCAGGAAAGTGGAGTTGAGGTTGAAGATCAGCCATGATCTTATTGAATGACGGAGCAGGCTCGAGGGACCATATGGCCTACTCCTACTTCTAATTCTTATGTTCTTAAGCCCAAGGACAGCTGGTGTGAGAAATGGGAAACCAGGTACGACTCCAGTAGAGGGCATTTTTCTGACATTAGGGTCAAGGAACATTGCTGGAATAGGGCAGGAGGAGGTTTACCCTGCATCTGACCTGCACACATCATCTGGGAGCCTTTGAGAGGATCCAGCAAGCACCTGCTCTCAGGCCACCATCAATCCGACACTTAGCAGGTCAACAGGAGATGTGAAAGAGTCGGCCAGAAGTCCCTCCTACCCCCTTCCCCCTCTGGTTTTCCTTCCCTCCTCAGGGATCTGGCTGGTCTCAGTGCCTCCCTCTGTGGTATGGCTGAAGTACCATTGTGTTGTTCTGATACAGCTCTTTTCAACTTCATCTGTGGTTAGGCAGCAGAATTAGAAGAAAAATGAAGAGCAGTCAGTGTACTAGTAGATGAAAAGTGTAACTATTACTCTGATCAAATATGAGAGTCAGAGCCTCATTGCCAGTCTAATTCAACTATGTTGATTCTAAGAATGAAAAGGTCCAAACAGTTAAGGGAGGGGGGGTTAATTGTCTTTATACCCATGACGTGACCTCTTTTGGTGAAGGAGGACAAGTAAGGAGTGGGGAATTTCCAGTTCTATATAAAATTAAATGCAAACTATTATGTTAAATTTATGCAAAGGATTTGCATTTAATAAATTCCATATTGTCTGATGAAAGAGTGATACGATTGTGCAAGGGAATATTTTACTTGCATGCAAATTTGATATTTCTGGCTGGACCAAATCTAAAGTAATGGAATAAAAACAGATAATTCTGGAACTACTCAGCAGGTCAGGCAGCATCTGTGGCAAGAGAAACAGATTTAAGGGGTAAAATTCGGTTGCTTTGTGCCTCCCATTAGTGCCCCGAGGGGGCACTAACGGGGTACAAAGCACTTAGCGCCCGGGCACGGCGCCGCTAACGCCTCCCGTGAAATTCTGCGGGAGGTTAGCGGTGGCAGCAGCCGGTAGCGCCCCGCGGCACTGCGCCTCCAGCGATGGCATCATCGCCGTGCGCAGCACCCTGCTCGCACCCCGGCCGCAAACTTGGCTCGCGCCCCCTGACCTACCACTGGACGTTATGTCTGACAGGGTCAGGGGGCGTTTTTGCGGCCGGGACGGCGATAATTAAAGGGCAGGTGCCGGGCGGCCATTTTTATTTTGGGCCGCCTGCCAGCACCTGCCCCCTCTTGCCTCCTCCTGCGGGGTGCCGGCTGCGATCGGTCAGCCCGGCACGCCTCTTGAGTGCCGGGCTCTTTTGTCGGCATCCCGCTCCCCGGTGGTCCAGCAGGGCCCCGGTGCACGCTCCACTAGGCCCCTCCCCTTTAATCAGGTGAGGGAGGCCTGTAGTACGCTGCTGCACGTAGCGCCACGATATTTAATGGGAGCGCCCCAAGAGGGAGGGGGAGCACTTCCAGTCGCACCCGGCCTCCTGCTTGGGGCGCTACCATTCTATTTTGGGCACGGAGGCGCTAACTTTTTCGGGGCGCTAAAAGTAGCGCCCCTGGGGTGCGAGCCAATTTTCCCCCCTTAATGTTTCAGGTTGATGACCTTTTGTCAGAACTGGATGAAGTTAGAGATTTAACAGTTTACAAGCAAATATGGAGGTAGGGAAAGGGGGGAGGGGAGGAACAAAGGGATAGGATGGAAGGCAGGAGTGATTAAATGACAAAGGGGATGATGGTGCAAGGCAAAAAGGGGTGGTAATGGGACAGGTAAAGAAACAAAAGATGAGTCTAGAGGAGGTGTTGCAGCAGAACCATTACCAGCATCTGCTGTCCAAGACAATGGGAGCAGTGGTTATGATCTGAAGTTGTTGAACTCACTGTCGAGGACTGAAGGCTGTAAAGTGCCTAATCGAAGGTGAGGTGCGGTTTCCCCTTTTTCCTGATTCTGTACTTGCTTATAAACTAACTTCTTCAGTTCTGATGAAAGGTCATTGACCTGAAATATTAATTCTGTTTCTCTCTCCACAGATGCTGCCTGACCTGCTGAGTATTTCCAACATTCTCTGTTTTTATTTTAGATTGCCAGTATCTGCAGTATTTGCTGTTTAAAAAAAAATAATGGAACTGAATTATTTCAATAATATTTTATCCGGTGATTTATAAGAAATTGGGATACGTTTTCAACTTTACTTCCTCTGCTGAAAGCATCACCGGAGTGGAGCGGAGCGGAGAGAGGAACGTCAGACGGGGAGGAATATCTGGCGGGATGAACGTCTGGCGGAAAGTAAGGTCTGGTGGAGAGGAACGTCTGGCGTGGAGGAAGGTCTGGCGTGGAGGAAGGTCTGGTGGAGAGGACGGTCTGGCGGAGAGGAACATCTGGTGGAGAGGAACGTCTGGCGGAGAGGAAGGTCTGGCGTGGAGGAAGGTCTGGCGGGAGGAAGGTCTGGTGGAGAGGAAGGTCTGGTGGAGAGGAAGGTCTGGCGGGAGGAAGGTCTGGTGGAGAGGACGGTCTGGCGGGAGGAAGGTCAGACGGGAGGACGGTCTGGCGGAGAGGAAGGTCAGACGGGAGGAACGTCTGGCGGAGAGGACGGTCTGGCAGGAGGAACGTCTGGCAGGAGGAACGTCTGGCGGAGAGGAAGGTCTGGCGGGAGGAACGTCTGGCGGTGAGGAAGGTCTGGCGGTGAGGAAGGTCTGGCGGAGAGGAACGTCAGATGGGGAGGAAGATTTGGCGGAGAGGAAGGTCTGGCGGAGAGGACGGTCTGGCGGAGAGGACGGTCTGGCGGAGAGGACAGCCTGGTGGGAGGAAGGTCTGGCGGGAGGACGGTCTGGCGGAGAGGAAGGTCTGGCGGAGAGGAAGGTCTGGCGGAGAGGATGGTCTGGCGGAGAGGAAGGTCTGGCGGAGAGGAACGTCTGGCGGTGAGGAAGGTCTGGCGGAGAGGAACGTCTGGAGGTGAGGAACGTCTGGTGGTGAGGAAGGTCTGGCGGAGAGGAACGTCTGGCGGTGAGGAAGGTCTGGCGGAGAGGAACGTCTGGAGGTGAGGAAGGTCTGGCGGGAGGAAGGTCTGGCGGAGAGGAAGGTCTGGCGGAGAGGAAGGTCTGGCGGAGAGGAACGTCTGGCGGAGAGGAACGTCTGGCGGGAGGACAGTCTGGCGGGAGGACAGTCTGGCGGGAGGACGGTCTGGCGGAGAGGAACGTCTGGAGGTGAGGAAGGTCTGGCGTGGAGGAAGGTCTGGCGGAGAGGAAGGTCTGGCGGAGAGGAAGGTCTGGCGGTGAGGAAGGTCTGGCGGTGAGGAAGGTCTGGAGGTGAGGAAGGTCTGGCGGTGAGGAAGGTCTGGAGGTGAGGAAGGTCTGGCGGAGAGGAAGGTCTGGCGGAGAGGAAGGTCTGGCGGTGAGGAAGGTCTGGCGGTGAGGAAGGTCTGGAGGTGAGGAAGGTCTGGCGGAGAGGAACGTCTGGCGGAGAGGAAGGTCTGGCGGAGAGGACGGTCTGGCGGAGAGGAAGGTCTGGCGGAGAGGAAGGTCTGGCGGAGAGGAAGGTCTGGCGGAGAGGAAGGTCTGGCGGAGAGGAAGGTCTGGCGGAGAGGACGGTCTGGCAGAGAGGAAGGTCTGGCGGAGAGGAAGGTCTGGCGGAGAGGAAGGTCTGGAAGTGAGGAAGGTCTGGCGGAGAGGAAGGTCTGGCGGAGAGGACAGTCTGGCGGAGAGGACGGTCTGGCGGAGAGGAAGGTCTGGCGGAGAGGACAGTCTGGTGGGAGGAAGGTCTGGCGGAGAGGACGGTCTGGCGGAGAGGACAGCCTGGTGGGAGGAAGGTCTGGCGGAGACGGTCTGGCGAGAGGAAGGTCTGGCGGAGAGGAAGGTCTGGCGGAGAGGAAGGTCTGGCGGAGAGGAAGGTCTGGCGGAGAGGAAGGTCTGGCGGAGAGGAAGGTCTGGCGGAGAGGACGGTCTGGCGGAGAGGAAGGTCTGGCGGAGAGGACGGTCTGGCGGAGAGGAAGGTCTGGCGGAGAGGAAGGTCTGGCGGAGAGGACGGTCTGGCGGAGAGGAAGGTCTGGCGGAGAGGAAGGTCTGGCGGAGAGGAAGGTCTGGCGGAGAGGACGGTCTGGCGGAGAGGAAGGTCTGGCGGAGAGGAAGGTCTGGCGGAGAGGAAGGTCTGGCGGGAGGAAGGTCTGGCGGGAGGAAGGTCTGGCGGAGAGGAAGGTCTGGCGGGAGGAAGGTCTGGTGGGAGGAAGGTCTGGCGGGAGGATCATAAACCCATCATGGAGCCGCATGATTCTCCTTCCATTTACAGAAAGTCAGACAGGTTCTGTTATGGACATGTGATCCTTGTGCGCGATTTTCTTCTCTGTACTCAGTCCAAGGCAATGCTTTATGCCTGGGGGTGGAGACAAAATGCTACCCCACTCTAGGTTTTCTCTTTGCTTATTTGGGACCTCTTTTGCCTCATATGCATATGTGTTAAAGTGTGCAAGAGATGCTGCAAATTCAAGTTTTGCATTCAGTATTTTATATTTTGATTTCTGCTCCTCTGCTCACACCACATTGCTCTCCTAGGGGACACAGATTTAAGGTTTTGGGCAAGAGATACAGGGGGGATGTGAGGAAAAACTTTTTTATGCAGCGAGTGGTGAGGACCTGGAACTCGCTGCCGACGGAAGTGGTGGAAGCGGACACACTCAATGTTTTCAATGGGAGACTGGATAGGCACTTGAGGGAAATAAACTTGCAGAGCTACGGGTATCGAGCGGGGGAATGGGACTGACTGGATTGCTCTACAGAGAGCCGACACAGACTCGATGGGCTGAATGGCCTCATTCTGTGCTGTTATGACTCTGTGACTTTCTGCCAGTCCTTTCATCAGCATCTCCTGTATCATCCCCCCTCTTTCCCCTTGAGCTTCCCTGTTGTTAATGGAACAGGCAGACTGTCCCTTCCTTCAGATCAAGTTGGAGACAGGGAAACACACTATTGAACACACACGCACTACATTTTCCACCATTCCCCGTGCCCTCCTGTCTCTAACCCGGTGTCAGAATTTTGCAGGGATGAAAGCAGAGGCTCTCACTTTTCCTGGGAGTGATGCAGAGGCTGTGTGGCTGGAATGGGAATGGGGAATCTCAGTGTGATGGAGTGAGGCAGCCAGCAATAACAAGGAGATAGAGAGAGGAGGAAAAGGAACAGAGGGAGGAGGATAGAGAGACAAACCAACACGGAAAATTTGCAGGAACTTTAAACACGGCAGAAAACAATAATGCAAACTGTCACCAGAGTGATGGAGAGGATGAGTAACAAACAGGTTATTTTGATTAAAGTAGTTTCTCAGTTTCCCTCCCTTCCGCCATCTCCCATAAACAGACCCAGATCCTCATTGTGGGCTGGTTGCTGATATTCATTCTATGGAAAGTTAGAGGGAAGGCAATGACTCGGCAATAATGAATTCAATGCTAAGAGCGGACAACCTCTCTCATTTGGAGTGAGTTTTACTCATTTTGGTATGAGAAATAAGAGGTGTACGATCTGCTTCACTCCATTTGAGGATCTAAATCTCACTCCATTCCCCTCGTTGCCCTGCTGCTGACAGCTCTGTATCCTATGCTGCCAACTTAGCACGCCCAAAATATACTAGAGTGGGTCACCGTCCTTAAGTTGTTAAAGAAAATGATTTTGGAAAAATTCAAGTTTGGTAGGGGCACGAAACAGGCAGTAGCGGGTCAAGCACCTGTTATACACCCCGCCTGATTATCCTTTCCATTGAAGACCATTTTGTACCCTTGCAAAAGTTGAATTTAACTCTGTTTAACTCTTCCAATATTCTGACCAATTCTGCTCTCCAAATAACGCATACTGAGAAGAATTACAGACAAACGTGTTCAATGTTTCTGTCTTAATATCCTACAGTATAATTATAGTAAAAAGGCTAATGGAATGCTGGCCTTTATATCTGGAGGACTAGAGTACAAGGGGGTAGAAGTTTTGCTGCAGCTGTACAAAACCCTGGTTAGACCACACCTGGAGTACTGTGAGCAGTTCTGGGCACCACACCTTAGGAAAGATATATTGGCCTTGGAGGGAGTGCAGCGTAGGTTTACCAGAATGATACCCAGACTTCAAGGGTTAAGTTACGAGGAGAGATTACACAAATTAGGGTTGTATTCCCTAGAATTTAGAAGGTTAAGGGGTGATCTGATTGAAGTTTTCAAGATATTAAGGGGAACAGATAGGGTAGATAGAGAGAAACTATTTCCGCTGGTTGGGTATTCTAGGACTAGTCTAAAAATGAGAGCCAGACCGTTCAGGAGTGAAATTAGGAAACACTTCTACACACAAAGGGTGGTAGAAGTTTGGAACTCTCTTCCGCAAACGGCAATTGATGCTAGATCAATTGTTAATTTTAAATCGGAGATTGTTAGCTTTTTGTTAACCAAAGGTATTAGGGGATATGGCCAAACACGGGTATATGGAGTTAGATCGCAGATCAGCCATGGTCTCATTGAATGGCGGAACAGGCTGGAGGGGCTGAATGGCCTACTCCTGTTCCTAATTAGGAGCCTATGTTTTAACTTACAGCAGTCTCCTTCTCTACGCTACATTTTGCTATCCGCTTTTTTACTTCTAACCAACTTTCCATAGGACAACAAATAGATATAAAGTGAGAGATAAATGGAGATGGAGAGAAAGATACGTTAGTTTTGCACATCTGTAACAAGAACTGAGGGAAAAACACGGGACTGGGGCAAGATTTCCTCTGTGCACAATGCTTTTACTGTTTTGTTACACATTCTTTACAAATAACATTAACCATAGTGTCACAATCTTCCCCGTAGATTTCAGACAGGCGGAAAGAATGGGTAATGAAGGGTTGAGTGAAATGGGGAAGAGTGCTGGCTGATAAATTATGGTGGTTTTGAAGTGTGAATAATAATAGAAAGTAAAGTCCCCAGGCCAGAGGATGAGGAAATCAACCAGCCGAGAAAATAAAATGTTTCACACTGCGAGCTGTACATCGCTGAATCTGATCGTCTAGTGTTCAAATGGTCTTTAGTTCTTGCTGCGGAGAGCAATATAGAGAATCGCAGGGCTGAATTTTCCGTGGTGGTAGCGGGCACCCGCTGTCCTCTCGCTCCCACGCGCCTTTCCCCCAGGCGCGTCTGTCATCATGGAGTCGACCCGACTGGCAGCGGCGGAGGATCCAATTGAGATCATCGTCATGTAGTTGACAGGCACTTAAGAGCCTTTTGCCCCCTACGTTTTAAATTTCCCTGCATGGCCATGGAACTCATGGTACTCATGGTAGCATAGTGGTAATGTTACTGGGCTAGTAATCCAGAGCCGGGACTAATGATCCAAAGACGTGAATTCAAATCCCACGGCAGCTGGGGAATTTAAATTCTGTTAATTAAATAAATCTGGAATAAAAAAACTAGAATCAATGAAACTATCGATTGTTGTAAAAACCCATCTGGTTCACTAATGTCCTTTAGAGAAGGGAAATCTATCTTCCTTACCTGGTCTGGCCTGTATGTGGCTGCAATGTGGTTGACTCTTAACTGCCCTCTGAAATGGCCTAGCAAGCCACTCTGTTGTAACAAACCGCTACGAAACACAATAATAAGAATAAAACTGGCCGGACCACTTGGCACCGGCTACCGACACGGCAACGGCACACCCAGCCCAGTTGACACTGCAAAACCCTCACCAACATTTGGGAGAGCTGTCCCACAGACAAGTCAAACAACAGCCTGACATAGTCATACTCACAGAATCATACCTTTCAGCCACTGTCCCAAACTCCTCCATCACCATCCCTGGGTAGGTCCTGTCCCACCGGCAGGACAGACCCACCAGGGATGGCGGCACAGTGGTATACAGTCGGGAAGGAGTGGCCCTGGGAGTCCTCAACATTGCCTCTAGACCCCATGAAGTCTCATGGCTTCAGGTCAAGCATGGCCAAGGAAACCTCCTGCTGATTACCACCGACCGCCCTCCCTCAGCTGATGAATCAGTACTCCTCCATGTTGAACACCATTTGGAAGAAGCACTGAGAGTAGCAAGGGGACATCAATGTCCACTGGCTGAGTCCTGAAGGACATAACTGCCAGTCTGGGCCGGTGACAGAACCAACACGAGGGGAAAAATCTATTTGACCTCGTCCTCACCAATCTACCTGTCGCAGAAGCATCTGTCCATGACAGTATTGGTAGCAGTGACCACCGCACAGTCATTGCGGAGACGAAGTCCCGTCTTCACACTGAGGACACCCTCCATCGTGTTGTGTGGCACTACCACCGTGCTAAGTGGGATAGATTCAGAACAGATCTAGCAGCTCAAAACTGGGCATCCATGAGGCACTGTGGGCCATCAGCAGCAGCAGAATTGTATTCCACCACAATTTGTAACCTCATGGTCCGGCATATCCCTCACTCTACCATTACCATAAAACTAGGGGACCAACCCTGGTTCAATAAGGAGTGTAGAAGAGCATGCCAGGAGCAGCACCAGGCATACCTAAAAATGTGGTGCCAACCCAGGGAAGCTACAACACAGGACTACATGCATGCTAAAAAGCGGAAGCAGCATGCTATAGACAGGGCTAAGCGATCCTACAATCAACGGATCAGATCAAAGCTCTGCAGTCCTGCCACCGCCAGTCGTGAGATGGTGGTGGACCATTAAACAACTAACGGGAGGAGGCTCCATGAATATCCCCATCCTCAATGATGGTGGAGCCCAGCACGTGAGTGCAAAAGACAAGGCTGAAGCGTTTGCGACCATCTTCAGCCAGAAGTGCCGAGTGGATGATCCATACCGGCCTACTCCTTGGGTCCCCACCATCACAGAAACCAGTCTTCAGCCAATTCGATTCACTCCACGTGATATCAAGAAACGGCTGAGTGCACTGGATACAGCAAAGGCTATGGGCCCCGACAACATCCCAGTTATCGTGCTGAAGACTTGTGCTCCAGAACTAGCCGCACCTCTAGCCAAGCTGTTCCAGTACAGCTACAACACTGGCATCTATCCGACAATGTGGAAAATGCCCAGGTATGTCCTATCCACAAAAAGCAGGACAAATCCAATCCAGCCAATTACCACCTCATCAGTCTACTCTCAATCATCAGCAAAGTGATGGAAGGTGTCATCAACAGTGCTATCAAGCGCCACTTACTCACCAATAACCTGCTCACTGATGCCCAGTTTGGGTTCCGCCAGGACCACTCGGCTCCCGACCTCATTACAGTCTTGGTCCAAACATGGACAAAGGAGCTGAATTCCAGAGGTGAAGTGAGAGTGACTGCCCTTGACATCAAGGCAGCATTTGACCGAGTGTGGCATCAAGGAGCCCTAGTAAAACTGAAGTCAATGGGAATCGGGGGAAAACTCTCCACTGGCTGGAGTCATACCTAGCACAAAGGAAGATGGTTGTGGTGTTTGGAGGTCAATCATCACAGCCCCAGGACATCGCTGCAGGAGTTCCTCGGGGCAGTGTCCTAGGCCCAACCATCTTCAGCTGCTTCATCAATGACCTTCCCTCCAACATAAGGTCAGAAATGGCGATGTTCACTGATGACTGCACAGTGTTCAGTGCCATTCGCAACTCCTCAGATAAGAACATAAGAAATAGGAGCAGGAGTAGGCCATTTGGCCCTTCGAGCCTGCTCCGCCATTCAATGAGATCATGGCTGATCTTCTGCCTCAACTCCATTCACCGGCCCTATCGCCATATCCCTTGATGCCCTTACTAGTAAGAAATCTATCAACTTCTCTTTTGAATATACCCAATGACTGAGCCTCCACAGCCCCCTGGGGTAGAGAATTCCAAAGATTCACCACCCTCTGTGTGAAGAAATTTCTTCTCATCTCAGTCCTGAATGGCCTACCCTTTATCCTGAGGCTGTGGCCCCTGGTTCTAGACTCCCCAGCCAAGGGAAACATTCTCCCAGCATCCACCCTATCAAGCCCTGTAATAATTTTGTATGCTTCAATGAGATCCCCTCTCATTCTTCTTAACTCAAGAGAATACAGGCCTAGTTTACTCAATCTCTTCTCATACGACAGTCCCGCCAGCCCAGGAATCAATCTCGTGAACCTTCGTTGCACTCCCTCTATGGCAAGTATATCCTTCCTTAGGTAAGGAGACCAAAATTGTACACAGTACTCCAGGTGTGGTCTCACCAAGGCCCTATATAATTGGAGTAAGACTTCTTTACTCCTGTACTCAAATCCTCTTGTAATGAAGGCCAGCATACCATTTGCCTTCCTAATGGCTTGCTGCACCTGCACATTCACTTTCAGTGACTCATGTACAAGGACACCCAGGTCCCTTTGAGCATCTGCATTCCCCAATCTTTCACCATTTAGGAAATACTCTGCCTTTCTGTTTTTTCTACCAAAGTGGATAACTTCACATTTATCCACATTATATTCCATCTGCCATGTTCTCGCCCACTCACTGAGCCTGTCGACATCCCCTTGAAGCCTCTTCACATCCTCTTCACAACTGACACTGCCACCTAGCTTTGTATCATCAGCAAATTTGGAAATGTTACATTTAGTCCCCTCATCTCCACATGCCTGGATGAGTGCAGCTCCAACTACACTCAAGAAGCTCGACACCATCCAGGACAAAGCAGCCTGCTTGATTGGCCCCCATCCCCCACCTTAAACATTCACTCCCTCCACCACCGGCGTACCGTGGCTGCAGTGTGTACCATCTACAAGATGCACTGCAGCAACTCGCCAAGGCTTCTTCGGCAGCACCTCCCAAACCCGCGACCTCTTCCACCTAGAATGACAAGGGCAGCAGGCGCATGGGAACACCACCACCTCCAAGTTCCCCTCCAAGTCACGCACCATCCTGACTGAGAAGTATATTGCCGATCCTTCATCGTCGCTAGGTTAAAATCCTGGAACTCCCTCCCTACAGCACTGTGGGAGTACCTTCACCACACAGACTGCAGTGGTTCAAGAAGGCGGCTCACCACCACCTTCTCAAGGGCAATTAGGGATGGGCAATAAATGCTGGCCTTGCCAACGACGCCCACATCCCATAAACAAATTTAAAAAAAACTCAGGCCTCAGGTTGACAAACATGGTTCCCGAGCTGCGTGAATCCCATGGCCATTGTGCCAGCTGATTATTTGACAGCATGGAAAACAAACCAAAATAAAAATATGTTGATCACATCAGCTAACAGATTGATGGCGATTCTGTTCTACTTGAAAAGCTACTGGTAAATGTTAATTCATAAATTACTGAAGGGATGTAAGTGCTACCCTCGATGGTGAGGGAAATACATTTCACTGGCCATTCTCGTCTGTTGCCTTCCAACTCAACAGTAATTGCAGTGAATTGACCTGCACTATAAAAAATGAAATATACCATTTAAATATATTTTTGTGTTGTTTCTGGTCATTCTCATCACTCATTCCACTGGTTCAATTTTTTTTCAGTCCCTGAATAGAACTAATTTCACTTTTCAGTCTGAGATTTTGGGGGTGAATTTCTGTGGAGGTTCTCTGACTTGTCCATTGTTAACTTCAACGGAAGAGCTGCAGAAATCCCAGAAACACATTGTAAGCACCACTTACACTGTTTGTCAGGGTTTCCGCAGCTCTTCCGCTGAACTTGCATAAGATTGTAAATCCACCCCTTTACAATTACATTTAAAATCTGCTTAATTTTATGTATTACCTATACACACACATCTTTTATTTGTACCAGTTACTGATACAAAGGTCTATAGATTTGTGGCTAAAGCACCAATAACTTCCCAATTAATGTAATTTTTAAATTATGTTCTTGATCGTATTTGTAGATAGCGTCATATTACTTAATGATAATATTATTTAAATACTTCTTTGTCACTCATACATAACTGTTATTATATTATCGTAGAGTAAAGATTCAACACCCACTATTTCAGATTAAATTTAAAATCTAATGTGGCCATGGTCCCTTTAAGGATGCCGGCTGAAAACACGTCATGAATAACGTCACCAGACCCACTCCATCTCATTGGGCCGGGTAATGTGTTGGGTGGGCTTAATAGGCCCCATTAAGGGAAGTTCATTTTCTGCAGCGGGATGGAGCCAGCAGCGGGGTCGCGACCTACCACGGACACCGCCCACACTGGCCCCGCCCAGGTAGGCAAAATTCCAGCCGTAGGCTCCATTTAAACTTCTATCCAAACTGCCCTGGGTACGATTCACTCAAGATGTGGGTCTATGGTCTGCAACATTTGCACTAGACCTGAGGATCCAGCCATACCAGCAACCTAGAAAAGATGCCACGTCAATCCAATGGCATCAATCCATGTTGAGGCTGGGCAAGTGCCACAGAACAGGATCTGGATTCTGGTTCCACAGGATATCCACCCAGTGTGGACCCCACTCCAGTGCTAGCATCAAACTCATGGCTGGCAGGAGGTAGAGGGGAGCTATTTTACCAGCAACATTGATTTCATGGGGTCCATTCCTGGCGAGGAACCTTGCTCAATGGAAGCACAGATCAGAGAATCAGCCAGTGACCCCCCACACCTGATTCGTACCACTCCCGAACTTCCAGTGATTAAAATGAATGGTCACCACCACAAATCAGCATGCTGATATCTGTGCCTGATTCTCTGGTCTGCACTCCCATGAAGTGAGACTCTTCACTAGGAATGAAGCCTTGTAAAGGTTAATCTCTAGTGTTAACCTTTCTTAGCTGGGCAGGCACAAAGCCTGCACTGCTGTAGATCGACTGTGGATTGAAGTGGGGAGCAAAATTCCTGGCAATGTGAGGCCCTTGAAACTCCATGGTATGCCCATGAAGACAACAAAGTTGGAAGCTCCTGCTGTAGATCACATGCATTTACTTACATTAAATCGTTTATGTTCTTGCAAGTGCCCAAGACGGCGACACATTCGCGATCCATGGCACAACCTACAATATCCAGGGAGAAGCTGCTGGCTCCACTATTTATAATAAAAGTCAAAACAGTCATATCCGCTGGAGTGAGCCTGAAGTTCCGAATCTCAAACTTGGACTTTAATTTCACCGCAACTTCACGCGCAAGGTCACAGTCTTGTGTCTCGTACACACAGTGGCATAACTCGATTATTTTTGGCCCGGTTAGATTTGTTCTGGCTAACTTCTGCAAGTTCTGGAAGATGGCCTTCTGCTTCTTTTGCACCCACACCTCATCCTTGCTCGCCAAGATACTAAGGAACTGCTTACATTCTTTTGAAGCTAACCCAGACAGAAATATGTGAACGGCATCTGTGAACACATTTTTCATGTCATTCTTCGACGTCCATTTTGATTTGAGGTAAAACCTGCGTTTTAGCATTTGGTCAGTAATGTTGCTGTCAATCATCTGATGAAGCGCTGCCAGGAACTCCTGGAGTGTCAGGTGAACAAAGGCATGCCCATTCTCTTGGTTATGGTCAATCGTCTTCACTTCAAAAGTGGTAAGAAATCCGTACGAGGAGGCAAAATTGGTGACCTTTTCAGAAAGGAGGTCTTTTAAATAAAACACAGATTTACTCTCGTGGAGCCCTTTTTTTGCAAGATTGCACAGTCCACGAATCTCTTCTCTGTGTTTGTTTAGCAGCAGGTTTTCAGTGCTTCCATGGGCCTCTTTAATCTTGGCACCTTTGCTTAAAAACACACTAAGCATCTTGATGTAGAATTGTGTCATTGTATGAGGTAGCTTGGGTTCTAAATGACTTTGAGATAACAAGTGCTCAAGACAAAGGAAAACTACCCAGCACAATGCAGGAATGTAGCACATGTTTAAAATCTTCCTATTCTTCTGCAAGTGAGAGGTCGCCCGACGATTGTACTCACTGTCTTCGAAGAAACGAACGGCATATTCTTCAATTTTACACTGGTTGAAACCTGAGACTTCCCCCACTTGATCCACGACATCCAAAGGCAAGCAGAGGACGTCTTTGGGCCTGGAAGTTATTAGAAGCGTACATCCAGGGAGCAATTTCCCATTATACAGGCTGGAAAATAACTGTCCCACAGACAGTAGTGCATTGTGGTTGCTGGAAACCAACGAGGTGTGGACAGAGGCTTTCCCTGTAAACTCGTCAAAGCCATCAAAGAGAATCAAAATCTTCTGCGGGTTTTGTATTATAAATCTAAATACAGCATGGGAGTTCCTTTCCGGTTGAAGAAACAGGTCGAACAACATGCTCTTCAGATCTATGGTTTTGTCGATTAGATTCAGTTGACGGAACTCAAACAAAAATACGTACTGGAACTGACTGATAGCCCCTCGCGTCCATTCGTAGCAAATTTTGTGCATCAACTTGGTCTTTCCAGTTCCTGCTTTTCCAAGCAGGATGTTGATTCTACAATTGGAAACTCGCTTATTGTTGAGGAATTCCGCTAAGTTTGCAACTTCGTCCTGGTTCTCTTCAAGCCCCTGCGAACTGAGCACGTCGTCCCGACTCGCATCTATTCTCTCCTTCAGTTTGGTCACATTTCCGTCCTTCATGGTCAGACTTCTAAACGTCTGGTCAAGGGTCACTTGTTTCATTTGGTCTTCTTTTGCAATGTTGGCTTCATATTTCTGAGAGATGGTCTTTATCATTAACGATTTATAATCCTCTGCAAAACCTGCTGACGGAAAGCAAAAAGATCTTCAGAGTTTGAAAAATGAAAAAAATCGGCCGAACATTATAAAAATACAGATCTGTAGCATTAAAAATCTAGTGCACATCCATTGTAGGGGAGTTCTCCCCAGTGTCCTGGCCAATATTTATCCCTCAACGAACATCACTAAAAAAAAACCAGATTTTCTGGTCATCATGATGTTTGTGGGAGTTTGCTGTGTGCAGATTGGCTGCCACGTTTCCTGCATTATAACAGTGGATAGTCAATGGTTACTGACATGTGGATTAATCTATTAAATTATCCATCAACTAAATGTGAACCAATCAAAGGAAGTTTGATTGACTCAGTAAGTATGAATGAGGAACCAGGAAGCAGCAGAACACAGAGATCAAATTGCACAGTTCTTTTTTGAAAGCTAACAATCTGAAACTGGCAAGCAGCAGGAAGGAAAAAATCTAAACACTCCAAAAATATTATGACTTTAGTTTCAGCTACTATCTTGAACTTTTCCCTCAGCTGAAAATTTATTAAAAGTAACATTTATATCGCAAAAAAAAGTTAATTTTTACTCATAAAGAGGGAAAATTCGGTTGATTAGTGCCTCCCGTTAGCACCCTAAGAGGGCGATAATAGGCGCAAAGCAACTAGCGTCCCGGGCGCGGCGATGTTTGCGGCGCTCGCGAAATTGACCAGACATTTTGCGGCGGCGCTAAACACTACCGCCACGATCTCCTGCGCCCGCAGATCGTGACGTCAGTCGAGTGTGCAACGCCCCGGTAGCGCCCTGGACCGGATATTGAGTGGCGCCCCCTGCCTTTCCACCTGTCGCTAGCAACGACAGGTAGAGGGGAACGTTTTGCAGTCGGGAAGGGACTGGGGGAGCACTATTTAAAGACAGCCGCTTCCTGCCTTTTTTTGTCGGCGACATTTTTGCACCACGCATTCTGAGAGAGAGAGAGACTTCTGGAGAGATTCAACGCTGTGTGAAGGAGTTTTGGGTACTGAGCAGCACTTTGCACGTTCATTTTGATTTGACCTTCCTTGCATCGATTTAGAAGAGACTATGGGGCTGCACTCTGAGCTCGTTCCCTGGGCCTCTCCATTGTTCTTTCCAGCAGAATTGATGTACAGGTCTCTCCAGGCCGAGATTCAAGGCTGCAATGAGCAGGGTGTGTTTGGAGAGCAAGATCGACCCTCCACTTTAAGAACTGGCCTGCGCCAGTGTGTCTGTGTTCCATTGCTAACTGACATCACCTGAGCTTCGCCAGCGCTCTGAGGTAGCGCCTCGCTCCTTGGTGTTAGCGCCTTAAGAGAGGTGTGTAGTGCCTGATTTAGCGCTCAAATCACCTCCAGGGGTGATAGAAGCCAAGTTTGCAGTCGGAGGCGATAATTAGTGAAGTAAGGTATTAAAAAATTGGACATAACAAGGGCAAGACGGGCATGACTCATTTGCAGAAAAGCAGGCCTATAACGAGATTAACAGAAGCAGGCCTATAATGAGATTAACAGAAGCAGGTCTATAACGAGATTAACAGAAAACGGAGCGCACAGTTCTGGAAACCACATCATGGGCTAGGACAGCATTGTGTGTAAATTATGTGTTATCTTTGTATAAACAGCCACCCTCGGATAATGAGTAAATGTGTAACTTTTAAAATTAATTGGATCTCCGTAAGGGTAAGGCAGAAATGTTGTATAAATATGTGTGCTTTGATTAGCTCGGTGGAGTTGGACTTACGCAGCGACGTAAGAGGTTCTCCCCGGGCCTGAATAAACCGTTGTGACTTCAATTACTTGGTCTGTCTTTCTTTCAACAAGCCAGTAGCGTCGACCTTGTATATCACTTGGTCCGCACTTTGGGGGCTTACTTCAATTAGCGCCAGGCGCTAAACTTTGCGCCCAGCTGATAATTGCGCCCCAAACGGGGCGATACCGAATTTCTCCCCCAAAGTGTTATTAATCCCTGGAAAGTGTTTTCTCTGAATGGTTTACTCCTGTTGAGAACCTGGAGCTCAATTTGGAGTCTGGGACTGGAGCTTGGATGATTGTGTAGGTTTGCTGGGAAGCACTTGAGCTGGATGGGTGAGCAGTTGCCAACAACTACTTGGGATAGGTGGGAGCGAGGCTTTGTTGACAATTTTTTACTGCCTTGGTTCATCCAGATTGGCCACAACCCATTGTCAACCATGGAAAGCCCTCGCCCTCTTCAGTTTCGCTCTAGAAAGTAGGTTAGGGCTCCCTCCCTTCTAAATCTAGTGAACACCACCACATATTGGAGCTGGGAGGAGCACATAACACACCAGGCAAGACAACCCATTCACCCAGCGTGCCAAGACTTGCTGTTTGTAAACCCCACCATGTCTCTCCACTTCCTAATGATGGAAAAGTGCAGAAGCTTGTGTGTCACATGATATAACCCTCCTGTCATTAATACATTGTGTGTCACATGGTATAACCCTCCTGTCATTATAAAGTATACTACATACTCAGTGAGCACTTCCACAAGAGATCAGTTAGAGTGTGCAATTAATGTATATGCCTTGTGTCTACTGCATATATGTTAACATTTTGGATAGCGCACTTCAAAGTTTCAAAAGCACAAAAGAAACTCCGTCATTTCCTGCTGGTTTCCTGATCTTCACAACCTGACCTTCCTTCAAGGGCAGGAGCCAGGGATTTACAAGGAGCTGTCAATCTGCACAAAATCCCCTCAATGGTTACACTCCAACTGCCCTCGGGATGTACCTTTATTAGACCACTTCGCCACATGGGAATACCTGAGCAATAGGCTTAAAGTGACAGGCTAGATTGAACACAGCCTCACCTTGCAGCTAAATATCACCACTGTGCTCCAGACCCCACACCACCCCTGAACAGCGCTGCGGGAGATTGGCTAGTACAGAGTAAAATGGCCGCTTACAAGACCGTAGCACACTCAAATCTTTCAGTGAACATCATAAATTGCAAGCAAAATTTACGCACGCCATCCCACCTGCCTCAACACTCCATCCCAGGAACGGTCCATCCTACCTCACAAAAGTGCACTTGCTGTCAGATGATCAAACAGCACACTAACCTGCTGAAAGAGGAAGCGTGATGATGTGGGGGAGAAGACACAGACAAAATGGGGAAAAAAATCTATACTGGTATCCTGATAGCACATAGTGGGGATTGCTTCTTGTGTCTTTAAAGTGTTTATATTGAGAATGATAGAACAGAATCATAGAACTTGACAGCACAGAACGAGGCCATTCGGCTCATCGTGCCTGTACCAGCTCTTTGAAAGAGCTATCCAATTAGTTCAATCCCCTGCAAATCTTTCCTTTTCAAGATACTATTGAATCTGCTTCCACCACCCTTTTCGATAGTGAATTCCAGATCATAACAATGCGCTACGTAAAAATAAAATCGCATCTCCCACTGGTTCTTTTGCCAATTATCGTAAATCTGTATCCTCTGGTTATCGGATCTCCTGCCACTGGAAACAGTTTGTTCTTATTTACTCTATCAAAACGCCTCATAATATTGAACACCTCCATTAAATCTCCCCTTAACCTTCTCTGCTCTAAGGAGATCAACCCCAGCTTTTCTACTCTCGCCACATAACTGAAGTCTCTTGACCCTGGCACCACTCTGGTAAATCTCCTCTGTACCCTCTCAAAGGCCTTGACATCCTTCCCAAAGTGTGGTGCCCAGAATTAGACACAATACACCAGCTGAGGTCTAACAAGTGATTTATAAAGGTTTAACATAATTTCCTTGCTTTTGTACTCATAGGGCTGGATTTTGGAGGCGGGACTCCCACTTGTCGGGTTTTAGTCCCGCCTCCATCAACTTCTGGCCAACCCACGCTATTTTCCCTTGATTGACCTTGTTAAGCCCGCCCAGCGGGTTTAGCAGGCCAATTAAGGGAAAGCCGGTTACACAGAACGTCAGCGTATGACGTAATTTTTGACAGATGAATTGTCATCGTTTGACAGCTCTGTGAAGCTGTCAAACACTGACATTCTCTGTAGTTTGATGAGTTTTTGAATTCAAGACCTCATCAAACCTCTTTCTTTTGCAGAAATTAGATGGTTGTTGCATTGGAGAATGCAACGGCCATCTGTCATCTCTGCCGTGGAAGTGCGAGACTCTCCGCATACACGCCGACTGAAGCCTGCAGGAAGAAACAAAGGTAAGTACACTTTTTCTAACACTTTCCACTTACCTCACATACTCACCTCTCCACACTTGCACCCATCACTTACCTTCACGGAGCACTTTTGCACCCTCCCGACCCCCCGCAGACCCACTACTCGCCTCGGTGACCCTGGCGGGGTTCAGAGCCTTCGGGAAGCCCTCACTTGTGTGGGCAAAATGGGGATAATCCGCTTATTTGCCTGTTAACTACCTGTTAACAGGCAGTTAAGTGGCTGTAATCCCCTTCCCGCCTCCAAGGAGACGGAACCCCGCGCGGGTCGGCTACCTGCCTCCTGGCAAGATGGCACGGACGCGGGTTGGGGGTGGGTTGGGCACCCGCCCCCAAATTCTGCCATTTTCCCGGCAGTCCCACCTCCATACCCGCCTCCCCAGGACTGGCAAGATCGCGCCCTCTGTCTCTATTAATAAAGAGGAAGAACAATTTGACTTAAAAATAGTATGTTAAAAATGACCTGAAATTGGCAAATTCAAATACTCTTCTCCTGTTTGATGCAATGTGCTGTCCATTTCTTCAGGGTCTGGATTCAACATAATTTTGGTGAATGTGGACGTAGAACTGGATTTTGGTGCTGCTGTTTTGCGATGATTACCTAAAAAGGAATAGGAAATCTGCTTTCAGGCTTACATACGAACATAAGAAAATGATGGGCAGGAAAAGACCAGCTGGTCCATCGAGCCTGCCCCACACGAATAATGTCTAGAGCATCATGACTAGACACCTCCTAACCCCCCGCAGCCATGTAATCTCCTGGAAGAGGCAAACAAATCAGGAAAATAAAACCAGGGTTAATAAGGGGAAATAAACTCTGGAAAATTCCTCTCTGACCTACTCAGGTAATCGAAACCAATCTAGGAGGTCACTTATCGCCGGTGAGATCAGCGGGCTAAATTTACAGTCTAAGTCGCCAATCTCACCATTGCAGGACACTCTGGGCCACAGTGTCCCTGTATTCATTCAACCAAACACGTGCCAATCGACTTCCTTGTTGCTGGGTCAAAATCCGGTAATTGCCAAACTACTGCCAATATGGGTGCACCATCACCACATGGACAGCAATGGCCATTCAGGGGTGGGTAATAAATGCGGCCTTGCCACATCACCCACACGCCAAGAACAAATCAGGCAGCCAAATAGTCAATACTGAGGAGGACTGCAACAAATTACAGGAGGACATTAATAAAGTTGCAGAATGGGCATATAATTGGCAAATGAAGTTCAACACAGATAAATGTGAGGTAGGAAGAATAGGGAGGTCACTTATTACTTGGAGGGTGCGAGTCCAGGTGGGGTAGAGGAACAAAGGGATCTCGGAGTACAACCACACAAATCACTAAAAGTTGTGTCACAGGTTAGCAAGGCCATAAAAAAGCAAACCAAGCACTAGGGTTTATTTCTAGAGGGATTGAATTGAAAAGTGGGGGAGTTATGCTAAACCTGTATCGAACCTTGGTTAGACCACACTTAGAGTACTGCGTACAGTTCTGGTCATCCATATTATAAAAAGGATATAGAGGCACTGGAGAGGGTGCAGAGAAGATTTACAAAGATGATACCAGAAATGCGAGGGTATAGATATCAGGAAAGGATGAATAGGCTGGGTCTCTTTTCTCGTGAAAAAAGGCTGAGGGGTGACCTAATAGGGTCTTTAAAATTCTGAAAGGTTTTGATAGAGTGGATACAGAAAGAATGTTTCCACTTGTGGGGAAGAGCTTAACTAGAGGCCTTCAATATAAGATAGTCACCAAGAAATTCAATAGGGAATTCAGAAGAAACTTCTTTACCTAGAGAGTGGTGAGAATGTGGAACTCGCTATCACAGGGAGTGGTTGAAGCGAATAGTATAGATGCATTTAAGGGGAGGCTAGACAAGCATATGAGGGAGAAGGGAATAGAGGGTTATGCTGATAGATTTAGATGAGGAAAGACGGGAGCAGGCTCGAGTGGAGCATAAATGCCGGCATGGACTGGTTGGGCCAAATGGCCTGTATCTGTGCCGTATATCCTATGTAATCCTATGTAATTGTATATGACACTGGAGTGCAACATGGGCTCCTGATCACAGCAAGTTTCCAGTCTAAGTCAGGTAGTCTAATATGGAGTGAGCATGTAGGCCAAGGGCAAGTACTTACCATAGTTTTACCTACCCCGAGGGCTAGCTTCTATTGCAACTCATAGCTATCACTATCTACATTATTGTTAGTGTTTCTATTTACCTTTTTTTGTTCGTTTTACTTGTGTAGGTTTAAGGCTCTCCACTTGCACTGCACTTCGTTTTCTTCCACTCTGTGAAATATCTAAAGAAGTTGTGGAAATTTTAATAACCGGTTACAGAACAGACTAAGAGGGAATGTTAGTTCATGACAACAAGTCCAGTTATTCAGATTGCTGGAACTTCGGTCAAAGCATTTCAAAAACTGCCATGCAGGCCAGTTTTATACTAATTTATTAAATATTTATGTAACAAACCACAATTCACAACCTGCTGTTCACACACATATTATAAAGTATATATATCGTTACATACAAAGACTATTCCCTAATTAGGTGTCAACCGTGACTCAGAGGTAGCACTCTCGCCTCTGGGTCAGAAGATTGTGGGTTCAAGTCCCACTCCAGAGACCCGAGCACAAAATCTAGGCTGACACTCCAGAACAGTGCTGAGGGAGCGCTGCACTGTTGGAGGTGCCGTCTTTCAGATGAGACGTTAACCCTGTCTCCCCTCTCAGGTGGATGCAAAAGATCCCACGGCACTATATCGAAGAAGAGCAGGGGAGTTCTCCCCGGTATCCTAGCCAATATTTATCCCTCAACCAACTACAGTAAAAAACAGAATCTGGTCATGCAACTCATTGCTGTTTGTGGGACCTTGCTTTGAATTAACTACCGTGTTTCCTATATTACAATGGCAACTACACTTCAAAAATACTTCATTGGCTGTAAAAGGCTTTGGGATGTCCTAAGTTCGTGAAAGGCGCTATATAAATGCAATTCCTTTTTTCTTTTTCTTAAATCTGCCGACGGCCAGGCCTTTGCCAGTGCCACCCTTGCGTTGGCTGTGGAAGCTGCCAGAGATTGGCCTGGAGGAGTTCACTGTTCAACTTGTTTTTTTTTAATAAAGTAGTCGGCCTCCTCTGTCAGTCGGCCTCCTCTGTCACACCCCCAGCAATACTGCACTGATTTAACTCACCCCGAGACCACAAAGGGATAGATACATCTCCTTTTAAAAATATCTAGACCCGAGTATTGCATCATTGTTTTAAAGACAGCTCCATTACATTCCTTAGTTTTGGTGCCATCACATAGTAACTGATCCTTGGGTTTTACTTGAACTTGTTCATTTTGAGTGTTTATGTCACTACCCAAACAACAGACAGGCTCAGGTTACCCAGTGAGTGACACGGTTCTACTACAACTGTCCTATCTTCAGTCTTTCATGTATGGATTGATGCGGTTCAGAGTGTTGTAACTGATACAAACAGTTACAGGGTCACTGCAGTGTAAACTTAGCAAAGGCATTCCCAAAGAATACATCAGCCCTATTACCAGTTATTGGGGGGGGGGGGGGGCAGACAGAACAGTTTAACATTATGGCCATTATAACTAAAATCTTCACAGTAATTCCAGTTCAAATCCCAGGCTGGATGGGCTGAATGTTTTTCCCCCCACCATTTCTTCCATTCTTTCGTTCTTTTCTAAAAATCTATCCCATGATTTCCACCCTTACCTTTTGTGCTTGATTCTACTTCAGAGACAGAATGAGATTCACTCAGATCCTGGTAGAACAAATCTGAAGAAACAAAGGCATTTATGCTGTCAGACACATTTTTCATAAACTGGAAGAATCGCAGAACTGCACCTGACTGACTGACTGTCAGGCACAGCCAATTATCTTACAGGCCTGAGCTTTCCTTTGGGGAAGCTGCACAGAATAGTGCCTGTGCCCTTCGAATTCCACACAGGCTTTCAACATCTCAACTTGTCATTTTGTCCCAGGACAATTAAAGGAGGCATGTAAGGAGAAAATGGTGCCAGTCAGCTTCAATGCAAACATTTTGGGGTCAGGCCAAAGGTCACATCAGACAATATTTGGACATGCGAATAAAAAGTTGTGGAGGACATTAAATAGGCATCCCAACAGGTCTCTTTAAGTTCCTTTAGTAATTCATAATTTCTTTCACTAATAGTTATTTTCTTTTTGACTATTTCCTCCTACGCACTATTTGCTGCCCAACTGAAAATGATCCTTTTTGCATCCATGTTTGGACACTGGTGTAAAAGGAAAATATTGGGCCACTTTTCTTTCACGTCAGGGATCTGTATTTCGATCAAACTTAGATAATGGGATCTAAGTTTCATCTCTGGTGATTGTTAAGGAAATTAGTTTTGGGGCATTTTACATTGGATGTAGATTTGTGTCACAAGCTAGCTAGAATTGAGCAGTGGTCAGATAATTGAGCTGTTTGTAGGAAACGAAAGGACACAAAACTGGTGCAGTAGGAAATGGTGTTGTGAAGCGGAGGATGACTTTTAAAAAATTCAATCTCGGGATGTGGGCGTCGCTGGCAAAGCCACAATTTATTGCCCATCCCTAGTTTCCCTTGAGAAGGTGGTGGTGGGCCTTCTTCTTGAACCACTGCAGTTTGTGTGCTGAAGGTACTCCCACAGTGCTGTTCGGTAGAGAATTCCAGGATTTTGACCCAGCGACGATGAAGAAGGATCGGCTATATGTGTCCAAGTTGGGATGGTGTGTAGCTTGGAGGTGAACTTGGAGATGGTGGTGTTCCTATGCATCTACTGCCCTTGACCTAGGTGGCGGAGGTCGCGGGTTTGGGAAGTGCTGTTGATGTACACCATATTGGCAGCGTATAGGGAGATCTATATTAGATCTCATCTGTGTCACACCTGAGCTAGGAGGACCCAGTGCTGGGTATAACAAAAAAAATATTCTGGACCACAATATAAATGCCTTTGAGTGTACTTAAACCACAACTGTAAGTGTATGTAACGCAGTGTAAATGCAGCCTAAGTCCTGAGTCATGGCTTGAGAACACAAGAGAGAAGCCACAGGACAAGGAAGTCTCAAAACTCTTTGTCTATCCCATGATTTCCACCCTTACCTTTTGCGCTTGATTCTACTTCAGAGACAGAATGAGATTCACTCAGATCCTGGTAGAACAAATCTGAAGAAACAAAGGCATTTATGCTGTCAGACACATTTTTCATAAACTGGAAGAATCGCAGAACTGCACCTGACTGACTGACTGCCAGGCACAGCCAATTATCTTACAGGCCTGAACTTTCCTTTGGGGAAGCTGCACAGAATAGTCAGGTCTTAAGTCTGATTTACACAACACAAGTAATGCAAATGTACCCTTTTGTAAACCTAGAATTCACACACAAAATAAATGTGATTTCTTGATACATAGATATCTCAAAATAAAATATAAAATAAGTAACAGTAGTTTAACACATTCCCCAAAGCATTTTTGTTTTTTTATTTTGTGTATTGACTTGGATACATTACTAGTTACATTCACTTAGAATGTGTTTTTAAACATTGATTCTGAAGTTCAATGAAATGCAATAGAACAAACTGAACAAGAACAGAGCAGCAAAGATTAAATATTTAACTAGGTTCAGGAAATGACATTTTGGGGATACAGTATATGAGCAATTTGAGAGATGACATGTGGTAAGTGTTGCAAATTTAGGAGGAATAGGTGACTTTGGACCGATGGTTCCCAAAGCTCTCCACCACTGGGGTTTTCCTCGCACCGTGTCTGAGTCTGTTGTAGACTAATTGATAGAGATTGATTGCTATGATTAGTCAACAACTCCATTATCGTTGCCTCATGTAACTACCAAGATGGTAGAAGGCAAACCAAATGGACCTTGGTCTTTATTCATCTAGCAATCCCTATGTTGGACAAAGTGGACCAATTCCAATTAGATTGGGTCAAAATTGAAAAATTACAAATTCATTCCACTTCATAGTTTTCCTTCTCAGACTCTACAAATTCTTGAAATCAACACATCACAAATTACCTTGTGTGAAGTCATCTCCAGCTGTCAAAAGCGAGTTCTCCAGACACATAGGGAATGAGTTACAGGGCATAATGATAATGAGCATTTCAATGAAACGCTTGCAGGTGTCATTATCTTTGGTCAGCAATTTGTTTAGCAACACTGAAACTTTCTCCTCATTTGTTCGTTGGCTCATGACAAGATCCAGCTCCTCCTTGTTGAGGATACCCTTGGCCTTCTCAAGGACGCGGTTAGCTTCCTGGCTCAGAGATTCCACCAGCTGCCCATGGTTACTCTCCAGCACTTCCTTAATTCCGCTGCTGCTCATCCTGGCAAAGAAACTAGATTGACAAATTGGGCATGAGTATGCTGTTGAACGTGTAAATCATTCATACAACCTTTGCACTTGAAACGAGAAAAGTTTAGCAAGGCTCACTCCACTTCAAGCTCATTTAACCAACAACAGCTTGCATTTATATAGCGCCTTTAACATAGCAAAACATCCCAAGGCGCTAAATTTAAAATCACAAACGTTATTCCAGAGTGAATTTGGTGAGGATTTTCACAAACCGCGCATTCATACCAGCACGGAAACTCTTCTCTGTGAGTCCTCGCCGGAGGGCGCAGGATGCTCCAAGCTCTGCTTAGCTGGATGCAGATGCTGAACCTCAGGGGCCGTCGACAAAGAAGTTGATCTTGGAGAAGGAGCAACAAATGTGCGAGGCTCTGGCAGCTTTTCCAGCTGCGATGTGCGCGATTGTACAGAGAATGGAGGAGTCCATCTCCAACATGAGCAGCATCATATCGCAGGCAATGGTGACAATGTGCTCTTCCATGGAAAGGATGGCCACCTGCATGGAGCAGCTAATGCGCCACTCAAACGAGAACATGCTTGCTGTGAACAACAGATTTCAGACTCTTTTTGACCTCATCTCTAGAAGGGATAGCAACGTAGATTTGGGCCTTCATCACCCCACTGACGTGCAGTAAGTTGCTCTCCAGCTCCTTGCTAGCAGGGAAGTGCGGCTGGCCCACAAGAGGGATGATGGTGAGAGGGGACATGGAAGTGGGGGCTCTTCTCAAAGCGCTCCCACTTCTCCCCCATTGTCTCCCCCTCAGTCAGAGCCCAACATGCTGCCTCGAATCCTGATGGCCGAGTCTGCCCTGCAGTTGCAGGAGGAGCAGTCTTTGGCGGGGCCCTCATAGGCTCCAAAACCCAGAGGACGTCCGGCAAAAGTGTCAAAAGCAGTCACAGCAGGGAAGTGAGCAGCCTACAACTACCTCTGCTGAAGCCACAAGGGTTGCACCTCGTAGAAGCACTCAGAAAAGAAAAAAGACACAATCGTAGATGCACAAGGGTATACACTTGGGTGTTTGCCAAAAATGTTAGTGCAAAGTTTCAATTCTATTTATGACGCACATAAATTTATTTCTTTGCACCACTTTCCCATCTTGTCCATTTTTGCCTGCTACCTGGGAAGTGGCCTTGTCACTTGGAGTGAATGGTAAGACATTACTTAACCTAGAGCAATGGGTGTTTGTTTGACAGGAATAGTTTGGTCATTTTAGGACAGCTTTGTGGTGTTGGTGGGGGGAAGTTGGTACAGCATCTGGGAGCCAGATGGGTGCACTGGTGCAACTTAACTAAATCGGGCCATTATGAGGCCATCCCGGGCAGCAATGTGCACCGCTGCTGGTGCCATCTCCACCATGCTCCTCCTGCAGCTCCAATCTTCGCTGCTGCGCTATGTTGTGCAGCGCGCAGCATACAACGATGATTCTGGAGACCCTGGCTGGTGCGTACTGAAGGGTTCCTCCAGATCTGTCAAGGCATCTGAAGTGCATCTTCAGCATGCTGATTGCTTGCTCTATGACACATCTGGTCGACATACGGCTTTCATTATAGCGCTCCTCGGCGTCATTGCTTGGCCTCCTCAAGGTTGTCATCAGCCATGACTTCAGTGGATAGACCTTGTCTCCAAGCAGCCAGCCGGTAAGTCTGTTTGGAGGAGCAAAGAGCTGAGGGAGGGTGGACTGATGCAGGACAAAAGTCATGACAGCTCCCTGGGAAACTGGCACACACATGCATGATGATCTTTTTATGGTTGCAGATGAGCTGCACATTGAGGGAGTGGAAGCCCTTCTGGTTCACAAACACCCCTGGGTGATCTGGGGGTGCCTTGATGGCCACATGTGTGTAGTCGATGATGCCCTGCGCCTGTTGGAAGCGAGCCAGAGCCGCAAAGCCGAGCGCCCACTCAGTAACACTGGCTTCATCAGTGGCAAATTTACATAATTGGCTGACTTGTTAAACATGGCATCGGTCAGCTGGGTGATGCATTTGTGTGCGGCTGACTGCGAGATCCTGCAAAAGCCTGCTGCAGATCCCTGGAAGGAGCCTGAGGTGAAGAAGTTGAGGGTGGTGGTGACTTTGACAGCCACTGGTAAGGCATGTCCACCAGGACCTCTGGGCAGCAGGTCTTGATCCAGCAAGCTACAAATGTCTGCGATCACGTGGCACAATAGCCTGAGCCTCCTGAAGCACTGCTGTTCAGTCATGTCCAGGAAGCTCATCCTCTGCCTGTATACCGTGTGTTGGGGGTATCGCCTCCGGCGCCGTGCAGCCCTGTGCTGATTGCCTCTCTCCTGTGGTGCATCAGGTCGGTGAGGAGAAGGCTGCTGGTGTTGTGACGCGCTTCAAAATGCGCTCCATATAAATGAAGAAATCGGCAGGATGACGGCGGGTTCCCAACGCGGTCAAATTCAGCGCTTTTAACTGCTGACCCGCTCCCAAACCCACATGCTCTGCAATGTGAAAATTCTGGCCATTAACTCTGTTTCTCTCTCCACAGATGTTGCCTCACCTGCTGAGTGTTTCCAGCATTTTCAGTTTTTATTACTAATTGCCTCATAGCCAATGTATCTAACAAACCAGTTGGCATTCTGTTAGATTTTCAGTCAGGCACACTGTTTGTCTCTCTGTATTTACTATTTATTTTTTATTTGCGAAGCAAGAACAGTTACGTGCCTAATGTTTGCTTACGGCTGTATTCAAACTATAATCTCGTGTTGGTCTGATGCTAAATCTGGAGTCAGAGCGCGAAACACAGTGAGATTCCCTCCTCCGGGGCCTGACTCTGGATTTACACTTCAACTAAAGTTAGTGTGAAATGAAATGCCAACACGACACATGTAGTGTAAATACAGCCTAAAAGTTCTATTTTATACCATTGGTGCAAGCAGAATTTGATACCAGCGTGAACTGCACTAAGAGGAAGAAAGCAGGATACTAGCTGGTATAAACACATTAGGGTTGGTTTTCCTTCCCGACCCTTCCTCTGAGTGCTAGTCAGGCAAAGCGCACTAGACACGTGGTCCTCCTGCTATGACCTGAATCTACCTGTATTTATAAGTTCAGGCCATCTGAATGGGCCCAAAGTTCTCACAGGAGCCTGTGCTCAGAATCAGTGGTATTAAGGGCAATGTTAACATTAATTTCCTTTTGGGTGCGCAGCCCCTTGTGGCCCATTCAAAATACCGCACATGCATGGTTTTTCCTATTGATTAGCCGGCGAGTCGGCTGCTTGGGAGGTTCAGAGCGCTGTGCAACCGCGCGGCCACACAGCTTAAAGGGAACATTGGTTAAGGGTTATGGGGCAAAGGCAGGTATATAGAGTTAGGTCACAGATCAGCCATCATCTCATTCAATGGCGGAACAGGCTCGAGGGGATAAATGGCCTATTCTTGTTCCTATGAAACCCAACCATTGCTAAGAGGCCTGCAGCAGCAGTAATGGCTGCTGGCTATGGGGCTTTAGGCTACAGTCCAAAGAACAGCAGCCAGAAGGCCTTCAGTCTCGATGATCTTCTTGGGTACCTGAAAATAATAACGTACTTAAAGTTTTTCCAAGCTCCTTCTTCTTGCTGCCTACCCCTTTCTCAGATCCTCTAACTTGAGTAGGGTTGCGCATCATTACATCACTCCCACTTCATTTGCATGGGGTTAGAATGCTTGCACCTGCTCCAGGCAGTAGAATAAAAGGACTTAACTACTTTAAGATGGGAACAGAATCCATATGGATTGAGATAAAGGATAAGAATGGATCGATCACGCTAATAGGGCTATTCTACAGAACGCCTAATAGTGGAAGGGAAGTGGAGAAAGAAATATGTAAGCAAATCTATGAAATAGAATAATAACCATGGGAGCTTTTAACTACCCCTAAATAAACTGGCAAGAAGAGGTAGGGAAAGGGGAAAATGGAATGGAGTTTTTACCATGTGTACAGGACTCCTTTCTTATCTAGTACACAAGAAGCCCAACAAGAGAGGAATCACTGCTAGATTTAGTAATGAGAAATGACAAAAGGAGATAAACAAAGTAAGCATAGGGGAACATCTAGGCAATAGCGATCACACCATAATAAGGTTTAAGATAAAGACTGATAAAGACATAAGTAAAGCAAAAACCAAAGTAATAGATTGGAAAAAAGCTAATTTTGAGGGAATGAGAATGGAACTAGGAAAGATAAAATGGAAAAAAAATTGACAAATAAAGAGCTAGAACAGCAGTGGGAAATATTTTAAATGTGATCAATAGAGTTCAAGAGAACAAGCTAGCCAATAATGAAATACCATTGATGAATAAAGAGATAAGGAGAAAATTGAAACCAAAGTAAAAGGCATACAATAAGTACATAGACAATAAAAGAAAGGATGACAAAAAGTAATACGAAGAGGTTTGGAAATAAGTCAAAAAAACAATTAGGAAGGCAAAAAGGAACTATGAAATAAAATTATCAAGGAATATAAAAATAAATAGTGAAGTATTATACAGACACTTAAATTACAAAAGAAAATCAGGATAGGGATAGGACATGATAAACTCGCAGGAAATGACAGCAAAAGGGCAGATATATTGCTTTGCCTCAGTATTCACCAGGGAGACTAGCAGGGTGGACATAACAGTAGACGAGATCCCAAAAAAAAGACATTTAAGATAGAAAGGGGGAGATAATTGATAAACTAATCAAACATAGAGAGGATAAAATCCCTGGTCCGGATGGATTGCATCCGCGCGTACTAAAAGAAGTTAGGGAAGAGATATAGCAGAGGCACTATTATATATTTATAAAAATTCATTAGAAAAGGGAATAGTGCCAGAAGACTGGCGGACAGGTAATGTTATTCCTGTATTTAAAACGGGAGATAGAACCAGCCTAGGGAACTATAGACCAGTTAGCCTAACATCGGTGGTAGGAAAGATAATGGAATCTTTACTCAAAGGTGCAATAAAAAACATCTAAAACCCGAAAATATAATAAAGAATAGTCAGCACGGATTTCAAATGGGAAGGTCATAGATACATAGATACATAGAAGATAGGAGCAGGAGTAGGCCATCCGGCCCTTCGAGCCTGCTCCGCCATTTAATGAGATCATGGCTGATCCTTCAATTCAGTATCCCGTCCCCGCCTTCTCTGCCTGACCAACTGTGGAGTCAGAGGACAAGTAGCAGAATGGATAGCAAGCTGGCTACAAACAGAGAGCAGAGCGCAGGGGTTAATGGGATTTACTCAGACTGGCGGGAGCAGGGAAGTGGTGTTCCACAAGGATCGGCGCTGGGACCACTGTTGTTCACCATTTACATAAATGATTTGAACTCAGGAATCAGAAGTACAATTTCAAAATTTGCAGACGACACCAAATTAGGGAGTATAGTTAATACTGAGGAAGACTGCGACAAAATACAGGAAGACGTTAAAAAACTTGCAGAATGGGCGTGTAAATGGCAAGTGAGCTTCAATATAGATAAGTGTGAGTTGGTACATTTTGTAGGAGGAAGAGGGAGGCTGCATAGTTCTTGGAAAATAAAAGCCTGAATAGGATATAGGGGCAAAGGAATCTAGGGGTACAGATACACAAATCATTAAAAGTAGGAATGTAGTTTAACAAAGCCATAAAAAAAGCAAACCAAGCACTGGGGTTTATTTCTAGAGGAATAGAATTGAAAAAGGAGAGAACTTATGTTAAACTTGTACAGAACCTTGTTTAGATTACACTTAGAGTACTGTGAACAGTTCTAGGCCTAGAAATTCCCCGTAGTAGCGCTGGCCGTTAACACCAGTTTTCTTGAAAAAATGGTGGCCGCCTCGCTTCAGCCCGCTTCTGGCGTGGAACACGGCAGCCACCATTTTGGCGAGGTCAGCAGCGCTGCCGTTGCCTGCGCTTGCCCCTCCAATGTAAGTGTGCAGATCGCGACGTCACTTGGCGTGCAATGCCTGATTTGACGCATGACTGCAATTTTGGACGTCGCCATAATGCCCTCTCTTAACCACGCACAGAAGAACATGCATGCAGCAGTTGTACAGAGATGCTGTCAGTGCTTCTTAAAGGGACACACACATCTTTCAGATAACTTTCGATTTCAGCTTTTGGACTGTTTTTTATATTTTATTGGCTTGGTGCAATACAATTAAAACATTGTTAAAGTGTGCAGGGAGTGCTCCTGGATGCTTGCAAGGCTTTGGATGCTAAAGGAAGGCCTCTGAGAACACCAGTTGCTCACAGTCCTGGGGGTCCCCCGTGGGCTGCAACATCACATGGAGATGAAGCAGAGGCAGCAAAGGGGACAAGCTGCTCACAGAGGAAAGAGGAAGAAGCAGAAGAGGAAGAAGCAGAAGAGAAGCAAGCGGAAGGAAGGACACAACCCAGACAGCCCCTTTCTGGCCGAGATATCGCGGGATCGAATCATCCACCTGCGGTACCAGTGAACACAACTCCAATTCTCCTTTCAACATTAGCCCCACATCTTACCTCCCCTCTGTTACTGATCAACACAGCGTCCTCTTGGCCACAATGCTGAAATAAAAGCCACCACAAAGCAAACTTTCCAATCCAACTTTATCTATATATGCATCCAATATTACATAAAAAAATCAGCTAATCACCCTTGTGCATTCCCTTAGTGACTGTCTTGTGTGTGCCTTTGCCTATCCTAGTGATGTCATGCAGTGCTACCTCAGTGGCTGCAGCATGGCTGGTGGAAGGCCGCTGACTTTCAGTGAGGACACTGCAGATTGCCTTGCTGGTCAACCTTGAGGAGTTGGTGACTGGGAGTGCCAAATCGAGTGACGGTGTTTCTTCTTCTTCTTCTTTTTCACTCTCCTCTCCCTCTTCTTGATCAACCACTGGCTGGGCAGGCTGGATTTCTTGGGTGTCTGAAATGAGGAAGGCACAAGTGTAGGGTTGTGGTGAGGGGTGGGCGTGAAAGCAAGAGGTGTATGCTTACACCATGCGTAACTTGTACATCAGAAGAGATTGTGGGATGAGGGGGAAGTGGGATGTGAGAGGGAGGATAACGTATGAGGACACCGGCATCTTGTATTCTTTCAGCCCCGCCACTGGCCAAAGGCTCAGCCATGTCCCTGCCAAGAATGGCCAGTACCGCCTCCTCCAAGTGGATGAGGTGAAGCTAGAAATGTGAGGTGTCCCTCATGTTTGGTACAGATTATTGGTAGGTGAGTGATGGCGGATGGCGGTTGTGCATTGAGCAGTGTCTGAGGCTACTGGTGCAGTTGGTAGGAGACGGCTTTTGAAGATGCATTCACTGACCTTGACCACTCATCTGAGGTCATGAAACTTCTTTGGCCACTGGAGCTAGGTCCTGGCGGCGACGGCGATCTGGTCCGACATCCTTCTTTCTGGAGGGCCTCCTGGCCCCCAGTGGGTAGAGGACCTCTCTTCCAGTGTTGACCCCCTGCACAAAGCTGGATTGCTGGGTGCGAGACCCTGGGTGCCCATTCCCTGGCCTGTTGAGGCATTTGGGTTAGTGCTGAAGCACTTTTACCATTTTTTACGTGCAGAAGGCAGTTCAGATTTAAGAGCTGAAGGCTGCTTATTTTTGAATGATTTTTAATTTTTTTTTCAGAAGGCAGTTCGCCTTTAAGGGCTCGAGAATACTTTCTAAAATGACAGCCTTGCTTTAAGAAAAGGCAGCATCGCTCCAGGGTCGCGACATTGGGTGTCCTGCTGAGCGCACAGCCTGTAGCAGCGCGTTCATCGCTGGGCTGTGCGCTGAAATCATTCAGATCGGCATGCAGCACCAAATAACGCGCTGCCTGCGATTTTTAAACGGGCGTGAGCCCCGCAGTGCCACCAGCCGTTTTCGGGCCTTATCAAATTTCTAGGCCCTGGTCTCCATATTACAAAAAGGATACAGAGGAACTGGTGAAGGTGCAAAAACAATTTATGAGGGTGATACCAGAATTGACTGGTTATAACTATCAGGAAAGACTGAACAAGCTGGGGCTCTTCTCTCCTGAAAAGAGAGGGGGGACCTAACAGAGGTGTTTAAAATTATGAAGGGGTTTGATAGGATAGATGTAGAAAAGATGTTTCCACTTATGGGGAGTCCAAAACTAGGGGTCATAACTATAAGATAGTTGCTAATAAATCCAACAAGGAATTCAGGAGGAACTTCTTTACCCAGAGAGTGGTTAGAATGTGGAACACGTTACCACAGGGAGTGGTTGAGGTGAATAGCTTAGATGCATTTAAGGGGAAGCTGGAAAAGTACATGAGGGAGAAAGGAATAGAAGCCTATGCTGATAGGGTGAGATGAAGTAGGGTGGGAGGAGGCTTGTGTGGAGAATAAACGCCGGCATGGACCAGTTGGGCCGAATGGCCTGTTTCTGTGCTGTAATTTCTATGTAATTCTATGAAATAACACTAAACACTGGCTCTGAATTTCCTCGGCCTTTCTTCCTCTGCACACCGTAACTTCGCCAGACGTGCGGTGGAAACCCAGCTTACCTGTGCAGACAGGTTTTCTCGCTGGAGTTCCGGCATAGTTACGAAGCCGGTGCAGTCGCAGAAAGTCCAATAAAGAAGGAAAGATCAGATTCAATTAATATTTTCTTCTGTTTTATATTTCTTGGTCCTCACTAGAAAAAACAGTGCACTATACAGATGAGGCTGTGTCCATTTGCTACCCTCCGTAATTTACATGCTAATACGGGGCGGACATACTTAACTTTGCTGCAGCAAACCCTTGAAGCTCTGGAGCGAAACGGTATTTTATTTCTATATAGTTTAACACCGCGTTTGCTCATGGCTCACTCACGTAATGCCAACCTCAGCAATAAATCTAAAACAATTTGATTGGTTAGTTTCCAAAGCGTGGTGACCTCACACTTCCCTAAATTGAACTCCGTCTTCCACTGTTTGCCCACAAATTTAATCTGTCTCTGTCCCTTTCTAACTTCCTGTTTCCGTCTATACAACTCACTGTTCTTCCTAACTTGGTGTCATCAGCAAATATGGATTTACAACACTATTCCTTCATCCAAGTATGGTGAAAAACCAAGGCCTAGTATTTAACAACCAGCTCCAGGGTAAACAGCTCCCTCATCCTCTCATTTAGGATACCGATGAGGCTGAAAAGCATTGCGTCTCTCAGTTATTTGCACCTCGCTTTCCTCCCTCCCGTCTCCTTCCTTCCTCTCGTCTCCTTCCTCCCTCCCGTCTCCTTCCTCCCTCCCGTCTCCTTCCTCCCTCCCGTCTCCTTCCTCCCTCCCGTCTCCTTCCTCCCTCTCGTCTCCTTCCTCCCTCCCGTCTCCTTCCTCCCTCCCGTCTCCTTCCTCCCTCCCGTCTCCTTCCTCCCTCCCGTCTCCTTCCTCCCTCTCGTCTCCTTCCTCCCTTCCTCCCTCCCGTCTCCTTCCTCCCTCCCGTCTCCTTCCTCCCTCCTGTCTCCTTCCTCCTTCCCGTCTCCTTCCTTCCTCTCGTCTCCTTCCTCCCTCCCGTCTCCTTCCTCCCTCCCGTCTCCTTCCTCCCTCTCGTCTCCTTCCTCTCATCTCCTTCCTCCCTCCCGTCTCCTTCCTCCCTCCCGTCTCCTTCCTCCCTCTCGTCTCCTTCCTCTCGTCTCCTTCCTCCCTCCCGTCTCCTTCCTCCCTCCCTTCTCCTTCCTCCCTCTCGTCTCCTTCCTCTCGTCTCCTTCCTCCCTCTCATCTCCTTCCTCTCGTCTCCTTCCTCTCGTCTCCTTCCTCCCTCCCGTCTCCTTCCTCCCTCCCTTCTCCTTCCTCCCTCTCATCTCCTTCCTCTCGTCTCCTTCCTCCCTCTCATCTCCTCCCTCCCGTCTCCTTCCTCCCTCTCATCTCCTTCCTCTCGTCTCCTTCCTCCCTCTCATCTCCTTCCTCTCGTCTCCTTCCTCCCTCCCTTCTCCTTCCTCCCTCTCGTCTCCTTCCTCCCGTCTCCTTCCTCCCGTCTCCTTCCTCCCTCTCATCTCCTTCCTCCCTCTCGTCTCCTTCCTCTCGTCTCCTTCCTCCCTCCCGTCTCCTTCCTCCCTCCCGTCTCCTTCCTCCTTCCCGTCTCCTTCCTCCCTCCCGTCTCCTCCCTCCTTCCCTTCTCCTTCCTTCCTCCCGTCTCCTTCCTCCCTCCCATCTCCTTCCTCCCTCCCGTCTCCTTCCTCCCTCCCTCCCATCTCTTTCCTCCTTCCCGTCTCCTTCCTTCCTCTCGTCTCCTTCCTCCCTCTCGTCTCCTTCCTTCCTCCCGTCTCCTTCCTCCCTCCCATCTCCTTCCTCCCTCCCGTCTCCTTCCTCCTTCCCGTCTCCTTCCCCCCGTCTCCTTCCTCTCGTCTCCTTCCTCCCTCCCGTCTCCTTCCTCCCTCCCATCTCCTTCCTCCCTCCCGTCTCCTTCCTTCCTCTAGTCTCCTTCCTTCCTCCCGTCTCCTTCCTTCCTCCCGTCTCCGTCCTCCCTCTCATCTCCTTCCTCCCTCCCGTCTCCTTCCTCCCTCTCGTCTCCTTCCTCTCGTCTCCTTCCTCCCTCCCGTCTCCTTCCTCCCTCCCGTCTCCTTCCTCCCTCCCGTCTCTTTCCTCCTTCCCGTCTCCTTCCTTCCTCTCGTCTCCTTCCTCCCTCTCGTCTCCTTCCTCCCTCTCGTCTCCTTCCTCCTTCCCGTCTCCTTCCTCCCTCCCATCTCCTTCCTCCCTCCCTCCCATCTCTTTCCTCCTTCCCGTCTCCTTCCTTCCTCTCGTCTCCTTCCTCCCTCTCGTCTCCTTCCTCCCTCTCGTCTCCTTCCTCCTTCCCGTCTCCTTCCTCCCTCCCGTCTCCTTCCTCCCTCCCGTCTCCTTCCTCCCTCCCGTCTCCTTCCTCCCTCCCATCTCTTTCCTCCTTCCCGTCTCCTTCCTTCCTCTCGTCTCCTTCCTCTCGTCTCCTTCCTCCCTCTCGTCTCCTTCCTCCCTCCCGTCTCCTTCCTCCCTCTCGTCTCCTTCCTCGTCTCCTTCCTCCCTCCCGTCTCCTTCCTCCCTCCCGTCTCCTTCCTCCCTCTCGTCTCTTTCCCTTCTGTTTTTCTCGTCTCGTTACCTTTTTTCTTTTTCACAATAACAAAAGCAATCTTCAAATTCAGTTTCATAGGAAGCGGCACTAAGCAAAGCAACAAGGGTTTTCCTTTAAACACAACAGGGCATTGAGGGAGCTTCAGGTCACTGTGACTGACTGCTGGCATCTCTGTCAGTGAAAGAGTAGTTTGATACATCATACAAATATGCAAAAATGAAGGACAGGAAAAGACCCACTGGTTCTTCTAGCCTGTCTCATAGGACAGAGTTGCTTCTAATAAGAATTCTAATTACACTCCAGTGAATAAAATTAACTTTCATTATAAATAGTAATTGCCAACATAGGGGAGAAAGGCCAGGCAATGTGGAGATTCAAAACAGCTACACAACCACTGAAATTAAGAGAGAGGACACTCTTGTATGTCTCTACAACAGATTTTTAAATCAAAGAAATCAGCTTCATTAGTGGAATGTATTACACAGAGCTTCATGAAGAATGTGTTAAGTGTTTCAATTGGAAATTTTATGGGCTGTGAAACTAGCCTAGACTAGTCTGAAAAAATGACATCTCCACGCTCCTTGAGATCACTCAACTGCTGTAATCAATGAGTGGCGCAAGTTTGGCCATCTGGGTCTATGTGAAAAGGAGCAAATGTGGCTTCATTTGGAATTTCATGTACCCATTCCATTTCATGGCAAATTAGGGGCAGCTTTGTACTGTGGACCCATATCTACTGGAATGATACTGTCCAAACTCATTTCAAAGTGGCCCATCCCCACAGAGGAAAACAATATCCCAGCATCCATGTAGGGAAGAACACAAGTCCCTCTGTGCATGCTCAGCAACAATCTCCATATCCTGCAATGTGTCCACTTTGTGCTTCTGTATGCACACAGCAAATTTGCCGTATCTCATCACATGGAGTGGATTTTAACCCTCCCCGCCCAGCGGGAGGCAAGGGGTTAAAATCCACCGGGTGACTTGACGGTCGATTTCCAAAACAGATCCCGCTGTTTCCAGATTTTGCTGAACCTTCTGGACAGGCGGCTAAACCACCCGCCCATTGCCAGTGGGGTCCTGCTTTAAATATACAGATCGGGGCTTGATGATACTAACGAGCCCCGACTGCAATTTTAACTCCGGCTTGAGCGGTGGAACCGCTGTAGCTTTCCCCCAGGCTAAACCCGGCTAGAAGAGCATCATGATGTGAAGAATCCCCTGACAGGTAAGTGTTTCACCTTTCTTTGTGGAGCCGGAGTGTTTCTCCTGGAAAGTTTAGGCCTCCCCTGCCCTCCCGGAACCCCCTTCATGGACCGGCCGATTTTCCGCAATCCTGCAGCTACTTCCTGCCCATTCCGGGTGAGAGGTGGACCTGCGGTGAAGCAATGAGCCTCGGCGGTTTAAATCACGGAGTCTCACGCTGTCGCCCGTCTGGTCAGAAACTGAGTCCCGCGGTTTCCTGCCAGGAGTTTTAAAAAGAATCAACCCCCCGACATTTGTGTTGTTGTGCTTGGTAATTGATGATCAGCTGGTGTCTTTAGTGGAGCACAGCAATTTTTGAAAGTTGCTTGAATCTAGTTGGGAAGAAGGGGGTTTCTTCCAGCTGGGGGAGTGGAGAGGGTTACAAGCATTGTCTCTGGTGGTCCAGTGGAAGAATACATCCATCCTTGTGACATGGGTTGCTAACTGATTGGGAGGTAGGAGACAGAGAGTAGGGATAAAGGGAACGTTCTCTGATTGGCGTTATGTGACAAGTGGTGGGTCCCCAAGGATCTGTATACCAGGGCCTGGGCTTTTCACCTTATTTATCAATGTCTTGGATGAAGGAACATCCATGTTTATTGATGACACCAAGTTAGGAGGAACAGTGAGTTCTATAGATGGAAACAGGAAGTTGCAAAGGGACCTAAGCACATTAAGTGAGTGGGCAAAACAGTGGCAGATGGAGCTCAACTTAGGGAAGTGTGAGGTCGTCCACTTTGGATCTGAGAAAGAAATAGCAGAATATTTTCTTAATTGTGAGAAATTAGGAACTATGGAGGAGCTAAAGGATTTGGGTGTCCAAGTACACAAATCATTTAAAGCTCGCAGACGGGTACAAAAAGCAATCAAAATGCTAACGGAATGTTGGCCTTTAACTCAAGGGGGCTGGAATACAAAGGGGAGGAAGTGATGTGTCAATTGTACGGAGCCTTGGTCAGACCCCATCTGGAGCACTGTGTTCAGTTCTGAGCACCACACCTCAGGAAGGATATATTGGCATTGGAGGGGGTACAGTGCAGATTCACTAGAATAATACGGGGGCTTAAAGGGTTAAATTATGAGGACAGGTTGCATAAATTTGGCTTGTGCTCCCTTGAGTATAGAAGGTTGAGGGGTGATCTGATCGAGGTGTTTAAAATGATAAAGTGATTCGATAGGGTAGACACGGATAAACCATTTTCTCTGATGGGGGAATCCAGAACAAGAGGGAATAATCTTAAAATTAGAGCTAGGCCATTTGGGAGTGAAATCAGAAAGCACATTTTCACACAAAGGTAGTGGAAATCTGGAAAACTCTCTCCCCAAAAATGCTGTAGATGCTGGGACAATTGGAGCTTTCAAGACCGAGGTAGATATATTTTTGTTGGGTAAGGGTAGCAAGGGATATGGAACCAAGGCAGGTAAATGGAGTTAAGGCACAGATTAGCCATGATCTAATTGAATGGCAGAACAGGCTCGAGGACTGAATAGCCTACTCCTGTTCCTGTATTCTTAAGTGCCAAGGGATGTTGATGAACTAATTGGGGTTGATATTTAGAACATAGAACATAGAACAGTACAGCACAGTACAGGCCCTTCGGCCCTCGATGTTGTGCCGAGCATTGTCCGAGACCAAGATCAAGCTATCACACTCCCTATCACTCTGGTGTGCTCCATGTGCTTATCCAATAACCGCTTGAAAGTTCCTAAAGTGTCCGACTCCACTATCACAGCAGGCAGTCCATTCCACACCCCAACCACTCTCTGAGTAAAGAATCTACCTCGGACATCCCTTCTATATCTCCCCCCATGCACCTTATAGTTATGCCCCCTTGTAACAGCTGCCTCTACCCGAGGAAATAGTCTCTGAACATCCACTCTATCTATCCCCCTCATCATCTTATAAACCTCTATTAAGTCGCCTCTCATCCTCCTCCGCTCTAAAGAGAAAAGCCCCAACTCCCTCAATCTTTCCTCATAAGACCTCCCCCCCCAAACCAGGCAGCATCCTGGTAAATCTCCTTTGCACTCTTTCCAATGCTTCTACGTCCTTCCTATAGTGAGGTGACCAGAACTGCACACAATATTCCAAATGTGGTCTCACCAAGGTCCTGTACAGTTGCAGCATAACCTCACAGTTCTTAAACTCAAACCCTCTGTTAATAAACGCTAACACACCATAGGCCTTCTTTACTGCTCTATCCACTTGAGTCTACATTAATCGCATGAAACGGGCTCATAGCAAACCGGCAGCCCCATTTTACACTGCGCATGATTTTCTCTGCGATTTAAAAAAAGTGAACTAAAACCATCACAATAGTGGCTATCCTTCATTTTCATTTTAGACCTAAATGAGGAGAAATAGAGTATCCGGGGGTGAGGATGCAAAATATCTTTGGTCATCAGCTTATTTAGCAGCACTGAAACTTTTCCTTATTGGTTCTATGGCTCATGCTCTTGGCCTCTTCAAGGACACTGCTAATTTCCTGGCTGAGAGATTGCACCAATCCCCCAAATCCCCCACCATCAACATCCTGGGGGTCACCAGAAACTTAACTGGACCAGCCACATAAATACTGTGGCTACAAGAGCAGGTCAGAGGCTGGGTATTCTGCAGCGAGTGTCTCACCTCCTGACTACCCAAAGCCTTTCCACCATCTACAAGGCACAAGTCAGGAGTGTGAAGGATTACTCTCCACTTGCCTGGATGAGTGCAGCTTCAACAACACTCAAGAAGCTCGACACCATCCAGGACAAAGCAGCCCGCTTGATTGGCACCCCATCCACCACCTTAAACATTCACTCCCTCCACCGGCGTACCGTGGCTACAGTGTGTACCATCTACAAGAAGCACTGCGGCAACTTGCCAAGGCTTCTTCAGCAGCACCTCCCAAACCCGCGACCTCTACCAACTAGAAGGACAAGGGCAGCAGGCGCATGGGAACACCATCACCTGCAGGTTCCCCTCCAAGTCACACACCATCCTGACTTGGAAGTATATCGCCGATCCTTCATCGTCGCTGGGAACTCCCTCCCCAACAGCACTGTGGGAGTACCTTCACCACATGGACTACAGCAACTCAAGAAGATGGCTCACCACCACCTTCTCAAGGGCAATTAGGGATGGGCAATAAATGCTGGCCTTGCCAGCGACGCCCACATCCCATGAACGAATAAAAAAAATGTTACGCATGGTTACTCTCTAGAGATTAATTTAGTCACCACAGGAAAGGAACACGATTGACAAGTTGGAGATGAACATACTGTAACAGTACAAGTACACAGTGCACTTTATTTAACCTTTCCACTTCAAAAGAAGGAAGGAGCAGCAGAATTTACTCCACTTCAATCCAATTTAAACTTCATTCCGAGTGAATTTAGTGTGGGGTTTACTCAACACGTCATATCAGCCATTCACCCACAGTGCTCAACCTATAGCGCCCTGTAACGGGCGAGAAATGGTTGGCACACTGATCTCACTCTCCATAAGTGAAAGGTCTGAGGACCGTCCTAAATTCATCCTTGGGCCTCATTGGAATCAATCTGGCAAACTGCAGGCATTAATTGGAGCCCCAACACAGTTCGCTAATCTGGGCCCTTGGAATTTCGGCCGGCTCACAGTCAGAGCTGGCAGAGGCCCGCAGTATTAAAGCGGAGCCAGGAGGACCGCTCCTGCTCCTACTGGCTCCACATTGACCCAAGTTAAAAGAAACTTACCTGCCGGTTTCTTTTGCGGTCTCTTTAAGGACCGATGGTTACGCTGCTGTAGAGCCTGAAAAAGTAGTTGGAGTTTACGCAGCGCAAATCCCGACTGGTTTAAATGAATTTCCCGGAAATGCAGGATGCCGATTTCAATATTGAACTGAAACCTGCACTCATTTCAGGCAACTACCAGGGCCGCCTAAAAATACAGCCCTAGAGGGGCAATATGTTTGAGAGGCAACAAGTAGGCAAGCCATATTAGATTTGGTAATGAGTAATGAGCTAGATTTAGTTAACAGCCTAACTGTGCGTGAACATTTATCCAATAGCGATCATAACATGAGCGAGTTCAACGTAGCGTTTGAAAGGGAGAAACGCGAAACAGCTACTAAGATTCTAGATTTAGGTGAGGACGACTTCAACGGGATGAGGCAGAGACTGTCCACAGTAAACTGGGCAAATCTATTAATGGGTAAAACGACAGAAGATCAGTGGGAGATGTTTAAAAAAGAATTTAATGTGATACGGAACCAGTTTATACCCCTGAGGGGCAAGAGCTCTACTTGCCAAAAGAAACAGCCATGGACAACTAAAGAGGTAAGAGACAACATAAAACTAAAGGAAAAGGCATACAAAAATGTAAAAAATAGCACAGATCCTGGCGAATGGGAAAGATACAAAGAACAGCAAAGGGTCACAAAACAGATAGTAAGAGCTATGAAAAGGGAGTGTGAAAAGAAACCTGCAAGGGATATCAAAATCAATACAAAGAATTTTTACAGTTACATTAGGAAAAAGAGGGTGGTCAGGAGCAATGTTGGCCCCTTATAAACTAAAGTGGTGATATTGTCAATGACAATGTGGAAATGGTGGACATGTTGAATAATTACTTTGCATCAGTATTTACATTAGAGGAAGAGGATAGCATGCCGGAAATCCCAAAGAAACTAATATTGATTCGGGAATAGGGACTCAATAAAATTATCTTAAGTAAAATAACAGCAATGAAGAAAATAATGGCTAGGGCCAGATGGTTTCCATCCCAGGGTTTTAAAGGAAGTAGGTGAGCACTATAATCTTCCAAAGTTCTATGGACTCGGGAAAATTGCGTATGTCACTCTGCTTTTTAAGAATGGCGAGAGAGGGAAATTGCTAGAGTCTATAATTAAGGATAGGGTGACTGAACACCTCAAATTTTCAGTTGATCAGAGAGAGCCAGCATGGATTTGTGAAAGGTAGGTCACGCCTGACAAAGGCTTTTGATAAGGTCCCGCATAAGAGATTAACGTGCAAAGTTAAAGCACATGGGATTGGGGGTAAGGTACTGACTTGGATAGAAAACTGGTTGGCAGACAGGAAGCAAAGAGTTGGAATAAACGGGTCTTTTTCCGAGTGGCAGGCAGGGATCGGTGCTAGGACCCCAGTTATTCACAATATATATTAATGATCTAGATGAAGGAACTAGATGTAATATCTCCAAGTTTGCAGACAACACAAAGCTGGGTGGGCGTGTGTGCTGTGAGGAGGATGCATAGAAACTCCAGTATGATTTGGACAGGTTGGGTGATTGGGCAGATGCATGGCAGATGCAGTATAATGTGGATAAATGCGAGGTTATCCACGTTGGTGGCAAAAACAGGAAGGCAGATTATTATCTGAATGGCAATAGATTGGGAAAAGGGGAAGTGCACCAGTCGCTGAAGGTAAGCATGCAGGTGCAGCAGGCGGTTAAGAAGGCAAATGGTATGTTGGCCTTCATAGTGAGAGGATTCGAGTACAGGAGCAAGGATGTCTTGCTGCAGTTGTACAGGGCCTTGGTGAGACCACACCTTGAGTATTGTGTGCAGTTTTGGTCACCTTATCTGAGGAAGGATGTTCTTGCCATGGAGGGAGTGCAGCGAAGATTCACCAGACTGATACCTGGGATGGCAGGAATGACGTATGAAGAGAGATTGGGTCGATTAGGCTTATATTCGCTGGAGTTTAGAAGAATGAGTGGGGATCTCATTGAAACTTATAAAATTCTAACAGGACTAGACAGACTAGATGCAGGAAGGCTGTTCCTGATGGCGGGGGAGTCCAGAACCAGGGGTCACAGTCTAAGGATAAGGGGTAAGCCATTTAGGACTGAGATGAGGAGGAATTTCTTCACCCAGAGAGTGGTGAACCTGTGGAATTCTCTACCACAGAAGGCAGTTGAGGCCAATTCATTAAATATATTCAAGAAGGAGTTAGATATATTTCTTAAGGCTAAGGGGATCAAGGGATATGCAGGGACAGGGTACTGAATTTGGATGATCAGCCATGATCGCATTGAATGGCGGAGCAGGCTCGAGGGGCCGAATGGTCTACTCCTGCTCCTATCTTCTATGTTTCTATGTAAACCTGAGTGAATTTTTTGAAGAGGTGACTAAGCTAGTGGACAGGGGAATGTCTATGGATGTTATTTATATGGACTTCCAGAAGGCATTCGATAAAGTCCCAAATAAGAGACTCATCTAAGGTGGAAGCCCATGGAATTGAGGGTAAATTATTGACCTGGTTAAATTGACTGAGCGGCAGGAGACAGAGAGTAGGGATAATGGGTAGGTACTCAAATTGGCAGGATGTGACTCGTGGTGTCCCGCAGGGATCTGTGTTGGGGCCTCAACTATTCACAATATTTATTAACGACTTAGATGATAGCATAGAAAGTTATATATCCAAATTTGTCGATGACACAAAGATAGGCGGCGTTGTAGGCAGTGTAGATGAAAGCATAAAATTACAAAGGGATATTGATAGATTAAGTGAATGGGCAAAACTGGGGCAAATGGATTTCAATGTAGGCAAATGTGAGGTCATCCACTTTGGACCTAAAAAGGATAGAACAGGGTCCTTTCTAAATGGTGAAAAGCTAAAAACAGTGGCGGTCCAAAGAGACTTGGGGGTTCAGGTACATAGATCATTAAAATGTCATGAACAGGTACAGAAAATAATCAAAAAAGGCTAATGGAATGCTGGGCTTTATATCTAGAGGACTAGAGTACAAGGGGTAGAAGTTATGCTGCAGCTGTACAAAACCCTGGTTAGACTACACCTGGAGTACTGTGAGCAGTTCTGGGCACCACACCTTAGGAAGGATATATTGGCCTTGGAGGGAGTCCAGCGTAGGTTTATCAGAATGACATCCGGACTCCAAAGGTTAAGTTACGAGGATAGATTACACAAATTAGGGTTGTATTCCAGATATTAAGGGGGATATTAAGGGGGAACAGATAGGGTAGATAGAGAGAAACTATTTCCGCTGGTTGGGATTCTAGGACTAGGGGCATAGTCTAAAAATTGGAGCCAGACCTTTCAGGAGTGAAATTAGGAAACACTTCTACACACAAAGGGTGGTAGAAGTTTGGAACTCTCTTCCGCAAACGGCAATTGATGCTAGATCAATTAAATTTAAATCGGAGATTGATAGCTTTTTGTTAACCAAAGGTATTAAGGGATATGGCCAAAGGCGGGTATATGGAGTTAGATCGCAGATCAGCCATGGTCTCATTGAACGGCGGAACAGGTTCGAGGGGCTGAATGGCCTACTCCTGTTCCTATGTTCCCTGACAAAATTACCGTCAGCACAAACACATGCACAAATAGGGCACGGGCCGTTGCGGTGATAAATTAGTCATCGTTGCGCCCATTTTACATCCACGAATCGGGTGCATTGATGTTGAATTTCTGCCCCACGGTTTATTTTGTTTTGCAGAAAAAAGAATTATTTCCACAGGAAATGTAGTTAAAAAACTTCATTAGCAGTATTGCCAGCTCTGACGATTCCATTGCGAGACACGCAATTTTGGAGTGAAATAAAGCTTCAATTGCGATCTCGCAATAGAAGGCCTAAATCTCTGGATTTTTTTTTAAGAACATAAGAACATAAGAAATAGGAGCAGGAGTAGGCCAATTGGCCCCTCGAGCCTGCTCCGCCATTCAATAAGATCATGATCCTAACCGCCAATCTACTATCACAGAACCATCTCCTGAACCTAACAGAATTGGACACACGAAATAGGAGCAGGATCAGGCTACACGGCCCCTGGGCCCGCTACGCCACCCACAGGGCCATGACCGATCCGAACCTAGACTCATGTCCAAATTCCTGCCCGCTCCCCGTAACCCTTAATTCCCTTTACTTCTAGGAAACGGTCTATTTCTGTTTTAAATTTATGTAATGATGTAGCTTCTACAGCTTTTTGGGGCAGCATATTCCATGGACCTACCACCCTCTGAGTGAAGTAGTTCCTTCTCATCTCAGTTTTGAAAGAGCAGCCCCTTATTCTAAGACTATGCCCCCTAGTTCTAGTTTCACCCATCATCGGGAACATCCTCCCCACATCCACCCGATCCAACCCCTTCACAATCTTATATGTTTCAATAAGATCGCCTCTCATTCTTCTGAACTCCAATGAGTAGAGTCCCAATCTACCCAACCTCTCCTCATATGTCAATCCCCTCATCCCCGGGATTAACCGAGTGAACCTTCTTTGTACTGACTCGAGAGCAAGTATGTCTTTTCTTAAGTATGGACACCAAAACTGTATGCAGTATTCCAGGTGCGGTCTCACCAATACCTTGTACAACTGAAGCAATACCTCCCTATTTTTATATTCTATCCCCTTAGCAATGAAAGCCAACATTCCATTGGCCTTCTTAATCACTTGCTGCACCTGCATACTAACCTTTTGAGTTTCGTGCACCAGGATCCCCAGATCCCTTTGTACTTCAGTACTTTCCAGTTTCTTGCCATTTAGATAATAACTTGCTCTACTATTTTTCCTGCCAAAGTGCATAACCTCACACTTTCCAGTATTGTATTCCATCTGCCAAATCTCTGCCCACTTACTTAGCCTGTCTAGGTCCCCTTGCAGATTTTTTATGTCCTCCTCACTCACTACTTTCCCTCCCATCTTAGTATCATCTGCAAACTTTGATATGTTACACTCGGTCCCCTCCTCCAAATCATTAATATAGATTGTAAAGAGTTGGGGACCCAGCACTGACCCCTGCGGTACACCACTAGTTACTGATTGCCAGTCTGAGAATGAACCATTTATCCCAACTCTCTGCCTTCTGTTAGATAGCCAATCCTCTATCCATGCCAGAATATTACCCCCAATCCCGTGATTTTTTATCTTAAGCAATAATCTTTTTTGTGGCACCTTGTCAAATGCCTTTTGGAAGTCTAAATACACCACATCCACTGGTTCCCCTTTATCCACCCTGTGTGTTAGTTCCTCAAAGAACTCCAGCAAATTTGTCAAACATGACTTCCCCTTCATAAAACCATGCTGACTTTGTCCTATTAAATTATGATTATCCAAATGTCCCGTTACTGTCTCCTTAATAACGGACTCCAAAATTTTACCTACCACAGATGTTAGGCTAACCGGTCTATAGTTTCCAGCCTTCTGTCTACTGCCCTTTTTAAATAAGGGTGTTATATTAGCAGTTTTCCAGTCTGCCGGGATCTTTGCTGAGTCCAGGGAGTTTTGGAAAATTATTACCAATGTATCCACAATCCCTACCGCCACTTCCCTCAAGACCCTAGGATGTAAGCCATCAGGTCCAGGTGATTTATCCGCCTTGAGTCCCATTATTTTACCGAGTACCACTTCCTTAGTGATTTTGATCGTGTTTAGCTCCTCCCCCCCCCCCTGTAGCCCCCTGTTTGTCCAGTGTTGGGATATTCTTAGTGTCCTCTACTGTGAAGACTGATACAAAATATTCATTCAGTGTATTTGCCATCTCCATATTTCCCACCATTAATTTCCCGGTCTCATCCTCTAAGGGACCAACATTTACTTTAGCCACCCTTTTTCTTTTTATATAACTATAAAAACTCTTACTATCTGTTTTTATATTTTTTGCTAATTTACTTTCATAATCTATCTTCCCTTTCTTAATCAATCTTTTTGTTATTTTTTGCTGTCTTTTAAAGTTTTCCCAATCCTCTATCCTCCCACTAGATTTGGCTACCTTATAAGCCCTTGTTTTTAGTTGAATACTATCCTTAATTTCTTTACTTAGCCATGGATGACTGTCTTTTCTTTTACACCCTTTTCTTCTCAGTGGAATATATATTTTTTGGAAGTTGTAAAATAACTCCTTAAATGTACACCACTGATCATGTATCGTCTTACCCTTTAATCTATTTTCCCAATCCACTCTACCAAATTCTGCTCGCATACCTTCATAGTCTCCTTTATTCAAGCTTAGCACGCTTGTTTGAGATCCAACCTTCTCACCCTCTAATTGAATATGGAATTCAACCATGTTATGGTCACTCATTTCAAGGGGATCCTTTACTAGGACATTTTTAATTAATCCTATCTCGTTACACAGGACCAGATCTAAGGTTGCTTGCCCCCTGGTCGGTTCAGTTACATACTGCTCAAGAAACCCATCCCTAATACACTCAATGAACTCATCCTCAAGGCAGCCCTGCCCAATTTGATTTGTCCAATTAATATGATAGTTAAAATCCCCCATAATTATAGATGTTCCCTTATTACAAGCCTCAACTATTTCCCGATTGATACTCCGTCCAACAGAGTTGCAACTATTCGGAGGCCTATAGACTACGCCCACTAGTGTTTTTTTTCCCCTTATTATTCCTTATCTTTGCTTTTTTTGGAAAACAAATACGTAGATTTGTGCGTGCGCAAAAAAATACGCTACTTGCGCTTGTACAAAAAAACCCCAGCAGGTTCAGAGTGGTTTCCATAATGAACAATCGACCGAGCGAGGCACCTCCTCCCTCTGAGCGGAGAGACCGTGCTCAGCTTCCTCCCTTCTGGCCCCGGCTGACGACAGTGCCATGTCCCTGTTGCGTTGTTTGGCTCCGTGACCTTGAACCCCTTCCTCCTGCTTCTCGCGAATGCCAAGAGATCTCGCGATATCATGCGCCTCCTGTGGGGTTGCCGTGGTAACAGGCGGCTGGAGCATGAGGTGGGGGAGCGAAGGAGCCGAGGCCGGTCGAACAGCAGATTCCCACTTCTGCTCACTGTCAAGTGGCTCCTTTTGGCTCGTGTGCCTGAGCACGACCATCAAGTGAAGGCCCAGCTTCCACAGTCGAACAGCCCGTACTGTCTGCCAGGTACTTGAGCGAGGTACAAGGAAATGGTCAACTCTCGTGGATTTGCACCCCAGAAAGAGTTAGCACCGCCCGGAGAGAAGAGAGGCGGGGGGGGGAAATCCCAGAGGTGATTGGAATAAGACTAATAAGTAATCACAGGTTTTCGGAGGAGGTTTGAATGGTATGAGGGCTTATCTGAGTTGAAACAGTAAAAAGCAGGACGCTGCCTGAACCTTCAGACTGCTGTGTTTGAATAACCGTATAGAGTTCTGCAATGGTGAGGATTTAAATAACCATGGGATCCCGGGGGCTTTATAGGTTCGCTTTGATCGTGTGTTGAGCGACCACCTGTCTCACCCTGAGCTCCTAAAAGCAGCTGCTTAAAGAAGTGGTTTTCAAACTTTTCTCTGTGAAGCAAAACCCCCTGCAAATATTGGCATGCCCCTGGGGAGGCCTTGCAAGTTTTAATACAGGCCCTGGGACCCCCTGTACATTTTCACTCTGTCCACAGATCCCGTGTTCTAATTTCTATGACTGTGTTAGCCACCCAAAGACAATCTGTGCTGTGAATAAGAAAACCTGGGGGAGAAATTCAGTATCGCCCCATTTGGGGCGCAATTATCGGCCGGGCGCAAAGATAAGCGCCTGGCGCTAATTATCGCCACCGACTGCAAACTTGACTTTTATCGCCCCTGGAGGTGATTGGAGCACTAAATCAGGCGCTTCACACCTGTCTTAAGGCGCAAAGGCCGAGGAGCGAGGCACTACCTCAGAGCGCTGGCGAAGCTCATGTAATGTCAGTCAGCAATGGAACACACACACAATGGCATGGGCCAGTTCTTAAAGGGGATGGTTAATCTTGCTTTCCATCCACATCCTGCTCATTGCAGCCTTGAATCTCGGCCTGGAGAGACCTGCACATCAAATCTGCTGGAAAGAACAATGGAGAGTACCAGGCAAAGAGCTCAGAGTGCAGCCCCCACAGTCTCTTCTAAATCGATACAAGGAATGGCAAATCAAAATGAACCTGCAAAGTGCTGCTCAGTACCCAAAACTCCTTCACACAACGTTGAATCTCTCCAGAAGTCTCTCTCTCTCTCTCTCTCTCAGAATGCGTAGTTCAAAAATGGCACCAACAATAAAAGGCAGGAAGCGGTCACCTTTAAATAGCGCTCCCCCTTTCCCTTCATGACTGGAGAACGCTCCCCTCAACCTGTCGTTGCTAGTGTCAGGTGGTAAGGCAGGGGGCGCCACTCAATATCCGCTCCGGGGCGATACCGGGGCGTTGCGCACTCGACTGACGTCACGATCTGCCAGCGCAGGAGATCGTGGCGGTAGTGTTTAGCGCCGCCGCAAAATGTCTAGTTAATTTCGCGAGCAGCGCAAACTTCGCCGCCCCTGGGCGCTAGATGATTTGCGCCCCATTAGCGCCCTCTTAAGGCGCTAACGGGAGGCGCAACCAACTGAATTTTTCCCCCCCTATGTTTATATAGCCAAAGTAAGCGTGGCAGCCAATTTGCGCACAAATATTAACGACATAAATAACCAGTGTTTGGATGAGAGATAGGTGTTGACCAGGGCACCAGGAGAACTCACCTGCGCTAAGAATGGTGCTATGGAATCTTTTACATCCACCTGAACTGGCAGGTGGGCCCACAGTTTGACATCTCCTCCTCCCAGTGCTGCACTGAAGTGCCAGCCTAGACTAGACGTCAGGTGTGGCTCTGTGGGAATGCTCCACGGAGGTGCTGTCTTTAGATATGCGGATAGGGTGGGAGGAGGCTCGTGTGCAGCATAAACACCGGCATGGATCTGTTGGGTCGAATGGCCTGTTTCTGTGCTGTACATTCTACGTAACTCTATCGTGAAATGTATTTTACGGTCAGAGTGGAGCCTATCTTTTTTTTGGAACCAAGTCAAGTATTGAAGCCTTACATTAATCCAGTTTATGGAGAGTACAGTATTATGGAGAGACCAGCAGGCCCTGACCGCCCAGCAGCACTGAGTGCTGAGTCTTGTGAGGTAGGAGCCCAGGTCGTGGGTACTGTAATGTGCTGCCATGTACTAGCTTCAAAATAAATGAGGTATTCTCACTCCAAGTTAAAGAAGAATCTAATAAAGGGTTTTCAAAATTATGAATAGTTTTGAGAGGGTAAATAGTGAAAGATTGATTAGTGAATTGGTAACAATCATAATTTTTAGAGTCAAAGACAAATTTAGAAATGTTTTCACTCAGGGTTGTTGCAACTTAGGGTGCTTTACCACAAGTGGCTATTGAAAAGTATTTGAAAAGGAATGAATACAAAATCATATGGGTAAGAAAATGGGATTAGGATAGCTCCAGTTGAAAGATTAGCACTATAATATGGCACAATGGAGCAAATAATCTCCATCACTGCTGATTTTAGAGTTCAAATTAAAGTTGGATGGACAGACTAGGGTTCTAGAGGGATGAGCTTTTATGGGCTGAATACCTTTGGTTGGCAGCTGCAGGGACTGCATTGCGTGGTGGTTGTGTTGGGCACCAGGTGAAGGTGATGATAACGGGTAGGATTTTTAAAAAGTTTTTAATTTAAAGCATTTTCAGATGCAGTAGTATAGCTTTTGTAAAGAGCTGTGACCTGTTGAGATTAAATAAAGCATAAAGTATAAACAAACTGTCAATCTATATTGCTTTATGTTTGCAAAAAGTAGCAACTCATGATTTCTTACCAAATCTCATGATTTTTAAGAGTTTGTCTCATGATTTATGAGACGGTGGGGTTGGCATTACTCCAATCCAGCCAATTACCGTCCCATCAGTCTACCCTCAATCATCAGCAAAGTGATGGAAGGAGTCGTCGACAGTGCTATCAAGCGGCACTTACTCACCAATAACCTGCTCACTGATGCCCAGTTTGGGTTCCGCCAAGACCACTCGGCTCCCGACCTCATTACAGCCTTGGTCCAAACATGGACAAAGGAGCTGAATTCCAGAGGTGAGGTGAGAGTGACTGCCCTTGACATCAAGGCAGCATTTGAGTGTGGCATCAAGGAGCCCAAGTAAAACTGAAGTCACTGGGAATCGGGGGGGGGGGGGGAACTCTCCACTGGCTGGAGTCATACCTAGCACAAAGGAAGATGGTTGTGGTGGTTGAAGGTCAATCATCACAGCCCCAGGACATCACTGCAGGAGTTCCTCAGGGCAGTGTCCTTGGCCCAACCATCTTCAGCTGCTTCATTTGAAGTTAAAATCCCCCCCAATGTCTTTACTGGTGAGACCATGACATCCAATTCTGAGACCAGAAATTGCTGAAGTTGCTGAATATAGGTTAACGGTTCTGTTAAAATAATGGGCAAAGGAAGGTCATCTCAATAAGTTAAATGTGCGGATACTCAAATCCCAAAACAATACTTTCTCGGGGACAAAAACCAAATATACTGCAGATGCTGGAAATCCAAAAATAGAAACAGAAAATGCTGGAAACTTTCTGCAGAGAGAGGAAAATAGTTAGCATTGCAGCTCAAAACTGGGCATCCATGAGGTGCTGTGGGCCATCAGCAGCAGCAGAATTGTATTCCACCACAATCTATAACCTCATGGCCTGGCATATCCATCACTCTACCATTACCATCAAGCCAGGGGACCAACCCCGGTTCAATAAGGAGTGTAGAAGAGCATGCCAGGAGCAGCACCAAGCATACCTAAAAACGAGGTGCCAACCTGGGGAAGCTACATGCATGCTAAAAAGTGGAAGCAGCATGCTACAGACAGCTAAGCAATCCCACAATCAACGGATCAGATCAAAGCTCTGCAGTCCTGCCACATCCAGTTGTGAATAGTGGTGAACCACTAAACAACTAACGGGAGGAGGAGGCTCCCTGAATATCCCCATCCTCAATGATGGTGGAGCCCAGCACGTGAGTACAAAAGACAAGGCTGAAGCATTTGCAACCATCTTCAGCCAGAAATGTCGAGTAGATGATCCATACCGGCCTACTCCTGAGGTCCCCACCATCACAGAAGCCAGTCTTCAGCCACTTCGATTCACTCCACGTGATATCAAGAAACGGCTGAGCACACTGGATACAGCAAAGGCTATGGGCCCCGACAACATCCCGGCTATCGTGCTGAAGACTTGTGCTCCAGAACTAGCCGCGCCTCTAGCCAAGCTGTTCCAGTACAGCTACAACACTGGCATTTATCCGACAATGTGGAAAACTGCCCAGGTATGTCCTGTCCACAAAAAGCAGGACAAATCCAACCCGGCCAATTACCGTCCCATCAGTCTACTCTCAATCATCAGCAAAGTGATGGGAGGTGTCATCGACAGTGCTATCAAGCGGCACTTACTCACCAATAACCTGCTCACTGATGCCAGTTTGGGTTCCGCCGAGACCACTTGGCTCCCGACCTCATTACAGCCTTGGTCCAAACATGGACAAAGGAGCTGAATTCCAGAGGTGAGGTCAGAGTGACTGCCCTTGACATCAAGGCAGCATTTGACCGTGTGTGGTATCAAGGAGCCCTAGTAAAATTGAAGTCAATGGGAATCGGGGGAAAACGCTCCACTGGCTGTAGTCATACCTAACAACATAAAGGAAGATGGTTGTGGTGGTTGAAGGTCAATCATCACAGCCCCAGGACATCGCTGTGTGAAGGAATAAGCCATATAACCTATTCAGAAAAATACACCATCTTATGAAAGAATTCTGGCCTTATTAAAACATGACAAACTGGGTTTGGAAATCTAGAAACCTTACTATGAAAAAGCTGTGAAAGCATTCTGGCTATTGAGATAAGATAGTTGTTGACACTGAATCAATAACCTTTATTGAAACAGAAGGTTAAGGGCTCCGGCAGGCTGAACCTTTCGGAATGAAACAATGGTTCACCTTGGATAAGGTGTTCTAATTTACACTTCGTAAAGAAGCACATAAAAGTAAGAAACATCTGCCTTCGTAAAAATGACATCAAGTAAGAAAACACCTGCCGTCACACCGTTTTTTATATGGTAAACTTAGAACACCTAGAGATGAGACACGATTCTGTAATGCTACCAGCTGAGGTGACTAAGAATTGCAGGGGTTGGCAGAAAAATGACTAGAGATAATTAGCTTACATCAGCAGAAAACCTTAAAGGAAATACCCTGGAAAAGGGTATAAATATTGAACTCTCAAATGGGATAGGAGACTCGCTTTAAAGGGGCAAAGTGATTCTCTGCTTCAGAGGCGGCTCTAAGTCTCCAACTCTTTGTACCTCGGGAATCAAAGGAATTTGATTTTGGTGGATATCCTGTAGAACACTAAGAACTGTAAAACTGTAGCGAAGTTAAGATTTGAGAGTAAGGTTCTCTGATAAGATTGTAAGCTTTCTCTTTTTGGAATTGTTAATGTTGCGATTGACTCACCAACTGTAAATTACATGTCGGTTCTTTAATAAATCTATATATTTTTAGAATTGTCTCACATAAGACTTCTGTATCAAAAACTCACGAACTCAATCTCTGTACACTCTTTGGTGAGGAGTTGCAGAATTCTGGGGGAGTTTTCCGGACCCTCATAATATCCAGAACGTTACAGTCCAGCTAAACTTATTAAAAGTGCTATCTGGAGGACGGTAACATTTTCAGGTTGTTCCTTTCCTTTAGGGAGAGATAGTCCGGACCTTTAGACCCAATTAAGCGTCTTTAGGATTCGGCTACCTCTAACTTTAGTTGAAAGTGAATGTCTGAGAGATACACCTGATCCGGGGTAGCCCTAAAGGGGCTAGGACTAGTAATTATCCCTTCAGCTGCAGGAGTTCCTCAGGGCAATGTCCTAGGCCCAACCATCTTCAGCTGCTTCATCAATAACCTTCCCTCCAACATAAGGTCAGAAATGGTGATGTTCGCTGATGACGGCACAGGGTTCAGCGCTATTCACATCTCCTCAGATAATGAAGCAGTCCATGCCCGCGTGCAACAAGACCTGGATGACGTTCAGGCTTGGGCTGATAAGTGGCAAGTAACATTCGCGCCACATAAGTGCCAGGCAATGACTATCTCCAACAAGCGAGTCTACCCACCTCCCCTTGACATTCAACGGCATTACCATCACCTGGATGAGTGCAGCTCCAACAACACTCAGAAGCTCGACACCAGGACAAAGCAGCCCGCTTGATTGGCACCCCATCCACCACCTTAAACATTCACTCCCTCCACCACCGGCGTACCGTGGCTGTAGTGTGTACCATCTACAAGATGCATTGCAGCAACTCGCCAAGGCTTCTTTGGCAGCACCTCCCAAACCCGCGACCTCTTCCACCTAGAAGGCCAAGGGCAGCAGGCACATGGAAACACCACCACCTCCAAGTTCCCCTCTAAGTCACACACCATCCTGACTTAGAAGTATATCGCTGATCCTTCATCGTCGCTGGGTCAAAATCCTGGAACTCCCTCCCTAACAGCACTGTGGGAGTACCTTCACCACACGGACTGCAGCGGTTCAAGAAGGCGGTTCACCACCACCTTCTCAAGGGCAATTAGGGATGGGCAATAAATGCTGGCCTTGCCAGCGACGCCCACATCCCATAAACTAATTTAAAAAAAGGTATGACCCTTCGTCAGAACTTACAAAGGATCATAACTGAAGCGTTAACTTTTTTTCCTCTCTCCACAGATGCTGCCTGACTTGCTGAGTGTTTCCAGCATTTTCTGTTTTTGCTCAACTTCTAGGCTGCAGTTTAACACTCTATCCTTGGTTCTTTAAAAATATGAAATACGAATAAAATCTCAACAAGAACCTACATTGCAAGAAGCACGAAACAAAGTTAACCAAAAAATTTAATCAAATTCAGAAAACGATCATTAATCTTCAAATACAGGTCCTCGTTTCTTTCTCGTGAAGGTGGAAGGTTCCTTGGTTGTGTTTCTCAGGTTACTCTCTAGAAATCGGGTGCGTAGAGTGGCAATTTTCCAGTGTTATTTAAATAGTTCCACTTTCCAAACCCCTAAGTTCTTGGTTGCGCAGTGACCAGTTTGGAGTATTTAAGTCAGGTTGTGAAAGTGCAAGTCATTCAACTATTTTGCAATGTAAAGCTTTGCAAGCCCCTTCGCTTCCTTTCAAATTGGATTATGTTTGAAAAAAGTCCAAGTTATTTTTCTTGCAGGACTGCAGTGAACTGGCATGTCTACAAATGATTACCATTTAATTTAAGCTTCTCTATAAAAAGGGTGCGGGGGGAGGCGGGGTGAGGTGTCTTCACAACTACACAAAAGTCAAGTATTAGTAACACAAAAACAACCGATGAACCTGTTTTATAAAAATGATTTTATAGTGGTAGTTTTATGACAACATCAGTGTAACCAATTAAAGTTGAAACAACCTACTGCCCGACCATTTAAAAAAAAACTTACAAAAATAATCCGCCATTGTTGTATTCTGGAATTAAGATAAATCATCATGGTGTCTCAGATGGCGCATGGTCACAGCCCAGGCTTGAGCCACTGTGGAAAATAGTCTTGTCTGAGAAAATCACGTAGGCTCTTAAAGTTGAAACGAGAGAAAATCTGGTCCCTGTCCCCTGGCCTACTGCCAGTGCCTGGTCCACACTCTCCACATCACTCTAACACGACACATGGGGGACACACTTCACCCGTCTGAATAGAACATTTCACAGGGCACAGGGGTGCTAGAAGCAAAATAACACTGTCGGGCAACCTGCATTCACAGCAGTACTGTAAGACCATAATACGCTGAGTGTGACTGGCACACGGGTTCTAATCAGGAACCAAAACATAACCAGACTTTCTTCTCGTCAGAGATAGTTTGAGGACAGAGGCTGAGGATCTGTCCAGCACTGAATCATGATAAGGATCATTCTTATCCCAAGTATAGGGTTTTCACACCTATTGTTTCGCTGCTTTTACAGCTCCAATGGTGACCGTGCGAGCTCTTGGACCACAGAAGCCTGCACACTTCTTTAAACCCTGTGAATCCTGCTCTTGGCAAGACAAATGCTTGTTGGTGTTCTTGAAACTTGCCAGCACAACCAAAACCTGCCCCAGCTGACTCTGTTGAGCATATGTAACTATCCAGTATAGTGGTGTAGTGGTTATGTTATTGGACTAATAATCCATTTGTGAGTCCAAATCCCATATAATAGCAGTTTGAGAATTTTTTCAAATACTAGAAATAAAAAACTGGTACCAGTGACCAGGAAGCTCTGATAGTCCAATACTGAGGAAGCGCTGCACTGAGTGTCAGCCGAGATTATGTGCTCAAGCGTACAACTTTAAAGAGGGTGTAGGAACACAGAGATCTAGGGGTGTATGTACACACATTTTTGAAGGTGGTCAGACAAGGTGAGAGGGCTGTTAAAAAGGCATACGGGATCCTTGGCTTTATAAAAAGAGGCAGAGTACAAAAGCAAGGAAGTTATGCTAAACCTTTAGGTTAGGCCCCAGCTGGAGTATTGTGGCCAATTCTGGGCACCACACTTTAGGAAGGATGTCAAAGAAAAGGAGAGGGTGCAGAGGAGATTTATTATAATGGTTATAGGGATACGGGACTTCAGTTACATAGAGAGAATAGAAAAGCTGGGGTTGTTCTCTTTAGAGCAGAGAAGGCTAAGAGGAGATTTGATGGGGGGTGTTTAAAATCATGAAGGGTTTTGATAGAGTAAATAAAGAGAAACTGTTTCCAGTGGCAGAAATGTTGGTAACCAGAGGACACAGATGTAAGGTAATTGGCAAAAGGACCAGAGATGAGACAAGGAGAAAATGTTTAATGCAGCGAGTTGTTATGATCTAGAATGCACTGCCTGAAAGGGTGGTGGAAGCAGATTCAATAATAACTTTCAAAAAGGAATTGGGGAAAGGACAGGGGAGTGGGACTATTTGGATAGCTCTTTCAAAGAACTGGCACAGGTCCCCCTTCTGTGCTATATCATTGTATGATTCTATGGGCTGGATATGATCTTCGCGACGCGCTGGGAGAGGGGGGAAGGGTCTGGTAGCGCGCGGGAAACCCGGGAGTAAGTGCAGCGCGTCTGTCTTTGGCTTCTTAACCCAGCCACCGCATTACCATATCATTTCCGGGTTTCGTGACCAATTAGCGCGAGCGGGCGTGATGATGACCCGCATGAAGTGATTTCAACTCCAGTATTTAAGGGGACACTCCAAATATGCAACTTGATGGAGTTTGGAGCTGGGAGCACAACAGAAGAAATTGGCAGAATGGAGTCCAGACGTTCAAAGGCTATGCCTCCCTCGAGGTGCTGCTGGGGCTCCTCGGCCTCATTGGTTGGGTTCCACGCGGGTGTCATCAGCCACGTTTTAAGTGGGTAGCCCTTGTCTCCAAGCAGCCAGCCAGTAAGTCTGCTTCGCGGTACGAAGAGATCAGGGAGGGTGGACTGCTGCAGGTCGAAAGCATCATGGCAGCTGCCTGGGAATCTTGCGCACACCTGCATAATCATCCTTTTGTGGTTGCACATCAGCTGCACATTGATGGAGTGGAAGCCCTTGCAGTTGATTAATATGCCTGGGTGATCTGGGGGTGCCTTAATTGCCACATGGCGTGCAGTCGATGATGCCCTGCACCTGTGAGAAGCCAGCCAGAGCCGCCAACCTGAGCACCCGCTCATTCTGACTGGCATCATCACAAGCCATCAGTCACCTGTGTTATGCATTTGTGGGCTGCCGACTGCGAGATCCTGCAAATGTCTCCGGCAGAGCCCTGGAAGGATCCAGAAGCAAAGAAGTTGAGGGCAGTGGAGACTTTGACAGCCACTGGTAAAGTGTGGCCACTTGGCAGCAGGTCTTGTTCCAGCAGGCTGCAAATGTCTGCCACCACCTGACGCAACACCCTGAGCCTCCTGAGACACTGGTGTTCCGACATGTCCAAGAAGCTTATCCTCTGCCTGTAGACCCTGTGTGCTGGGTATGGCCTCCTGCGAGTTGCACCTCTCTGCTGATCTGATCTCTCTCCTGTGGAGCTGCAGGTCTGTGAGCAGAAGGCTGTTGCTGCTCCTGCTGGTGCTGGTCATCTTGGTCCTCCTCTGAGGTCCAAAGTAACACTGCATAAGCGGCACCCATGCTGATCTGATAGATCACAGCTCCAAAGTGCAGATCAGATGTACAAACCTCCAAAGAGTAGATGAGACCCCCAAAGTTGTAAAAGTAACCTCTTAGCACAAGTACTGTATACAAAGCATTTCTCACAAGCAGGCAAGAAAGCAGCTATGAGACGTCAGTACTTATTGGCATTTTTCCCGGTTATGTCTTCAGTGCCCTCAATTGCCGCCGTGTTCTCGCTTTGCTATCACTGGTGAGTTCCAGGAAGCCCAGGAAACCCGTGGACCCACAAGTAAATTGCAAAAGCCATGTTAGTATCGCTGTAATTGAGCAATTAACATATTGAAATTGACAACCCGCCTCTCCCGAGGGGGATGCTCACACGCAGCCTAACGCACTGGAGTTAAATGCGGAAGTCAGCGGGTTGGAGCTGGCTTCCTGACGCGCTCGCATTTTTCCACGAATTAAACCCCCCCTCCCCCCATCCACAACTAAACCCACGCGCTCACCCACATTAAAATTCTCCCCTAAGTCTCTGGAGTGCGACTTGAACACACAACCTTCTCACTCAAAGCTGAGAGAGTTACCAACTGAGCCAAGGCTGACATCTCACATTTTACCACTTACACAATATCATTCAACTTCCTGACAGACATAAAGATCTGAATGAGGCAATGTTTCATCAAGCAATGGTATAGGCACTCTCATCAACTTCTGCAAGCAGTGGCTTTGGCCTTAACTCTATTAATTTAACCAGCAGTTACCTCAGGAATTGCAGAAACTCAGCATGCTTCTCAACCCTAAGTTCAACTTCCTACTCCACATCATCTCCAGTACCAAGATGCCTCTCTTTCACCTCCACAATAGTGCCCATTTCTGCCACTACCCCTCTCCTACTATTGCCAAAATTCTAGTCCCTGCCTTTATCATTTCTAGGCTCAATTTCTTTAATGCTCTCCAAGTCCACAAATTGCAACTCATTGAGAATGCCATAGCAGATGTTCTCAACCACATGAATTCCTGCACTTCCATCATCTTTGTTCTTTCCAAGTTCCACTGCCTTCCCATGCTTCAAGATCCTTGTCTTTACTTTTAAATTCATCTATGGCCTATCCTACCACAACATAGGGATCTCATCCAGTTGTATGTCCCCTCACACATCCTCTGCTGCTCTGATACTGGGTTATTTCTTGTTCCCTACACCCTCCACTCATCCAGCAACTCTGGAACTTCTTCCCTAGACCCTCTACCATCCCATCCTCCTCCCTGCTTCCAAAATCCTCAAAACTCTCCTCTTCGACTGTGCCTTTGGGCCCCAACCATTTCAATTTTCCCATTTTTGCTCCATATCCACCATTTTTCTCCTCAATGTAAAGCAATGGGCTGGATTTTGTCTTGGGGTCGGGTTGGGGTCGTGTAATCCGCATTTCGTGTTTCCCCCCCGACTCCAGATTAATGTGGATGCCTGATGCAATTTTAACTTAATTGGGCAATTGAGTTGGAGCATGTGGGAACCCATGAACTCATTAGTGTTTTCAGACTGAAAGTCGTCTCTGATGATGTTATCATTGTTGACTGCCTGGTCTCAGAGACTGTTGGTTTGATGTGGAGAGAGAGAGAGAGAGAGAGAATTTTTTTGCCAAGCAAGTCCTCCCAGGCAGTCTCTGAAGACATTCAATGCAGCAGCATCAGAGGTGACGTTCACACCTAATACTACTACTAGCTTCATCACATCTCCGTTGTAATAGTGAACCTGCAGCCGATAGTCAGCTATCCACTTGTGCTCCCGCCAGGTTTCACTGGAGTGTTTCACACCAGGCGTGCTTCACGTCAGAAGAGGGTTAAACTAGCTACAGCGTTTCAAAATGGCATTACACAGCCAATTTAGAGCTCGTTAAGGGCTTTAATGGCCTCTCCCGCCTCTTGAAGGCGGGACGGAGTCGGGAACCCCGCGACTGATTATGTCAAAATTGCGTGGAGGCGGGATGGAGTCGGGATGGGGTCGGAAACCCCGACCCCGCAAATTTAACCCCCCACACGCCTCCAAACCCGACTCCATGGGTCATTCAAAATCCAGCCCAATGTCTTTCTGTACATGAGGAGCTCTGTATGATGTTAGCTTGCTGTATATTATATACTGCACACGATGAAAATATAAATGTGATAAACTGTAGGCTATAATATACTGTAAGCTATGAAAGTACTGGAACCAAAGAATATATAAAATCAATATTAGCAAGCTAATTACATGCACTAACTAATAACATCTCGTCACCTCTGATCATTATGGCAAACACCACAAATCAACATGCACCTCTGATGGAAACCCACACAAAGTTAATCATGTTCATAAGAAGATTAAAACCGTGCTACCACCAATGTTGTAAAGCTCCACTTGAAGCCTTAAAACAGGATTATCATTGAAGGCAATTGGTTGAACAAAATTTCCAGGCCTTGTTTTAAATTAAAATGACTGGTTTTCAGTAAATCTGCTTTACTTGTAGTTCACAGCGAACAAATGTGGTGTCCATGCAACCTCAGCAGCTCTATCAATGATGGTTTCTATGCATGTGGTCTCAAGGGAAACGGAACTGTTTCCTAAACCAGACCAGAACATTTAACCTAGGTAGAAGCCACACAGGCTGTAATTCGTCGAGTTAATTCTAGTAAGGCCTGGTCCACTCTTGCACAACATTGATTTTGGAATTTGAATTGAGAGCTGGAAGTCTCTACATTAAAAACTCCTCCACTGCAAGTGAAACTCTTCTAACTTTAAACTCTTTTTACAAATCATTTTGTTCCAGTTACACATGTAGTTTTATAACAGTAATTGATTTCGACTTACAAATCAGTGACAAGCATGCAGGTGCAGCAGGCGGTTAAGAAGGCAAATGGTATGTTGGCCTTCATAGCGAGAGAATTCGAGTACAGGAGCAAGGATGTCTTGCTGCAGTTGTACAGGGCCTTGGTGAGACCACACCTTGAGTATTGTGTGCAGTTTTGGTCGCCTTATCTGAGGAAGGATGTTCTTGCCATGGAGGGAGTGCAGCGAAGATTCACCAGACTGATACCTGGGATGGCAGGAATGACGTATGAAGAGAGATTGGGTCGATTGGGCTTGTATTCGCTAGAGTTTAGAAGAATGAGAGGGGATCTCATTGAAACTTATAAAATTCGAACAGGACTAGACAGACTAGATACAGGAAGGATGTTCCCGATGACGGGGGAGTCCAGAACCAGGGGTCACAGTCTAAGGATAAGGGGTAAGATGAGGAGGAATTTCTTCACCCAGAGAGTGGTGAACCTGTGGAATTCTCTACCACAGAAGGCAGTTGAGGCCAATTCATTAAATATATTCAAGAAGGAGTTAGATATATTTCTTAAGGCTAAGGGGATCAAGGGATATGGGGCGAAAGCAGGGACAGGGTACTGAATTTGGATGATCAGCCATGATCTCATTGAATGACGGAGCAGGCTCGAGGGGCTGAATGGCCTACTCCTGCTCCTATCTTCTATGTTTCTATGTTTCTATAAACGATTCAACGGCAATTGTAATATTGAAAATGTGCTTAGCATTTTTTTTAAACACACCTCGCATTGATTTGCTGCCATAAGGCAGGCCCCATTATAACTAACTGCCAGCATTAAAACAATCAGATGCTGGTGTTGCTGTTACCTCAGTGCTTGGGATAAGAACACAAGCAACCTAACGCCACCTACACAGAAATACTCCACTACAATTGTTACCTTTCAAGCTGTTCTCATTGGTATTGGAACATACCCAGCACCAACCTACTTGTCCACTTTGCTCATCCCCTGGAAGGGGGAACAAAACCTCATACTGGGTTTGGAAGATATACACTTCCTCCTCCAAGAGATGTGTTCTAGCCTCAGGCACCATTTTAAAATCAAGGCACTAAGCATTCAACCGAGTGCGGCACCAAAGAGCCCTCGTGTAGTTGAAGTCAATGAGGATCAGGGGAAAACTCTCCAGGGCCTGGAGTCATAACTAGCACAAAGGAAGATGGTTGTGGTTGTTGAAGGCCAATCATCACAGCCTGCAAGAGTTCATCAGGGCAACCTCCTAGGCCCAACTATCTTCAGCTGTTTCATCAAACTTTTTCTCTGACATAAGGTCAGAAGTGATGCTGGCTGTTTGCTGGTGATTGCACAATGTTCGTCTCTATTCGCAATTCCTCAGATAATGAAGCAATTCATGCCTGCAGGCAGCAAGACCTGGACAATATTCAAGCTTGGGCTGATAAGTGGCAAGTAACATTTGCACCACACAAGTGCCAGGCAATGCACATCTCCAACAAGAGAGAGCCTAACAACCTCCCCTTGACATTACCATCACCAAATCCCCCACTCTCAACATCCTGAGGGTCACTACATCAACGATGTTACATCGAGTCTACAGCACAGAAACAGGCCATTTGGCCCAATGCTGGCATTTATGCTCCACACAAGCCTCCTCCCACCCCGTCTCATCGAACCCTATCAGCATACCCTTTTATTCCTTTCTCCCTCACGTGCTTATCTACCTTCCCTTTAAATGCATCTATGCTATTTTCCTCAACTACCCCTTGTGCTAGCACGTTTCTCATTCTTACCACTCTTTGGGTAAAGAAGTTTCTCCTGAATTCCCTATTGGATTTATTAGTGACTATCTTATATTTATGACCTCTAGTTTTGGACTCCCCTATGGAACCCTTTCATTACCTTAAAGACCTCTATCAGGTCACCCCTCAGCCTTCTCTTTTCTAGAGAATAGAGCCCCAGCCTGTTCAGCCTTTCCTGATCACTATGTCCTCTCATTTCTGGTATCAAATTTGTAATCTTTTTTGCATCTTCTCCAATGCCTCTATATCCTTTATATAATATGGAGACCGGAACTGTGCACAGTACTCCAAGTGTGTTCTATACAAGTTTAACATAACTTCTCTGCTTTTTAATTCAATCCCTCTAGAAATGAACCCCAGTGCTTTGGTTTGTTTCTTTTATGACCTTATTAAACTGCGTCACTACTTTCAGTGATTTGTGTATCTGTATCCCCAAATTACTATGCTCGTCTACCACATTCTGACTCTTACAATCCAAGCAGTATGTGGCCTCCTTATTCTCCCTACCAAAATGCACCACCTCACACTTATCTATATTGAAATTAATTTGCCAATTACATGCCCATTCTGCAAGTTTATTAATGTTTTCATGTATTTAGTTACATTCTTCCTTTTGTGTTAGCTACACTGCCCAATTTGATGTTGTTCGCCAATTTTGAAATTGTATTTCCGATTCCCGAGTCCAAATTATTAATGTAAATGGTGAAGAGCAGTGGTCCCAGCATCAATCTCTGTGGAACACCACTTCCCACTTTTTGCAAGTCTGAGGAGCTGCCCTTAACCCCTACTCTCTGTTTTCTGTCTTGTAGCCAGCTTACTACCCATTCTGCTACCTCTCCCCTGACCCCACATGCTCTGAGAGTCATGAGTCTATTATGCGGTACCTTATCGAATGCCTTTTGTAGATGTTCCAGGGAAAGATATTTTCTATAGTAAGTGATCCAGGGAAAAGTATTTGTTACAGGAAGTGTTCTAGAGAAATATATATTCTATAGGATGTGTTCCTGGGGAAAGATATTAATATTGGCCTAGATTTTGCGGTAGGAATAACAATGAGGCTATCAGCGTTCACTGTTATTATGGAGTAAATCGGACAGCAACTTCTGATGTCCACACATGTGCAGTTAAACGTGGAAATCAGGAAGTTGCTGTCCGAGTTGCCCCGCCCCTCCATAAGCTTCGCTACACTGGTACCTCACCGATAGATTCGGCATTAAAACACATGGGCGTGAATTTCCAGTACTTACCCACTAAACACGCCAGAAAAAGTTAGGGCTTGTCCATTCAAGTGTAAGTGAATTTTTAACAGCGTGATCAATCTTAATTACTCCCAACAAGCTTTCTGACACTGAAAATTTACTTTTACAAGTGTGGAATCTCATTTCTTCAGATTTTAATTATTGTTGGAGATTTTAATTTTAATTTAAAGAAAATTTATTTTTTAACTTTTTTTTCCTGTCTCTTTTATCTCTCTCTGTTAATCCCATCTTTCTTTCCCTCTCTTCATTTTGCTTCCGCCCACTGGAAGGGAAGAGGACCTCCCTGCTTGCTGTGACTCCCTCCATAAGCATATGGAGGGAGTCATGGGAGAGCCTAGGTGCAGCCGTGCACCTCTGTGCAGTGCTTGTCAGTGTTTGCAGCACCTCAATGCTGTAAAGCACTGACAGCAAAACTGTCAAAATTAATTTGCGCATAGTCCCTTTAAGGAAACTGGCTGATGACGCGTCATCAAGTGACGTCATCAGACTCGCTTCCTTCAATTGGCCAAGAAACGCGCTGGGCGCGCTAAACAAGCCCAATCAACGTAAAATCACTTTGGACAGCGGGCTGGAGTCAGCAGTAGGGTCGCAACCCGCCACCGACCCCGGCCGCACCGGACCCGCCTGCCGAGATAGGGGAAATCATGGCCAGAATTTCTGCAGCAGGTGTTCCAGGGAGAAATATTTGCAATAGGAGATGTTCTAGGGAAATATATTTTCTACAGGAGGTGGTCTAGCAAAATATATTTTTATTAGGAGGGGGTTCCTGGGAAAGTTATTTTATGCAGGTATTGTTCCAAAGATAATATTTTCTATAGGAGGTTTTTCAGGGAAAGATAATTTCGACAGGTGTTGTTCCAGGGAATTATATTTGTTATAAGAGATGTTCCAGGGAAAGATATTTTCTATAGGTAATGCTCTAGAGAAACATATTTTCTTTAGGAGGCATTCTGAGAGATACCATAATGGCAGTAGAAAAAGTGACGCAGCCATCAGTAAGACAGAAATAGAATCCATGTGGATAGATATAAAAGATAATAAAGGATCAATCACACTAATAGGTGTAGTCTACAGACCACCTAATAGTGGAAGGGAAGTGGAGGAAGAAATATGCAAATAAATTAGAGAAATTAGTTAAAAAAACATAGAATAATCATGGGGGATTTCAATTACCACAAAATTAATTGGCCAGTGAGGTAGTTATAGGGGATAAGGGAATAGAGTTCCTACAACATGTACAGGACTCCTTTCTAACCCATTATGTAAGAAGCCTGATAAGGGAGGATTCTATACTGTATCTAGTAATGGGGAATGAACCAGAGCAGGCAAAGAGAAGTAAAAGTAGGCAAACATCTAGGCAATAGTGACCATAATATAATACGGTTTAAGATAATAATTGAGAAGGACATAAGCATGACAAAGACCAGGGTAATAGATTGGAGTAAAGCTGATTTTGAGGGGCTGGGAATAGAATTTGGGAAAATAAAATGGACAACAATATTGATAAACAATAATGTAGGACAGCAAATGGAAACATTTAGAAAAGGTGTTCAATAGAGTCCAGGAAAAAATATCTTCTGCTAGAAAGAACAAACTAAACACTAATGAGACACTACGGATGAATAAAGACATAAGCATAAAATTGAGGGTAACGAAAGAGGTGTACACTAAGTACATGGACAACAGGGGAGAGCAAGACAAGGGAGAATACGAAGAGATTAAGAGAAACGTCCAAAAAACATATTTTTGTTTTAGGAGGTGTTCCAGGGAAAGATATTTCTATGGGTGTTCTTACAAAATATATTTTCTATGGAAGGTTGTATTGGGAAATATATTTTATATACGATGTTGCCGAGGGAAATATATTTTCTATAGGTGTTCCAGGGAAATATATTTGCTATAGGTGTTCAATGGAAATATTTTTTCTATAGGTGTTGTTCCAGGGAAATATATTTCTATAGGGTGTGGTCTAGGGAAATACATTTTCTAAAGGTGTTCTCGGGAAATATATATTCTAAAGGTGTTCTCGGAAAATATATTTTATGTAGGAGGTTTTCCAGGGAAATATATTTTCTATAGGTGTTCCGGGGGGGGGGGGGGATTCTATAGGAGGTGTTACAGGGAAATATATTTGTTATAGGAAGTGTTCTAGGGAAATATATTTCTATAGGCGTTCTTCCAAAATATATTTTCTAAAGAAGGTGTTCCAGTGAAAGATATTTCCTATAGGATGTTGTCGAGGGAAATACATTTTCTATAGGTGTTCTAGGGAAATATATTTTCTATGGGCGTTGTTCCAGGAAAATGTATTTTCTATGGAATGTGGTCAAGGGAAATATATTTTCTATAGATGGTGTTCTAGGGAAATGTATTTCCTATAGGTGTTCTAGGGAAAGATATTTTCAGTGGTAGATCCATTTTTATCAATGTCTATTTTTTGTGACCATCTAAAATGAAACTTTTAATGAATGTTTTAGAACATATAATTTTCCATTGTTCCCGAATAAAAATATATATGGTAGATATTTTGGGAGCCCCCAAAAAGCAAAAATGATTAAAATATAACTGCAGCATTGAACATATAAAGAAATGACTTGCAATTATAGGTTACAGAAACACAAGTGAGTTATTACACCTACTAGAAAACAGAACTAAATTAATTTATACCAGAAAAATAAGTTTTATTGTAATGGCATCTGCCAGAACTATTTTCTCAGCAAATGTGTAGCAAGACCATTGACATTCGTAATAAGTGTTTGGCAATCATGACAACGGAAGTTTAAAAACATCTGTTTAAAGCATCTTCACACTGCAACATCCAGACTCAAACATCATCTATGGATACAGGCACCTCTTCATGGGATATCACTAAATTGTTCTATTCTTACTCTTTAAATATGTTTGAAAGGAAGAAGACTTGCATTTATATAGCACCTTTCACAGCCTCAAGATGTCCCAAAGCTCTTTTTACCCAATGAAGTACTTTTGAAGTGTAGTTACTGTTGTAATGTAGGAAACATGCAACCAATTTTTGCACAGCAAGCTCCCACAAACAGGAATAAGATAATGACCAAATAATCTGGTTTTTTGATGTTGGTTGAGGGATAAATATTGGCCGGAATACCGGGGAGAACTCCACTGCTCTTCTTTGAAATAGAGCCATGGGATCTTTTGGGGTCTTTTTTGAACATCTCATCCAAAAGACAGCACCTCCAATAGTTCAGCACTCCTTCAGTACAGCACTGGAATGTCTACCTGAATTTCGTGCTGGTCCTTGGAGTTCCATTGCAAGTCTAATGGGGGCTGGCGGAAATCAATTTAAAGAAAAGTTTAAAAATATACAAATCAGACGGGCACTGCAAGTGGCCTTGGTGCTTCTGAAGGTAGGGAGCGAGATGGGACTCCCAATCCTGCTGGCTTTGCTGTTGGAAATTGTGGATGTGTGGACATTGACTGAGGGCAGAAATGGGCTGCTGAATGTAGCAATGGCCAATCGGCAAGATAGTGGTCAGTGCCTGTGGAACTACACACCAGCGTAGAGGAAGAGAGAGAATTATAATATTAAAAAAGAACAATTGAATGGTTAGTGACAGAATATACAAAGGAAAGCACGTGGAAGGAGAGTCCACTTATGTTGATATTATTATAGGACACTGTCCATCGCACATGGCCTAGAGCATTTGCATATTGTACTTCATTGGCTGTAAAGCGCTTTGGGATGTCCAGGGGTCGTGAAAGGCCGATAGAAATGCAAGTTATTTCTTTATGTGACTCGCACATGTGATTTTTTTTCCCCCTCACTTTCAATCCAAACCCTGTAATCTCTATTTCCATTTACGACTGGGTGCTCCCAGGAGCTCCCATCGCAAGACACACATTATCTCAGCACCAGCCCTGGATGCAAGGTATCAAGTACAAAATTATAGATCAAATCACATTAACAGCGCGCATCAAACCAGCTCACAAACACGCAGAAGTTAATTCTCCAAAATATGCCAGCAAGCCCACCACAATGTACTAACCGCATGCATGCCTTGATGTAAAACGTGTATTTATTACTGATTACAATGTCCTTTTATCTCACTGTTTCTTTTTAATTTCGCCAGTCTCTCCGTCCCCGTGGCCGTTTTCTCCTCCCACCGTTTCATTTTTCACGCGTTCCTCCTATTTTTAAAAATCAATCCCTTGCTATTGCTGTGCATCGCTCCGTCCCCACCCCCAACCACTATAAAAGAAATCTCCGGCAGTTTCCCTGTAGCTGCCGGTTCTGTCCTGCCCACACTGACAACATCTTTAAAAGAAGACGCCTGTCCATTTATTTATCACCCCTAACGGCTGCAGCCCTCGACTTTCATTAAGCTGAATCAAACTAATATATATATATATATTAGCAGCTCTGACAATCTCTCAAGTCTTTATGAACAGTCTGGATGAGCAGTATTTGTGCTCATCCCGGTGTCCAGTCGGATTTCTTTCATGGGTGATCCCCTTTCCCCAGAGTGTTCAATGAAATAGCTCCTTAAACCAATAAGGGGCTACAGGCAGCCTGCTCCACACCTACCCAGTAACCGGCAGCTCCACGCCGAATTGCTGCCACAAAGAGGAATAATAAGCTCCATTCGCCTGCATGAGCATCAACTCCCCTTACTCCGAAACTGAAACTAACTGCTCGCTGTTACACCAGCTTACAAGAACTTGCTAGGCGCTGGTTTACAGAAAATCACGTGGCTCCGGGCGGCAACGTTTGAACAGAGGAATGAAAAGAACTTAAAATAACCGCGCCAGCTACACGTTCCTCGTTCTACACCATGGACACCTCACTCATTTGCAAATACTTCCACAGATAGGCACGTAATGAAAGCAAATGCTGAAGCCCCGAGCACTTGACAGTTGACTCTGACATTCCAATAATAAGTGAACGCCGGGTTACCTTGTGGAGTTCTAGTCATGTATGTGGAATCCTGCCTGCAAGCTTTTCCGCCTTACAAGCCATTTGGTCTCAATATTTGCCGAGGAGAATGTGCCTGAAGTTATTACAGTGCCAGGAACATCTTTATGGTAGGAATCCTGGGGGGGGAAAAAATCACATGTCACCTTTCCTTTCATCATCTTTATTTTATGTCCTCGCTAACAATGTATATGCAGTAGCATTAACCTCATCTTGTTATTTTCTTGATCGATTTAGTTCCCTCTTCATACAAGGTATTTAATGTGTACGGTAGTGTCCTGGTTAGGTTCATGGACTAGTACAATCATTGAATGATACAGCGCAGAAAGAGCTATCCAATTAGTCCCACACCCCTGCTCTTTCCCCATATCCCTGTAAATTTCCCCCTCCAGTATTTATCTAATTTTCTTTTGAAAGTTATTATTGAATCTGCTTCCACCACCCTTTGAGGCAGTGCATTCCAGATCATAACAACACGCTGTGTTTAAAAAAAAATTCCTAATGTCGCTGCTGGTTCTTTTGTTAATTATCTTAAATCTGTGTCCACTGGTTACCGACCCTTCTGCCACTGGAAACAGTTTCTCCTTGTTTACTCTAGCAAAACCCTTCATGATTTTGCATACCTCTGTCAAACTTCTCCTTAACCGTCTCTGCTCTAAGGAGAATAATTCCAGTTTCTCCACATAACTGAAGTCCTTCATCCCTGGTACCATTCTAGTAAATCTCCTTTGCACCCTCTCCAAAGCCTTGACATCCTTTCTAAAGTGTGGTGCCCAGAATTGGCCACTATACTCCAGCTGGGACCTAACCAGTGTTTTATAAAGGTTTAACATAACTTCCTTGCTTTTGTTCTCTATTCCTCTATTTATAAAGCCAAGGATCCCGTATGCTTTTTATACAGCCTTCTCAACTTGTCCTGCACCTTCAAAGATTTGTGTACATACACCCCCAGGTCTCTCTGCTCCTGCACCCCCTTTAAAATTGTATCATTTAGTTTATATTGCCCCTCCTCATTCTTCCTACCAAAATGAATCACTCCACACTTCTCTGCATTTATCTGCCATGTGTCTACCCATTTCACCAGTCTGTCTATGTCCTCCTGAAGTCTGTTACTATCCTCCTCACTGTTTAGTACTTTTTCAAGTTTTGTGTCATCTGCACACTTTGAATTTATGCCCTGTATACCCAAGTCCAGGTCATTTATTTATATATATATATATATATATATATATATATATATATAAATAAATAAATCAAAAAGAGCAGTGGTCCCAACACGGAACCCTGGGGGACACCACTGTATACTTCCCTCCAGTCTGAAAAACAACCGTTCACCACTAATACAAAAGCAAAATACTGCGGATGCTGGAAATCTGAAATAAAAACAAAAAATGCTGGAAATGCTTCCTGACCTGCTGAGCTTTCTGTCCCTTAGTCAATTTCTTATCCACGCAGTCACTGCCCCTTTAATTCCATGGGCTTCAATTTTGCGAACAAGTCTATTATGTGGCACTTTATCAAACGCCTTTTGAAAGTCCATATACACAACATCAACTGCACTACTCTGATTAACCCTCTTCGTTACTTCATCGAAGAACTCGATCAAGTTAATCAAACACAATTTGCCTTTAACATATCTGTGCTGGCTTCCATTTATTAACCCATATTTTTCTTAGTGCCAATTAATTTTGTCCTGAATTTGTGTCTCTCGTTTCCCCATCACAGATGTTAGGCTGACTGGCCTGTAGTTGCTGGGTTTATCCCCCTCTCCTCTTTTTTGAACAGACGTGTAACATTCTCCATTCCTCTTGCACTACTCCCTTTTTCTAAGGAGGATTGGGAGATTGTGGACCGAGCCTCCGCAATTTCTACCCTTGCTTCCCTCAGCAACCTAGGATGCATCCCATCTGGACCAGGTGTCTTTTCTACTTTGACGCTGCCAACCTTTTAAGTACCTCCTCTATCTATTTTTAACCTATCCAATTTCTCTGCTACCTCCTCCTTTACTGACACATTGGCCGTGATTTTACTAATGGAGATGGCTTGAGTGCGGGTCCGCTGCTTGGAGGCTTTCCGACCCGCTCCCAGCATCTGCCTCCCAGAACTTACGAGTTTGCATTGATTGGCCTCATTATGGCCGACATGCAGGTCCCTCCAGGTAATTGCTTGGAGGCTGTCAGTTTCTCGCGTCTGATGACGCGTTTTTGAAAGAAAATTTAAAGGTGCCATGTCCCCTTTAGGAAAAATGTCAATGTGATGGTTTGGTGCTGTAATATATAGAAAAGGGAGTTGACAGCGTCTGTTCTGAACAAAATTTAATGAATGAAATTGCTGGTCATATTTTTCCAGAAAGATTTTTATGATTTTTTGTATATATCAATTTATAATCTGACTATGAAATTTGTGCCAGATTTGTTCCAATCATTGGCTTAGTGATATTAATGCTTTTTTCTCTTAAAGGTGCTGTCTGCTGCAGGAACGGCAGCCCCAATAACTAAGGCTGCACCCAGGTTCAATGAGGGCTCTCTCCATGCTCTTGTGGAGGGAGTTAGAGGACGTCAGGAGCTCCTCTTCCCTGGAAACGGAAGGAGGAGGCCTCCTCAGCAAACCAAGGCAGCTTGGCTGCAAATTGCTAAGGAGATAAGCTCGAGGTCTGTGTGCAGACGCACATGGGTTCAGTGTGGAAAAAGGTTTAATGATCTGCTGAGATCACCTAAAGTGTGACCTCTGTGTTCTGGGAAATGGAAGTTTAAGAGTGAGGGCTCAGGGTGATTTCCATGTAGAATGTTGGTGGTGACACTGAGCGCAAACCACCGTTTATTGGACAGATGATGCCTGGGGTTTTGAGAATGTCGGACTTATATTCATCTCCAGGTGCCAGCCACCTGTAGTTGAAGTGTAAGATTACGCGAATCTGGCATGGATGAGTGCATCCCTTGCCTGACGGCCATCAGTGTGGTCGTCTGCTGCTGGATTGGCCACATCCGATCCTGCAAGGCGTCACTCCCCGTCCTCCTCCTCATCCTCTTCCTTGTCCTCTTCATCTTCCTCTTCATCTTCCTCCAAGGAGGCTGTGTGCTGAGCCACTTGTTCATCCGGCAGCACTAAGCCGCGCTGCTCTTCCTCCGAATCTGGCGACCAGGATGAGAGGAGGTAAATGGTTCTCATCCCATTGTTATAGATTTCAGTTGAGGCAAGAAGCTTGTAAGCGCACACACAAAGTGGCCTGAAATTATTCCAATCAGTTCAAACAGCAGATGTGTGTCAGCTTGACCAGTCACAAGGTCAGTAGATTTGCAAAATCTTATCCCAAACCTCCAACAACAAAGTTGTTGCATTTGAATGACAGCCATGTTACAGGAGCACTTTTAAAGTTCTGCACCAATAATGACTACAGATCATGTCCTCCACCAACTCGTCTCCTTGCAGCATAACTGTTTCTGACAAGACGGGAAACAGGAGCCAGAGGCAGGAAAATGGGAAACCTCTGTCAAAATAGTATTATCAATGCAGTTAACAGGCTCTTAACTACCTGTCCCACCGGTTGGAGTCGGGTCAGTTTGGGAGCAGCTGAATAGACACTCAGGAAAATCGCCTGGGATGGAGGCAGGTAGGGTGTCTGAAGCCATTTTTTCCGATTTTACCAGCTGACACACCTCCAAACCCGCCTCCTCAGGGATGGTAAAATCGAGCCCTTTGCATCTGTCTTCACTAAAGAAGAGGATGCTGCCAAAGTATTCAGTTAGTACCTCAGCCATGCCCTATTCATGATGATACCAGTCCAGACTTTACCATTTTATGGCATAGTAGTCTACATCTTATCATTCCATGACGTACCACTGCAAATCCAATTTCTCAATGACATATTACATTAATTGATTAATGCATTAGGTCGCCAAACAATTCAACTTAATAAGCACATATTTATAGATTTATTCAACTAGGGAATAAGATTGTTTACTTCTAAGAGAACTTTCTGAGTTACCAGTGATGAAGAGGAGGGAATATACATTTCACATCTTAAAAGAACTTTTGGCCTGAAACACTTTGCATTATGACTGGAGGTTTGAACATTTTAATGGCCCGGATTTTGCAGTAGGAATAACGATGAGGCTGTCAGCGCTCACTATTATTAAGGAGTATATCGGACAGCAACTTCAGGTGTCCGCAAACATGCAGTTAAACACGGAAATCAGGAAGTTGCTGTCTGATTTGCCCTGCATTCAAACACATGAAGGGTGTGAAGTTGCGGTACTTATCCACTAGATACCCACTAAACACGCCAGAAAAGGTTAGGACTTGTCCAATCAAATGTAAGTGAATTTTTAACGGCATGATAAATCTTAATTGCTGCCAACAAACCTCTCTGGCACTTAAAATTTACTTTTACAAGTGTGGAGTCTCATTCCTTCAGGTTTTAATTTGTTGGAGATTTTTCAAAAATTATAAATTAAAGTAATTATTTTAACTTTTTCTTTATGTCTCTTGTAGCTCTCTCTCTTAATCTCATCTTTCTTTCCCTCTCTTTATTTTGCTTTCTGTATATGATTTTACATTAAATTAAATATTCTAACTTACACTCCCTAGTTTAGACTCTGCGTGGCTCAGTAAGGATTCTTCAATCTGATTGGTTGAAGAGACACGTTGTTGCTTGCCTTGTTCACACAGGTCCGAGATGCCCTGTAGAGGGCTCCTCGCTCTATTGGACTCCCGATAACCATAACTTGCCGCTTAAAAGCCTACGAAAGACTGTGGGCAGCTGTAAGTGTGATGAACGAACAGCGGCATTCCTTCGCCACTGACCACGTAATTCGGGCCAATGCTTTCAAAACATTAAGAGCTTACAAATAGTGATGAGACACAGTACATATTAGGCCATACAGCACTCACAGATACACATAGCAATACAGATACAGCAAAGTCTATGGGCCCCGACAATATTCCCGGCTGTCGTGCTGAAGATTTGGGCTCCAGAACTAGCCGTGCCTGTAGCCAAGCTGTTCCAGTGCAGCTACAACACTAGCATCTACCCGACAATGCGGAAAACTGCCCAGGTATGTCCTGTCCACAAAAAGCAGGACAAATCCAATCCGGCCAATTACCGCCCCATCAGTCTACTCTCAATCATCAGCAAAGTGATGGAAGGTGTTGTCAACAGTGCTATCAAGCGGCACTTACTCACCAATAACCTGCTCACTGATGTGCAGTTTGGGTTCCGCAGGACCACTTGGCTCCAGACCTCATTACAGCCTTAGTCCAAACATGGACAAAAGAGCTGAATTCCAGAGGTGAGGAGAGAGTGACTGCCCTTGACATCAAGGCAGCATTTGACTGAGTGTAGCATCAAGGAACCCGAGTAAAATTGAAGTCAATGGGAATCAGGGGAAAGACTACCCACTGACTGGAGTCATACCTAGCACAAAGGAAGATGGTTGTGATTGTTGGAGGCCAATTATCTCAGCCCCAGGACATCGCTGCAGGAGTTCCTCAGGGTAGTGTCCTAGGCCCAACCATCTTCAATTTCTTCATCAATGACCTTCCCTGGATCATAAGGTCAGAAGTAGGGATGTTCGCTGATGACTGCACGGTGTTCACTTCCATTCGCAACTCCTCAGATAATGCAACAAGACCTGGATGACATTCAGGCTTGGGCTGATAAGTGGCAAGTAACACTTGCACCACACAAGTGCCAGGCAATGACCATCTCTAACAAGAGAGCGTCTAACCACCGCCCCTTCTGACAGACTGGGGCAAACTGTCATCTGCCCCCCCCCCCCCCAATTTTTATGCAGAAAAAATACTTGTCTTGTATTACAGGGGGTCCGCAGATTTTTTATAACACGGGAGGGGGGCCTCAGAAGCAAAAAGGTTGAGAACCCCGGTGTATGTGATAGTGTAAGTATAGCCCATGACTGCAGTGTGGGCATGAAGGAAAACCACATTGTATTTAGATTATATAGTACCCCAAACACTGCATTTATCGGAACTCACTCAAGAGCAGCTGCAGATGACTGGATATACGGTTTCCATTCAGGCTATAGCGAGTACCCCGCAGTAGACAATACTTGTCTTGCAGTTTTCTATGTTTTTCGATAAAAAGCGTTAAATGGTCCATATTTGCAGTAGAAATAACAGTGAGGCAATCAGTGCCACCGTTATTAAAGTATAAATCAGACAGCAACTTCTGGTGACCGCATATGTGCAGTTAGATTTGCCCTGCTCACAAATGACATGCTTTGTGGATGTGACAAAGGTAAACTATCCCTTCTCATCCTTTTTGGCTTGCCTGCAGCCTTTGACACAGTTGACCACTCCATCCTCCTCCAACACCTCTCCACCATTGTCCAGCTGGGTGGGACTGCACTCGCCTGGTAGCCAGAGAATCACCTGCAATGGCTGCCTGTGTCCTAACTTGCACCAAGTCCAGTTCACCCATCACCCCTGTGCTCGCTGACCTACAATTGCTCCTGGTTAAGCAATGCCTCGATTTCAAAATTCTCATCCTTGTTTTCAAATGGCCTCGCCCCTCCCTATCTCTGTAATCTCCTTCAGCCCCACAAACCGCACCCCCCCCCCCCCCCCGCCCCCAGAGATATCTGCGTTCCTCTAATTCTGCCCTCTTGAGCATCCCTGATTATAATTGCTCAATCATTGGTGGCCCTGCCTTCTGTTGCCTAGGCCCTAAGCTCTGAAATTCCCTGCTTAAACCTCTCCCCCTCGCTACCTCTCTTTCCTCCTTTAAGACGCTCCTTAAAACCTACCTCTTTGACCAAACTTTTGGTCATCTTCCCCAATTTCTTCTTATATGGCTCGGTGTCAAATTTTTTGTCTTGTAATACTCCTGTGAAGCGCCTTAGGACGTTTTACTATGTTAAAGGCGCTATATAAATACAAGTTGTTGTTGCTCCTCCAGAAGCTTTGCTACACCAGTACTTCACCAAGAGACTCGGCATGGAAACACACGCAACAACGTGAAGTAGGGGTGATAGATACCCACGAAACATGCCAGAAAAAGTTAGAGCTTGTCCATTCCAGCGTAAATGGATTTTTAACAGTGTGATAAGTCTTAATTACTGCTAAACAGCCTCTCTGGCACTGAGAATTAACTTTTACAAGTATGGAGTCTCATTCCTTCAGATTTTAATTGTTGGAGATTTTCAAAAATTAATTTTTTTTAATTTTTTCTTTCTCTCTTTATCTCATTTTTCTTTCTCTCTATTCCACATTCTCTACATGATTTGGCATTGGATTAACTTTTCTAATTTACACATCCTGGTTCAGACTGCGTAGCTCAGTAAGGATTCTTCAACCTGATTGGCTGGGGAGATACAGTTGTTTGCTCTGTTCACATTGGTGTGGAAATAGTCTTCTAATATAAGAACATAAGAATTAGGAGCAGGAGTCGGCCATACGGCCCCTCGAGCCTGCCCCGCCATTCAATAAGATTATGGCTGATCTTTGACCTCAACTCCACTTTCCCACCCGATCCCCATATCCCTTGATTCCCCTAGAGTCTAAAAATCTATCGGTCTCAGCCTTGAATATACTCAACGACTCAGCATCCACAGCCCTTTTGGGTAGAGAATTCCCAAGATTCACAACCCTTTGAGTGAAGAAATTCCTCTTCATCTCAGTCTTAAATGACCGATGCCTTATCCTGAGACTATGTCCCCTAGTTCTAGACTCTCTAGCCAGGGGAAACAACCTCTCAGCATCTACCCTGACAATCGCCCTTAGAAACTTATATATTTCAATGAGATCACCTCTCATTCTTCAAAACTCCAGAGAGTATCAGCCCAATCTACTCCATCTCTCATCATAGGACAGCCCTCTCATCCCAGGAATCAATCTAGTGAACCTTCCTTGCACTGCCTCTAAGGCAAGTATGCCTTTCCTCAGCTAAGGAGACCAAAACTGTGCACAGTACTCCAGGTGTGGTCTCACTAAAGCCCTGTACAATTGTAGCAAGACTTCCTTACTCTCGTACTCCAACCCCCTTGCAATAAAGGCCAACATGCCATTTGCCTTCCTAATTGCTTGCTGTACCTGCATGCCACAAGTTCTAGTGCAAAAACCCATAGAAAGTCTACTAAGTGGCTAGAGTCTGTTCGTTCCCTGTTGCCCGCAAAATCCGCGGCAATAGGGCTGGACCTGACGAGGCACATTATAACATTAAAACAGCGTGATAATCAGGCACAATAATATCCCTGATCTGGTCACTGAGCTGACCTCTAGGTGGAAACTCGCCTAGAAAACGTAATAAAATCAATAAGTTGTCAACATCATTTACATTAAAGGATTAAATAATTGCTCCAAAGTCAGAGTTTAGGTGCAACGAAACTGAAACTAACTTGGTACATTATTGGGCTGATACTGAAGGGGAATTAGTTCAAAAACTAGTGTTAGACCCATTACAATCGATTTGTTCATGTTATCCTATCTTATTTTACAAATGACAGTAAGGTGGACAACTGCAATAACCCTGTTTACTGTATAAATAAGCGCCGTTAACGGGCCGAGGTAAAGGTCCAATATAGGAATCCGTGGAAATAACACGTTTCCGAAGTCCCGTTTCCCCGAATTACAGACCTGATCCCCAAACCGTTGCACTGTGAGGTTATGAGCCGCTACCGCTTTCCCACTGTTGTCGGTTACATACCTGCCCGGTGGAAGATTCCTTCGCGCGCCTGCCTCCGGTGCTCCGTGTTATTTTTTTGAATAGTTTAAAGCAGGTGTATTTACTTTGATCCCCTGCTAAGTATTGAGAATAGTTTCATTGTTGTGATGAGTTACACAATATTTTTTTAAAAATTTAGCCTTGACAAGGGCGTGGTCTAAATTCCGGGTAATTCCGCAGTTAACAATCGCTTTCACTTGCTCTACTGGCTTCAGTCTTATTCTCTGTCCTTAGCGAGGACGACTCGGTCTTTAAATCATATTTTTATATGGTCTCAAGAACCTTTGAGTTAAGAATGTTCAGTTCGAGCCAAGTATGAGCTTCTACAGATAAAACTTTAAAGTAAAATGTCTATTAACGTTCTCTCTTTTGTTCTCTCTCACTCGTTCTCTGTCTCTCTCTTGTTCTCTCTCTTGTTCTGAGATCTCGTTCTCTCTGTCGTTCTTCCTGTCACTGTCTGCAAGTTAAAGTTGCAACCCATCGTCGTTACATGAAATCTTTAATGTCCCCATTTTAAATTGTCTGTTTCATTCACCATTACATTAATAGTTTCTCTGTTTAAAAGTGGAACTTCACCATTATGTTAATTGTTTATTTTGAAAGTTTAACTGCTGTTCACCGTCACACTCATTCCGTCCCTGTTTTAAGTTATAACCTTTACTCGCTATTGCCTCACCTCTCCGCCCACACGCTTATCATTGCCAGTGATGCTCGCAGTATTTTAAAAGCTATATTGCAATGAAAAAGGAGAATATTACTATTTTGAATATAAATACTTTAGCAGAAACCTGACAATACTATAGTAAAACCTCCTCCTGCCAGGAGATGTTTCTATTTGTAATCATCTTACTGAGCTCCCACGGCCGGGATCTCCTCTCCTCACACGGTTGTGTGGGACGAGGGTTGAGGGAGGCCGGTTTCCACATTAAACCAGTGCTCACTTTCCGCTATCTGGGCTTTCTCCCGGAAGTTACACAAACTGGAGCGTCCTTTTTATAAACATTTTTGTTTGTCTTCGGAGAATGGGAAAATATTTCAAAACTAAATTACGGATGCGGAATATAATACATAGATACATATCAATATTTAACTGCACATATATACAACCCATAGAGCACCAAGGATGGTGAACAATGTTTACACCATTCCTTTCCTGAGGCTGGTGTCACGCACACACACATTTGCGGTATGACTATACGGAAAGTTAACTAACTTATAAAACACCAAACTAATTAAATATTTAAAGTGTATGTAAGCGAGAGAATCAGACTGCAACGGAAAATGAGAAGCCAAGTCACACAACAACTTTAAACCAGTTCAATTATGATCCTACATTACAACAGTGACTTCACCTGACGAAGGAGCAGCGCTCCGAAAGCTTGTGATTTCAAATAAAGCTGTTGGACTATAACCTGGTGTTGTGCGACTTCTCACATTTGTACACTTTAAAAGCATTTCATTGGCTGTAAAGTGCTTTAGGACGCCTGGGATCGTGAAAGGCGCTGTATAAATTCAAGCTATTTTTTCTTTCAAAACTATGAGTATTCGTTCCTCAATAGGATCTGGAATTGGAACTAGAAGGATATAAAAAATCAGCTCTTCAAAGTAATGTTTGTCAAAATATAGAGATACTTTATTCATATATTCTAACACGACCACCTGAGTTACTGTGATTCCGATGCAATCACTGTCTCAATGGTTTAATTGGTTTTCTTTGTTGAGATTCCCCCACTTGTCCTCTCTACAGTTAAATGGTCGCATCTTCGTTGCATAAATACAGAAACCTGACAGCGAACGTTTTGATTAGGCACCATTTAGCCTTTGCTATAGCTGAATGCTGACGGTAAACACCGGGGAACCTGATTTCAGCAGTAACTAGAACTGTAACGGATCCAAGGGTTCATAGCGCACCGCCTACAATCAGAATTCAAACACCACCGACCCCCAAATCCCACACACGAACTCTAACCCTCGGTACAAAAACTTTGCATTGCATTTGGACCCGAACAAACACTAACCAGGAACCCAACCATAGGTCAAAACAGTCCCACCGAGCTAAAAACTGTAAGACGCCAACACGAATCTTCACCAAGCAAAAGTGAAGACCCCTAACCTGGAACCAGACTAATTTAAACACACGAACACCAAACACTGACTGAAATCTGACCAAGCCATAATCATAATACACACATCCTAATTCTCACACGAATTTTTAATACATTTTGCTGTGGGAGTACTTTGTATTAAACAAGCCCTGGACACTAATGTTCTCCTTTAAGTGGAAATAAAACGTATAAGATGAAGAGAGCGACTCTGTAACGATAGATCTGGGAGAGAGAATTGACGTAACTTTGAACTCAACTTTAAGAATGGAGAGAGATGAGACAACCAATTTAATGATGAACCGAATTACAACTTAAAGAGGCAACACGGAGAATTAATGCAACGATAAATAAACTTGAACATTTAAAATAGCGAAATTAAAGATAATTAATGAAATGGACAGAGAAAAACAATGTGCAGTAAATGTGAATGAAACTTCAACCGGAGAGTTATTCAGACAGACAGAGGCCTAGAGAGAGGAGGGACACAGAGAAATGACCTACTTAGGGGTTATTTACCATAAAGCTATTGGTAAGAGGAAAAGTAATAACTAACCCAAGCACAAACACTAGCCACATTAACCCTAATACACTAATAACTCCGAATCCAACCCCAGCCCTAACTCTTAAAGCACAACAAGTGAGTTATGAGATCTTGAACGGGTTTCCATCCGCTGTTAACCGTATTAGTCAAATAGGCGAGTGTAAGGGGGGCGAGCGGCTCTTCATAGGGTGGAAGGTTCAGCAAGACAAATAATATTGTGAAAATTCAAGTGGCCATTCATTTTCTTTCAGGTAAAAATCTGAAATCTTGTCAAAGAGGCCTTCATTCAAACCAGGAGGACGGGGAGCCAATGTAGGTCAGTGAGCACAGGGGTAATGGACTCGGCGTGGGACGGGTTATGGGCTGCAGAGTGTTGGATGATCTGAAGTTGATGGCGAGTGGAGGAGGGGAGACCAGCCAACAATTCTTCATGGGTATTTTATGGATATTTAAGGGCCTAAATTCTGATGACGGCATCTGAAGCATTCGTGGTGAAGTTAAGTCTGGAGGCGACCGAGGCTTTCAAGAGCAGATGGACTGAGTAAAATATATTTCAAGGCCCGAAAAATCACAAGGAAACCGTCCAAATGAATCTATAATCGAACAAACGCCATTTGAGAGAGTAATGCAGTTTGCTGTGCATTGCTCGCTGAGCCGGTGTTCAGTTAGTCCAAAAAGTCCAAAAGACAAAATAGGCTATTTTATATTTCCCACCATTCGGTAATGTTTCCCTGCCTTTGTACTCACGCCCATGTTTTCGTAGTATTAGTGAAGGAAGGAACTATCCATTGATTCAGACCTCAGAGAACTGTTGTGAGGAGAGTACAATGTAGACCGGGATTCAAAAGTCATGGACCTGAAACGCTAACTTTATTTGCTGCCTGACCTGCCGAGTGTTCCCAGCATTTTCTGTTTTTATTTTAGAAGTCTACCCAACTCTTCGAGTTAAGTGGCTTGGATATGTCCTGAACACCGCCTGAACATGTCCTGGGTCACATCATTAGCAAGCGGCTGGGGCATTGCTGCTATAGAAAGTGGCTGAAGTTAAAGGCTTTGGCCTTTGACAGGTGATCACGCTGCTACATTCTGCTGTGAATTCAAGGTATATGTCAAAGGCCGAACCACGAACTGACTTCTCCCGAGTTGTACAAATATAGAATGAGTGAAATCATTAAAAATATGATCTGTGAATGACGTGACATGAAAAATAGCGCTACCTGGTGAAATGGATAATGGTAAAACTTCAGCTATGATTTAGATATAAATTTATATATATATATTCAGCAGTGACTACTGAGTCCTAAAGGGAATAGGAATTCTTTACATGTATTTTATGGAAATTTGAAGATGTGGGATTTAATCATGGGATCTGAAGTATTAATGGTAAAACTGTACGTGTATCTGTAACTCGGCTGTATAACGTACTTACAGAAAAAAAAGCTTTAAGCGAGGAAAACTCGTAAATAAATTATTTCTACAATTGCTTGCACTTATTTGGAATAGAACTTATCATCTATCGATCGATCGATCCAACTCTCTGATTCTAAACACACATTCACTGTGTTCGGCTCCACACATTCTAAGCTGGTGTGAGATTCAAACCTGTATCAGAGTTGCATTAAGCGGCCTATGCTTAATAAAGAATAAAATAACGAATGTGTGACCCCTGATACTTTAGTGAGGACGGTTGACGGTGAATTTATAGCATCTGACCATGCAAGAGCCGATTCAATCTTAGTGACGGAGGTTAGATCAGAGAGGCCTATAGCTCGAATGATCCGTTACCCAGTTTTACAAGCAGTGTTTGGTCCTCAGTTTTTCTTTATTCTTCCCTTTTTCCTAATTTACTCCTCTCTTCTCTACTGAAGGTGTCTTGCTAGGCTGCAGCTTTAGTAGTGCTCGGTGCCCCCATTAACATTCAACCCAAGTGACCATTCTCACCTCTGAGCCTCCATATTGAGTGCCTCCACAACCCTCCTCTAATTCTGCCCTCTTGAGCATCCCTGATTATAATCTCTCAACCATTGGTGGCCGTGCCTTCCGCTGCCTAGGCCCTAAGCTCTGGAATTCCCTGCCTAAACCTGTCCTACCTCTCTTTCCTCCTTTAAGACGCTCCTTAAAACCTAACTCTTTGACCAAGCTTTTGGTCACCTGCCCTAATTTCTCCTTATGTGGCTTGGTGTCAAATGTTTTGTCTTACAATACTCCTGTGAAGCGCCTTGGGACGTTTTACTACTTTAAAGGCGCCATATAAATGCAAGTTGTTGTTGTTGTTTGGCAGTTTTTTTGTGGGGGGGGGGAGGTGGCGGTGAAATCACAGTGTAACCTTATCAAATGTCACCATACCCACACTACCAGCAGGGCTAGCCATTGGGAGCATCTGCCCACTCTCCCATCCTAATGAGATACGGAGTCCAGTTATCATGTCCCTATTGTCGCTCGACCCTAACCAGCTCACACTGGAGATTAAACCTGGGCCCTCCTGGTCTGTGTGACTCGCCGGTAACCGACTGAGATCATGGGGAGCCATGTCAAGTAGTTTATAGCCGATAAGGTGGTTAAAAAGGCATATGGGATACTTGCCTTCATTAGCCGAGGCATAGAATATAAGAGCAGGGAGGTTATGATGGAGCTGTACAAAACGCTAGTTAGGCCACAGCTGGAATACTGTGTGCAGTTCTGGTCGCCACACTATAGGAAGGATGTGATTGCATTGGAGAGGGTGCAGAGGAGATTCACCAGGATGTTACCTGGGCTGGAGCGTTTCAGCTAAGAGGAGAGACTGGACAGGCTGGGGTGGTTTTCCTTAGAGCAGAGAAGGCTGAGGGGGGACCTGATTGAGGTGTACAAAATTATGATAGGGTAGATAGAAAGGAACTTTTCCCCTTAGTAGAGGGGTCAATAACCAGGGGGCATAGTTTCAAGGTAAGGGGCAGGAGGTTTAGAGGGGATTTGAGGAAAAACTTTTTCACCCAGAGGGTGGTTGGAATCTGGAACTCACTGCCTGAAAGGGTGGTAGAGGCAGGAACCCTCACAACATTCAAGAAGCATTTAGATGAGCACTTGAAATGCCATAGCATACAAGGCTACGGACCAAGTGCTGGAAAATGGAATTAGAATAGACAGGGCTTGATGGCTGGCGTGGACACGATGGGCCAAAGGGCCTCTTTCTGTGCTGTATAACTCTATGGGGGAGAAATTCAGTATCGCCCCATTTGGGGCGCAATTATCGGCCGGGCGCAAAGATTAGCGCCTGGCGCTAATTATCGCCAGCGACTGCAAACTTGACTTTTATCGACCCTGGAGGTGATTGCAGCGCTAAATCAGACGCTTCACACCTATCTTAAGGCGCAAAGGCCGAGGAGCGAGGCGCTACCTCAGAGCGCTGGCGAAGCTCATGTAATGTCAGTCAGCAATGGAACACACACACAATGGCACGGGCCAGTTCTTAAAGGGGATGGTTAATCTTGCTTTCCATCCATATCCTGCTCATTGCAGCCTTGAATCTCGGCCTGGAGAGACCTGCACATCAAATGTGCTGGAAAGAACAATGGAGAGTACCAGGCAAAGAGCTCAGAGTGCAGCCCCCACAGTCTCTTCTAAATCGATACAAGGAATGGCAAATCAAAATGAACCTGCAAAGTGCTGCTCAGTACCCAAAACTCCTTCACACAACGTTGAATCTCTCCAGAAGTCTCTCCCTCTCTCTCTCAGAATGCGTAGTTCAAAAATGGCACCAACAATAAAAGGCAGGAAGCGGTCACCTTTAAATAGCGCTCCCCCTTTCCCTTCATGACTGCAGAACGCTCCCCTCAACCTGTCGTTGCTAGCGTCAGGCGGTAAGGCAGGGGGCGCCACTCAATATCTGCTCCGGGGCGATACCGGGGCGTTGCGCACTCGAGTGACGTCATGATCTGCCGGCGCAGGAGATCGTGGCGGTAGTGTTTAGCGCCGCCGCAAAATTTCTAGTTAATTTCACGAGCGGCGCAAACTTCGCCGCACCTGGGCGCTAGATGCTTTGCGCCCCATTAGCGCCCTCTTAAGGCGCTAACGGGATGCGCAACCAACTGAATTTTCCCCCCCAATGACTCTATGACTAAAATACTATCTTATAGTGTAATAACGAGGAGGTACAAATGAGTACATGTTTATTTCACCATGTCAGGCCCCCCCCCCCCCACTAGCAATAATACACAGCTTAAGAGATACTTTGAAGCATTTCAACAGATCTTTCCAAAAGGTCTCAACCCCACTTATTACTGAAATAAAAACAGAAAATGCTGGAAATACTCAGCAAGTCAGGCAGCATCTGTGGAGAGAAAGAGTTAACGTTTCAGGTCGATGACCCTTCGTCAGAACTGGAAAAAGCTGGAGATGGAACAGGTTTTTAAGCAAGTGTAGGGGCAGGGAAAGGGGGGAGGGGGACTTATTACTGTGTGTTCTGGCCGTCGGCAAAACTGGGTAGTGAGATATTGAACAACAGTCCCCATCATGTCTGATGATTCAACCACGGGCCTGGGGAGCAATTCGAGGTGTCCTTTGTATCCCAGCTGCCGGCAGTAATACATGTACATGAGGAAGGAGACTGAGCGCTGCCACTTTCCTGGCAGGACTCCAGCGTGAAGTTGGCGGCCGACTCGCAGACCTCTGAACTCCACAGGCTACCTGTCCCCCCACTCCTCCCTCTCAAGATCAAAACACACGGAATATACTTCGAGATACTTTTTTAATCACGTTCTCCAACTTCCCTTGTGTTAAACTGTGTCTGATCGGTCAGATCTCCGCAAGTTCAAGAACACTGCCCAGACTTCTCTACTCTTGTCTAGCGCTGTTAAGAGATGGTGAAGTTAATTAAGACTGATTCTCCGCTTCTGGATTTCAACGTTTTATTGTCCCAGTAAAAGGTGGAATCCGTTCCTTTTGAGGGGTTGTTATTTCCTTTTCAATTTAAAAGTATTTCTTACCTGAGAATGCATGGTAGCGCCAGACCCGCGGAGGCAGGGCTTCGATAAACCACACGGATGAAAATGAAACTTAAAACTGATGGCTACAGATGGTGGCGCAGTAAATATCCACAGGCTGGCAGAGAGAGCACTCGGAGCTTTCTATTATTCTGCCACCTTTCTATCAATGGCCACAGGGCAACTGACGCTTTCAAGAACTCGGCTTGTGTAGGAGAGAAGGGAAGCTGCTGTGAAAGTTTATCAAATGATAAACGCGACTCGAACCCCTCCTCCGCCTTTACCTCCAAGCGTTGGTTTCGTGATGGAGCGGGGAATGAAAACGCCCAGTCGTGGAGTGATGAGGGATCTCGGAGTCACACTGTGTGACCCAGCAGACTGAGGCTCTTGGCTGGGCACCATCCTCACCCCCCAGAGTTCAGGTTCCACGGGCACAGTCTACATTTAAAGACTCTCACCCCTACACGTTAAAACTATCAAAGGTGTCTGTGCTGAGCAAATGGAAAGACTTTCCATCTAGTGTCAGCTTCAGGTATTCTCACAGACCAAGACACCAAACTTGGGGGTGTGGCAAGCAGTGAGGATGATACCAATCGACTGCAACAGGACATAGAAAGGCTAGCAGAATGGGCAGATGGAATTTAATACAGAAAAGTGTGAGGTGATGCATTTTGGCAGAAGGAACAGGGAGAGGCAATATACACTTAATGGCACAGTTTTAAAGAGTGCGCAGGGACAGAGGGACCTGGGAGTTAATGTGCATAGGTCCCTGAAGGTGGCAGGACATATTGAGAGAGTGGTTAGCAAAGCATATGGGATCTTGGGCTTCATAAATAGAGGTATTGAGTACAAAAGTAGAGAAGTTATGCTGAACCTTTATTAAGTGCTGGTTCGGCCACAACTGGAGTATTACGTCCAGTTCTGGTCACCACACTTTAGGAAGGATGTGAAGGCCCTTGAGAGGGTGCAGAGGAGATTTACCAGAATGGTTCCGGGGATGGGGATCTTAGCTACAAGGACAGGTTGGAGAAGCTGGATTTGTTTTCATTAGAGCAAAGGAGGTTGAGGGGTGATTTGATCGAGGTGTACACTATTATGACGGGTTTGGATAGGCCAGACCGGGAAAGGCTGTTCCCACTAGTTGATGGTACAAGGACTAGGGGACACAGATTTAAGGTTTTGGGCAACAGATACAGGGGGGATGTGAGGAAAAACTTTTTTACGCAGCGAGTGGTGAGGACCTGGAACTCGCTCCCGACGGAAGTGGTGGAAGTGGACACACTCAATGATTTCAAGGGGAGACTGGATAGGCACTTGAGGGAAATAAACTTGCAGGGCCACGGGGATAGAGCGGGGGAATGGGACTGACTGGATTGCTCTAGAGAGCCGGCATGGACTCGATGGGCCGAATGGCCTCCTTCTGTGCCATATGACTCTATAACAGCAGGCACCAGATGCGGTGTAAGGCTGCCTCTCATCTTCCCCAGCAAGATAGCTTGACATTACACCTGTTCCAGCCCTATCTTTTGTTCCTTTACTTGTCCCATTACCATCTCCTTTTGCCATTTAATCTCTCCTGTCCTCCACCCTATCACAGACCTTCCCTTTTGTTATTTCCTCCCCTTCCATCCCCCTTTTCCATGGCTCTGCACTTGTTTATAAACGGTTATATCTCTAACTCCTTCCAGTTCTGATGAAATGGAATCGACCTGAAACGTTGGAGGGAATTTTTATCTAAAAAAGTGAGTGTGTTTGGGAGCGGGCGGGCGCTTAAAAGGGGTGAAACTGACAGCGGGTTGGGAAGTCAGCTCGAACCCACCGACTTCCGCTTTTAACTGCAGCGCTTTTGGCTGCGTGCGAGAAACCCCCATGGGACATGCAGGTTGGCAATTGAAAGATGTTAAGAGGCAGTTAATGGGGATTTATTCTGCAGATTTGAGCTTTAACTCTGAGTGCAAAGGTTTCCCGGGCTTCCTGGAACTCACCAGTGAAAGCAAGGCGAGATGACAGCGCGAATTGAGGGGGCTGAGCTAATGACAGGCAAACAATCCTATAAGTACTCAGACCTCACACCTGCTTTTGGAGAGTGAACTTTCACTACCTTGCAGCTGATTTCCCCTACTCTGGAGGTCATTTCTGCTACCTTGGATTTTTGTGAGTCTGATCTACACTTTCCATCTGCCGAGCATCAGTTCAGCACGGGTGCTGCTTATGCGGCTTTATCTTGGACCTCAGATGAGGACCAAGATGAGCAGCAGCACCAGCAGGAGCAGCAGCAGCCTTCTCCTCACCAACCTGCCACTCCACAGGAGAGAGGGGATGAGCACAGGGGAGCAGCTCGCTGGAGGTGATACCTCCAACACTGGGTATACAGGCAGAGGATCAGCTTCCTGGACATGTCGGAACACCAGTGCCTCAGGAGGCTCAGGGTATTGTGTTACGTGGTCGCAGACATTTGCAGCGAGCGGACCTAGAGGGGATGCTTTGCCAGTGGCTGTCAAAGTCACCACTATTCAATTCCTTTGCCTCTGGCGCCTTCCAGGGATCTGCAGGAGACATCTTCAGAATCTTGCAATCTGCTGCCCACAAATACATCACTCAGGTGACTGATGCCATGTTTGCCATGGATGGCAATGGATGGTTACACTTTGCATCCGATGAGGCCAGTCAGAATGAGCGGGCGCTCGGCTTTGCGGCTCTGGGTGGCTTCCCACAGGTCCAGGGAGTCATCGAATACACAAATATGGCAATCAAGTTGCCCCCAGATCACCCTGGAGACTTCATCAACTGCAAGAACTTCCATTCCATCAATGTTCAGCTCGTATGCAACCATAAAAAGATCATCATGCAGGTGTGTGCAAGATTCCCAAGCAGCTGCCATGATGCTTTCATCCTGCACCAGTCCACCCTCCCAGAGCTCTTTGGACCTCGAAGCAGAGTTAGCGGCTGGTTTCTTGCAGACAAGGGCTACCCCCTGAAGACATGGCTGATGGCACCCATTAGGAGCCCAAACAATGAGGCCCAGGCGAGATACAATCAAAGACACATGACCACGAGAACTGTCATCGAGCAACCAATCAGAATGCTGAAGATGCACTTTAGGTGTCTGGACAGATAGGAATGAGTGCACCTGCAAGGTAAGTAGGTATGAGGAGTGACCTGGACCAGCCACAGAAATACAGTGGTGACAAGAGCAGGTCAGAGGCTAGGTATTCTGCAGCAAGTAAATCACCTCCTGACTCCCCAAAGCCTTTCCACCATCTACAAGGCACAAGTCTTGAGTGTGATGGAATACTCTCCTCTTATCTGAATGAGTGCAGCTCCAACAACACTCGAAGCTTGACACCATCCAGGACAAAGCAGCCCGCTTGATTGGCACCCCATCCACCACCTTAAACATTCACTCCCTCCATCAACGGTGCACAGTGTCTGCAGTGTGTACCATCTACAAGGTGCACTGTAGCAACTCGCCAAGGCTGCAACAGCACCTCCCAAACCCGCGACCTCTACTACCTAGAAGGACAAGGGCAGCCACCACCTCCAAGTTCCCCTCCAAGTCACACACCATCCTGACTTGGAAATATATCGCCGCTCCTTCATCGTCGCTGGGTCAAAATCCTGGAACCCACTCCATAACAGCACTATGGGAGTACCTTCACCACACGGACTGCAGTGGTTCAAGAAGGCGGCTCACCACCACCTTCTCGAAGGCAATTAGGGATGGGCAATAAATGTTGGCCTTGCCAGCAATGCCACATCCTGCAAATGAATCAAACAAAAAGAGGAGGGGGGGGCGGGGGGGAGAAAAATTTTGGCCTCCGTTCAGTCAAGATCTGAAAGCGTGAGGATCAATAAAGCCGTTATTTTTATGCATCACATTCAGGAGCACTACCACAGAATGGGTCATTAATCCACAGGGTCAGCAAGTCAGATAAGATGATTCCCATCAACTGTATATTGTGGAAGGAGAGCTATGGTACGAGCCACGCCCATGTGATTTGAAGACCATAAAAGTAAATTAAAATTGAGGCTGCCATTTTGGGAGAGAAAGAAGCTGTTATCATTTTGTCATTTGTGCATTTTAGTGACTTGGCTTTCTTGTCATGTGGCTGCTGATTTGTGAGTCAAATGAGGTCCACTATCTGTCTCGTGTAATTATAAACACAATTGGGAAGGCGTGCCAATAGTTTTCCAACTGCAACAGTTCCTTTTTAAATGAAGTCAAGAGGAGGATGTTTCATTTAGAAATAACTTGTTTGCAAGGAATTCGTTTTGATATCTTGCAGCTGTTGCAACAAAAAGCCAATCAGATATCAGGTTTAACTTCATGGCTTACTAATAACCTGAAAATAAATACCATCAAAATTTTCATTTTTTAAATAACATTTATGCATTTTCTATCGGTTCTCTCGTATTCCTATTACTTCAACTACTTTTTACGAATATAATTAATTTTAATTTTACTGTCAGGTTTTCTTTTCCTTTTAAAGGAACTTGCATTTATTTAGAACCGAATCACACCCTCAGGGGCTCCCAAAGCACTTCCCAATGAATTACATTTGAGGTGTAGTCACTGTTCTGTGTAGGCAAATGTGGCAGCCATTTTGCACCTAGCAAAGCCCCACAAAAAGGAAATGAGATGCAGAAGCAGTTTATCTATTTTTGGTGGAATTTGAGGGATGAATGTTGAGCAGGACACCAGGAGAACTCCCTGCTCCTCAGTGAATAAAGTTGTTTACATCCACATGAACAGGAAGACAAAACCTCGGTTTGACATCTTATGGGGAAGATGGCATCTCCAACAATGCAGCACTCCCTCAGTACTCATAGAATCATAGAAACTTACAGCACAGAAGGAGGCCGTTCGGCCTGTCATGGCTGTGCTGGCTCTTTGAAAGAACAGGCGTGCTTAATCTATTATTTCTTATGTTCTTAGTCCAACTTTTTGTGCGTAACTCTGTAAGTTCCTCATCCTCAAGTCTCTGTCCAACTCCATTTTAAAATTATTTGTGGAATCAGCTTCCATTACCTTTTCAGGCAGAGCATTCCCGATCCCAACAACTCTGAGTGGAAAAAATGTCTCCTCATCGCCATTCTAGATCTTTTGCCAATGATTTTGAATCTATGACCTGTAGTTATTGACCAACTCGCCAGAGGAAATAATTTTCTCTATATCAAAATCTCTCATCATCTTGAAAACCTCTATTAGGTCACCTCTTAACCTTCTCTATCCAAGGAGAACAGTCCTAACTTTTCCAACCTCTCCTCGTAACTGGAGACGCTCATCTCTGGTAACATCCTGGTAAACCTCCTCTGTACCCTTTCTAAGGCCTTTACATCTTTCCTGAAGTGCGGTGCCCAGAATTGTCCACAATACTCCAGCTGAGGCCTAACCAGTGATTTAGAAAGTTCCAGCATGATCTCTTTTCTTTTATATTTTATTCCTCTATTTAAAAACCCAAGTAACCTATATGCTTTTTAACCACCTTATCAACTTCCCCTGCCACCTTTAAGGATTTATATGGACACCAAGGTCTCTTTTATCATCTACACTTTCAAAATCGTGCCATTTATAGTATACTGTCTTTCCATATTATTCCTCCCAAAGTGCATCACTTCACACTTTGGCTCGTTCGCCCCCTCTCTCTTGCCCACCCCCTCGCCCGCCCACACACTCTCGCCCCCCCCACCTGCCCCCTCGCCCACCCGCAACCTCTCGCTCCCCCACCCGCTCCCTCGCCCGCACCCTATCGCCTCCCCCAACCTAGCCTCAACTTTTTTTTGGGTGGGGAGTCCAGATTTCAACAACAACAACAACAACAACTGACCTAATGTAGTAAAACGTCCCGAGGTGCTTCACAGGAGCATTACCAAACAAAATTTGACACCAAGCCACATAAGGAGATACTAAGGCAGATGACCAAAAGATTGGTCAAAGAGGTAGGTTTTAAGGAGCGTCTTAAAGGAGGAAAAAAAGGTAGGGAGGCGGAGAGGTTTAGGGAGGGAATTCCAGAGCTTAGGGCCTTGGTAGCTGAAGGCACGGCCGCCAGTGGTGGAGCGATTAAAATCAGGGATGTGCAAGAGGCCAGAATTGGAGGAGTGCAGATATCTCAGAGGTTTGAAGGACTGGAGGAGATTACAGAGATAGGGAGGGGCGAGGCCATGGAGGGATTTGAAAACAAGGACGAGAATTTTAAAATCGAGGCATTGCTTAACCGGGAGCCAATGTAGGTCAGCAAGCACAGGGGTGATGGGTGAAGGTGACTTGGTGCGAGTTAGGACACGGGTAGCCGAGTTTTGGATGACCCCAAGTTTACGGAGGGTGAAACATGGGAGGCCGGCCAGGAGTGTGTTGGAATAGTCAAGTCTAGAGGTAACAAGGGCATGGATGAGGGTTTCAGCAACAGATGAATTGAGGCAGGGATGGAGTCGGGTGATGTTACAGTGGTGGAAATAGGCGGCCTTAGTGATGCCACGGATATGTGGTCGGAAGCTCATCTCAAGGTCAAATATGACACCAAGGTTGCAAACAGTCTGGTTCAGTCTCAGGCAGTTGCCGGGGAGAGGGATGGAGTCAGTGGCTGGGGAACGGAGGACAATGGCTTCAGTCTTCCTAATAGTTAGCTGGAGGAAATTTCTGCTCATCCAGTACTGGATGTCAGACAAACAGTCTGACAATTTAGAGACAGTGGAGGGGTTGAGAGAAGTGGTGCTGAGGTAGAGCTGGATGCCGTCAGCGTACATGTGGATGATGTCGCCGAGGGGCAGCATGTAGATGAGAATAGGAGGGGGCCAAGGATAGATCCTTGGGGAACACCAGAGGTAACGGTGTGGGAGCGGGAAGAGAAGCAATTGCAGGTGATTTTCTTGCTACGACTGGATAGATAAGAATGGAACCAGGCGAGTGCAGTCCCACCCAGCTGGACGGCGGTGGAGATGAGTTGGAGGAGGAAGGTGTGGACAACCGTGTCAAAGGCTGCAAGACAGGTCCTTCCTACTGCCCTTTGTGTGAAGAAGTGCTTTCTGACATCACCCCTGAATGGCCTAGCTCTAATTTTAGCAGTGGCCCAGATTATTTCTGTGGGGCCCGGAGATGCACTCCCCACAAAAATAATTCCAAACTTACCGTTGCTGGGCCTCTTTGGCTCCATTACCGATGGAACTGATCAGAGCCTACACGGCACACGCTCCGACCAGTTCCAGCCTAAAATGGCAATCGGTGTCCTATTTTCATCATCGGACCCCTATTTGCATATTAAAAGGGGCCTACCGCTTAAAACAGGCAGACGCTTTGGACGCCCAGCGGTAGGCTTCTTTCAAAATGGAGCCAGCCGCATCATCAGGGTTAATGGGGTGGTAAGGCTACCGACCCCATTTTGAGGCCATTGCCGCACCGTTAACACCAGGGAAAGCAAATGAAAATCGACACCAACCAGCCCCTAGCTAGATAGAGTTATGTGTGGACATAACAGTAATCGGTTTCCTCAGCCACCAATGTTCACACACATTAAGGAAGCTTTGAAATCCAACCTGTATAATGAGGCCGATCTTTGTTGTAACACAAAACAGGATCTGGAAATGGACCTGTAATGGTAATTCTGCTACTCACATGAAGAAGGGGCAACCTAAAATGGTTGTCTTTTTCCATCATTGCTCTTTTCATTCTCCCCCATAATGATCATTTATCTATACAAATTTACATACCATTTATCATAAACCTTACCCTCCCCCCCCCCCCCCCCACCACCTCTAGTACTTTCATGGTCATATTTTGAACATCATTAGTTTTTTGTGTCTACTGCTTTGCCTGACAGATTATTCTACACATTGATCACCCCCTGAGATCTGTTTTAATTCTACTTTTCAATCATTTAAGTTTATCTCCGATCCTGGTGTTCTGGGTTATATTGAATAATGTTATGGGTGTACCTTATCTCTATACTTTGACACTGTTTCCCCCGCCGCCCCGTCTTACTGTAAAACATAAGTTTCTCTCATTTTTACACCTAGCTTATCCCCTTTACACTTGGGATCAGTCCTGTGGCCTTTCTGTCTACCTTTACCAATGCATATCTTTTTTGTGGCATGATTGCCGGACCCGAGTACAGTACACCATGTGCAGTCTGAGCATTCCATTGCAAAGTTTCAACATGACATCATGCCTCAATCAGATATAATGTTTAATGTAGCAACAATGGACAAAATGCTTCCTCCCCACCAATATCAATTATGAATGGGTCGAAAATTCTGGCCACGTTTTCATTACAATATTTTATGATATTATTTGAAGTACAACTTACCAAAAGATAAATATTCGCAGCAGTTGTATGAAGTGATAACTCTGCACTATGTGAAAATGAAACCTAAAGCTTTCTGCACATGTTAGCACTATCAAACCACTGTTGATTTGAATCTACACAGTGTAATATACGTGCTGATCTTTTTTAATATAAAGTTATTTTGTTACATACGTGTTTCAAGACTGGACACCAAATAAACTCGGCAATACCTGTTTTCTTATAAAGTTACGGATCCAATATCTGAACTTAGTTTCACTTGTGAGTGATGTAGTCCTCACCTAGTGGCAGCTCCAAGAATGACATTTCACAAAATTCAGCATTGACAAATCTTTCATCATACGATAGGCTGGGATTGGAAGAATCCATTTCATTCTGCTACAAACAAGAGTTCTGACGAAGGGTCATCGAACTGAAACGTTAACTCTGTTTCTCTCTCTACAGATGCTGCCTGACCTGCTGAGTATTTCCAGCATTTTCTGTTTTTCTCACTAGTGAGAACTCCCCTGCTCTTCTTCAAAATAGTGCCGTGGGATCTTTCAGTGCAGCACCCCCTCATTGCTGCACTGAAGTGTCAGCCTAGATTTTGTGCTCAAGTCTCTGGCATCGGACTTGAACTCGCAACTTTCTGACTCAGAGGCGAGAGTGCTACACTACTAAAGATAATCACGAAGAATATAGAAAGTGTAGTGGGGAGGTGAAAAGAGAGATTCAAAAGGCTAAAAGGGGATATGAAAAATAGGCAAGCAAATCATATAAAAATAAATAGTAAGGGGTTTTATAAGCATATAGAAACAAAATAATAATTGAAGATTGGGTAGGACCACTCAGGGATGAAAGAGGGCAGTAGATTTTCTCTTCACTTCCTGGGTGGTTATCTGGCGAGTTGGATCACCTGCTCTTTATAGAACCTGCCCGATTGTCATTCCATTGAAATGAATGGAAGGAAAATCAGGTGTGTTCTATAATGGGCAGCTGATCTGCTCCATCACAGTACCACCCTGGCAGTAACGATGAAAATCGGCCCCCAATTCTAATTGTGGAGGATGAAGATAAGGCAGAGTTATTAAATAAATATTTTGCATCAGTTTGGATAAATTATAACAAAAGTGAGAATGTAGGTGCACTAGAGAAGTGAAAAGTTAATGGAAAATTGGATAAGTATTTGAAGCAGAGGGAAATACAGGGCAGTGCGGAGAGTGTGGAGCGGTGGAAATAGGTTTGGATTACTTAGCAAAGAGTCGGCACAGACATGACAGACTGTATGGAACACCTTCTGTGCTGTAAGCTTCCTTAGTTCTATGGTTCTAGTTTATCTTGTACGGGTATGGTAGTGTAATGGTTATGTTACTGGAGAGTTTAAATCTCACCATGGCAGCTTGAAAATTTGAATTCAGTAAAAAAAAATTGGAAATAAAAAGATGATATCAGTAAAAGAGAGAATGAAGCTGTTGGATTGTTGTTAAAAACCCAACTGGTTCATTCATTTCTCTTAATTTTGTCCCAGTTTAGATTCAGAGTTAGAATCATAGGCCTAGAAATTCGTGACCGGCACAAAAGCTGCCAGGTGTTAACGGCCACCGAAAATGTTGGCGTTGGCAGGACTGAAAAATTGGTGCTGGGGACTAATTAACATTAGCCCAGCACTTAACTCATTGTGCAACACCATCCTGGTGGCGTTGGTCCCGGCAGGAGGCTCCGATGTAGTGTGACCAAAGCGTCATTCAGCTAGAACAGTCTGCTCTGAAAGCAGGGCTGTGATTTCAGAAAGCATTGTCGGTCTCTTGAAGGGGCAATGCCTTCTGAAATGAGAAAAATAAAAATGATGTAAAAATAGGCAGTTTTTAGCCCTTACAGCTCAATCCCGGGCAACACGGTGGCATAGTGGTTAGCACTGTTGCCTCACAGCGCCAGGGACCCGGGTTCGAATCCGGCCTCGGGTGAGTGTCTGTGTGGAGTTTGCACATTCTCCCCGTGTCTGCGTGGGTTTCCTCCGGGTGCTCCGGTTTCCTCCCACAGTCCAAAGATGTGCGGGTTAGGTTGATTTGGCTGTGATAAATTGACCCTTAGTGTTAGGGGGGATTAAATACGGTGGGGTTACGGGGATAGGGTGGGATATGTGTCGGTGCAGGCTCGATGGGCCGAAATGGCCTCTATCTGCACTGTGGGGATTCTGTGATTCTGTGAACTGTCTTCTGAAAAAAAAATTAACATTAAAAAGAATTCCCAAATGGGAGTCTTCAGCTCTTAAAGCTGAATTCCCTTCCACACCTAAAAAGATGGGAAAAGTGCTTCAGCACCAACACAAATGGCTCAGCAGGCCAGGGAAGGGGCTCCCAGGGTCGCACTCCAGCTTTCTGCAGGGGGTCAACACTGCAAGAGAGGTCCTCTACCCACAGGGGCCAGGAGGACCTCCAGAAAGAACGATGTGGAACCACATCACCGAGGCTGTCACTGCCAGCAGTGGCACCAGTGCCCAAAGAAGCTTCATGACCTCAGACTAGTGGTCAGACTAGTGGCTCTCCCAGTTCTGACTAAGGGTCATCAACCTGAAACGTTAACTCTGTTTCTCTCTCCACAGATGCTGCCTGACGTGCTGAGTGTTTCTAGCATTTTCTGTTTTTATTTTAGGCCATTTGCAGTGTCCCCAACTGAAAGTCAGCAGCCTTCTACCAGCCATGCTGCAGCCACTGGGGTAGCACTGCGTGACATCAGTAGGATAGGCAAAGGCACACATAAGACTTCTTCACCTTGTGACTCACCTGAAGGCAGTGTCTACAGTCAGTCCAGCCACATATTTTTGCAGTTTCCAAATCATTGTGGGTGGATCAGGTAGAAACTGATCTTAAATAAAATAAATGTCACTCTGTTTCCAAATTGACTCAGTCTTGCTTTCAATCAACAATATCACAATTACTCCCAATATTATCTGCAGTGGAGACTTTTGGGTGAGTGTCACAACCACACCCACAGGTTTCACTCTAAGAGCTTGTCAACTGATTAAAGACTTGCTGCCTTCATGAAAAGAGTTCTGACGAAAGGTCAGCGACCTGAAACGTTAACTCTGTTTCTCTGTCCACAGATGCTGCCTGACCTGCTGAGCAGTTTCTGCTTTTATTTCATGAAAAGAGTATTTGGCAAGCTTTTATTTGGGCAAGAAGGTCCAGAAGAACATTTCTGTGACAATGGCATCATGTGATGACTTTACATTCAAGTCACATCATTGCACACTATATTTACCGAGCACCTTGCTTTTAGTGAAGTTGATTCCCCTTTAAATCAGACAAAGTGAAATGAGCAGGTAGGCAATATTTTGAGAAAAACACAATGGACAGGCTCCATATTGTGCTCTGCAAGCTTTTTTTTTAGTAATATACAACAACAATTTATATTTAGAAGGAGCCTTTAATGTAGTAAAACATCCCAAGGCACCTCACAGGAGTGTAATCAGACAAAAATTGGCACTGCACCAAAGAAGGAAATATTAGGACAGGTGACTAAAAGCTTGGTCAAAGAGGTAGGTTTTGAGGAGCATCGGCTTGACTGGGTAACAGGAAGGTGAGGAGCCCAAGAGAGAAGAGCCCAAGAGAGTTAAAGAGAAGGAAAAAAGGGAGGTAGAAGCAATAGGCTCAGGTCCGAACTGGCAGCCAAAATGTGCACGTGAATGGACACAGGGAAACTCAGGCTGTATAAGCATGGCAAAGATTAGGATGTACATCCTGCAATGCAAGAAAAGAAGGCACTTATACAGGACCTTTCACAACCTCAGGACGTCCTAAAGTGCTTCACAGCTGCGCATTTGCACCCTGTCGCGATCAGGTCTCTGACATTCACATCCAAGTCCAGTAGGTCTATAGAAGTAGATTTTCGTCTTCATCGCTCTGCCAAAGCGGATCGCCTGCCCTTTATAGAACCTGCCCAATCCTCATTATTTTGAAATCAACAGAACGAAAATCGGGCGAATTCTATAAAGAGCGGGCGATCCACTCCACCAGATTACTGCCCAGGTGGTGAAGGCGAAAATCTATCCCATAGAAACCAAAAGCCAATGACAAATATAAAATGATGAAAGCAGTGCACAAAGATCACTCTCCCGAGACAGGAATGGGGAAAGAAACAAGAAAGTAAAAGCACCTTTAGAAGATCCAAAACTCAGGTCCTTTGGATTCAAACCCAGAACTGATGATCAAATAAAGAGGCCAATGAATTGGTAGAGAGATTGCCTTTCTCACAAGTCTGTAATCAGAAAAAAATTGACACCAAGCCAAAGAATTTACAGAAACAGGCCATTTGGCCCAACTGGTCCGTGCCAGTGTTTATGCTCCACACGAGACTCTTCCCACCCTACTTCATCTTACCCTATCAGCATATCGTTCTGGAGGGAATTTGGTTTTGGTGGTATTGGCTGAAGGAGGAATATTAGACAGGACACCAGGATAACTCCCTGCTCTTAATGCCACGGGATTTTGAATGTTCAGCTGAACAGTCAGACAGGGCTTTGGCTCAACATCTCATCTGAAGGAAATGCACTCTGACAATGCAGCACTATAGCCGACAGGACAATACATGCTACCACAGGACAGAAGTGATTGAATGAATAAACAAACACCTTGCCTGATGAAATGGTTGCTTGTAATCACCCACCTAACAAAAGGCAGACTCACTTCCTTTGGGACATCCAACTGCAACAACAACAACAACTTGTATTTATATAGCGCCTTTAACGTAGTAAAACATCCCAAGGTGCTTCACAGGAGTATTATAAGACAAAAAATTTGACACCGAGCCACATAAGGAGAAATTAGGGCAGGTGACCAAAAGCTTGGTCAAAGAGGTAGGTTTTAAGGAGCGTCTTAAAGGAGGAAAGAGAGGTAGTGAGGCGGAGAGGTTTAGGCAGGGAATTCCAGAGCTTAGGGTCTAGGCAACAGAAGGCAGGGCCACCAATGGTTGAGTGATTATAATCAGGGATGCTCAAGAGGGCAGAATTAGAGGAGCGCAGATATCTCAGGGGGGTTGTGGGGCTGGAGGAGATTACAGAGATAGGGAGGGGCGAGGCCATGGAGGGATTTGAAAACAAGGATGAGAATACTGAAATCGAGGCGCTGCTTAACCGGGAGCCAATGTAGGTCAGTGAGCACAGGGGTGAAGGGTGAACAGGACTTGGTGCGAGTTAGGACACGGGCAGCCAAGTTTTGGATGACCTCAAGTTTACGTAGGGTGGAATGTGGGAGGCCAGCCAGGAGTGCGTTGGAATAGTCAAGTCTAGAGGTAACAAAGGCATGGATGAGGGTTTCAGCAGCAGATGAGCTGAGGCAGATGTGGAGTCGGGTGATGTTACAGAGGTGGAAATAAGCGTTCTTAGTTATGCCGCAGATATGTGGTCAGAAGCTCATTTCAGGGTCAAATATGACACCAAGGTTGCGAACAGTGTGGTTCAGCCTCAGACAGATGTTAGGGAGAGGGATGGAGTCAGTGGCTAGGGAACAGAGTTTGTGGCAGGGACCGAAAACAATGGCTTCGATTTTCCCAATATTTTATTGGAGAAAATTTCTGCTCATCCAGAACTGGCTGCACAAAATGAATGTGGTTTCTCTCCCAACCCAGAGAACCCCAGTCCACAATAAGTAAAATTAAAAGTGACTACTAGAATATGATATGGATATTAAAGTATAGAGTCTTTCTCTTGATTTGAAATACGACAGAACTTTCTATCCATCACAATTGCAACAGGAGTTAAAACGAGACAAGGCAGTTTAGAAGCAGTTCAGATGATTCTACAAACTGCAAGACATTTGATAATTGTCATCTGAAGACTTCCAGAGGTTACAGCATCATATTTCCTACATGCATTTGTATTTGCATGTCAAATCATTGTTGAGGGCAGAGAAGCTTAAGCCTTGGCTCAGTGGTACACTCTCGCTTCTGAGTCAGAAGGTCATGGGTTCAAGCCCCCACTCCAGAGACTTGAGCACATAATCCAGGCTGACACTTCAGTGCAGTACTGAGGGTGTGCTGCTCTGTTGAAGGTGCCGTCTTTCAGGTGAGGTGTTAAAACAAGGTGGATGTAAAAGATCCCATGAAACTACTTGAAGAAGAGCAGGGGAGTTCTCCTGGTGTTCTGGCCAAGGTTCCCTCTCATTTTTTTTTGTGCGCGGTCCCTTTGAATTTGCTGCAGCAGCCACGTATGCGCAGTATCTCTTCCAGCTCGTGAGCTGGTTTGCAGCCTGAGCAGGACCTCCTGATGGATGTGCGGCCGTTGGTCCTGGCCAATATTTATCCCTCAACCAAAGTCACTAAAACAGATTATCTGGTCATTGCTGTTTGTGGGATCTTGCTGTGCGCAAATGGGCTGCCACGTTTCCTGCATTATAACAGTGATTATGGGGCAATTTTTACTTGCCGATGCTCTGGGAGTGGGTGGTGCGGGGCTGGGTTTCCCCGCACGCTGTGAAGATTTAACTACACAGCATGCGACTCTTGGCCGCGACAGGTTCCCCACCCAGAAGTCAGCCTGATTGACAGGCTTGGCTTTCAGTCGGGCGGGGAGCACTCTGGAGGAGACCACGGGAGCAGGTAGGTCCGTTCACTGACCCTGGAGGTGGGGGGGGGTCCGATCCCTGACCCCGGTGAAGTCCGATCCCGGGGCGGGGGGTGGGGTTTGTATCGGTGGGGGGGTTTGTATAGGGTGGGGGGGGTTGTATAGGGTGGGGGGGGTTGTATAGGGTGGGGGGGGTTTGTATAGGGTGGGGGGTTTGTATAGGGTGGGGGGGGTTGTATAGGGTGGGGGGGTTGTATAGGGTGGGGGGGGTTGTATAGGGTGGGGGGGGGTTGTATAGGGTGGGGGGGGTTGTATAGGGTGGGGGGGTTGTATAGGGTGGGGGGGTTGTATAGGGTGGGGGGGTTGTATAGGGTGGGGGGGTTGTATAGGGTGGGGGGCTTTGTATAGGGTGGGGGGGTTTGTATAGGTGGGGGGGTTTGTATAGGTGGGGGGGGAGGTCTGATGGTGGGGGGGCTTGTATAGGTGGGGGGGGTCCGATCCCTGACCCCGGTGAAGTCCGATCCCGGGCAGGTGGGCGAGGGGTTTGTATCGGTGGGGTGTGGAGGTCTGATGGTGGGGGGGGGGAGGTCTGATGGTGGTGGGGGGGGAGGTCTGATGGTGGGGGGGGGAGGTCTGATGGTGGGGGGGGAGGTCTGATGGTGGGGGGGGGAGGTCTGATGGTGGGGGGGGGAGGTCTGATGGTGGGGGGGGAGGTCTGATGGTGGGGGGGGGGAGGTCTGATGGTGGGGGGGGGAGGTCTGATGGTGGTCGGGGGGGAGGTCTGATGGTGGGGTGGGGAGGTCTGATGGTGGGGGGGGAGGTCTGATGGTGGGGGAGCTGGTGGGACCGGGAGGAAGATCTCCTGCTCCTCCTGGCCCACAAGGAGTGCTCCCTGAGGCTATCCTCACCTCGCTTCAGCTGCCGGCCGGTCGGCCACAGTAAAACCTGCAAACCAGGTTAAATCCAAGGTTTCCAGCCTCATTAACATATTTAAAATGCCTACTCGCCTCCTGGGAGTGGGTTGGCTGCCGCCCCTTATCCCGCTTCAGTAAAACCCGGAAGTCGGCGTATTGAAGCCAGCTTCCCGACATGCTTGGAATTTTTGCCCATTTAACCCCCCATCCGCACCCACTTCCACCTGCTCACCCATGTTTAAATTCCACCCATACTACCAAAAAGTACTTAGTTGTCTGTAAAGCGCTTTGGGGCGTCCTGAGGTCATGCAAGGCGCTCTATAAACGCAATTTCTTTCTTTATGTTGAGTAACACTTTTTAAATCTTTCTTTCCCCCCACCCCCCTGTAGAAAATCCTCTAGAAACATAATTCTCACATTATAATTGAGAGCTTTGTCAACCCATGGAATTTCCCCAAATGTTGTGGGAGATACAGTTCTGACACCTACGTGTGGTGGCAGCATCTGGTGGTCTGTGGTGTTTTCTCTGGTCTCTTTAGATCAACATCAAATACAATATATTTAGAAAACCACGTGATCACTCATGGTACTGCGACATCCAGACAAGACAACAAGATAATACCAGATGAGCTAGGTCATCGTTCATCTTAGCTGATCCAACAACAAATTGCATTTATATAGCGCCTTTTCACATAGAAAAGCATCCCAAGGTGCTTCACAGAGCCATTATTAGATAAAAATGTACACCAAGCCAAAGCAGGAGATATTAGGAGTGGTGACCAAAAACTTGCACAAAGAGGTAGATTATAAGGAGGCTCATAAAGGAGGAGAGGGATTTGGAAATGCGGAGCGGTTTAGGGAGGGAATTCCAGACCAGGGGGCCTAGACAGATGAAGGCATGGCCACCAATAGTGGGACAAAGGGAGCGGGGCACAGGAGGTTCGTGTCAGGGGAACGGAGGGTTCTTGGGGGGGGGGATTGTAGGGCTGGAGGAAGTTACAGAGATAGGGAGGCAGGGCCATAAACTCCATTCAACCAGATTGGTCCTGAGCTCCCTTCGTCAGCAGCCAATCAGTCTTTAAAGGATTCTGGGGATTTCACCTCCACTATTCTATCTGGAAGTCCATTCCATGTATTAGTCAGTGTGTGTGTAAAGAAGAACTTCCTGCTATCAGTCCAAAATTTGCTTTCTACTAGTTTAAACCCATGACCCCCTGTCCTACTCTTGCGGTTTAATGTAAAATAATTTTCCAATTTTATCTATCACAATTGTGCATATCTCTGTAAGATCACCTCTCAGATGTTTCTCGTCAGTGGTGACGAACCCAAGTTCCTCCAGTCTTGTCTCATAACTCAGACCTCTTAAAACTGGGGATCATCATTGTGACTCTTTGCAGCGCTTGAACGTCTTGAATGTCTCCTTTGTGTCTCATTGACCAGAAATAGATACAGTACTCAAAGCATGACCTGACCACAGCGCTGTACAGTTTGGTCACAACATCCTCTGACTTGTATTCTACTGCTTTCGTTATATAGTTTAACATTCTATTGCCTTGTTGTTTACTGTTTTGCACTGCTTGGACAAGTTGAGTGTTGAGTCTTACCAAGTCTCCTTCAGTCTTTTTCAGCTTCACCATTCCAACACCATTCATGGAGTACGTGTTGCCCATTTCCTGCTTCCCATGTATAGCACTTTACGTTTGTCTGTATTAAATTTCATCTGTCATTACTCTGCCTAAGGAATGTGTTGGGCTCCATCCCCGACCTGTGCGGAGATTTTTTTTAATTTGTTCATGGGATGTGAGCGTCGCTGGCAAGTCCAGCATTTATTGCCCATTCCTAGTTGCCCTTGAGAAGGTGGTGGTGAGCCGCTTTCTTGAACCGCTGCAGTCCATGTGGTGAAGGTACCCCCACAGTGCTGTTAGGGAGGGAGTTCTAGGATTTTGACCCAGCAACGATGAAGGATCGGCGATATACTTCCAAGTCAGGATGGTGTGTGACTTGGAGGGGAACTTGGAGGTGGTGGTGTTCCCATGCGCCTGCTGCCCTTGTCCTTCTAGGTGGTAGAAGTCGCAGGTTTGGGAGGTGCTGCCGAAGAAGCCTTGGCGAGTTGCTGCAGTGCATCTTGTAGATGGTACACACTGCAGCCACCGTACGCCGGTGGTGGAGGAGTGAATATTTAAGGTGGTGGATGGGATGCCAATCAAGCGGGCTGGTTTGTCCTGGATGGTGTTGATCTTCTTGAGTGTTGTTGGAGCTTCACTCATCCAGGCAAGTGGAGAGTATTCGATCACACTCCTGACTTGTGCCTTGTAGATGGTGGAAAGGCTTTGGGGAGTCAGGAGGTGAGACACTCGCCGCAGAATACCCAGTTATATAACCTCAACCACAACAGTAGGTGGGTGGGGCAATATAATTAGACCATGTCCCTAGGCTGGGGAGAGAGAGGGAAGGGAGAAAAGAGCAGGAAATCATCCAGAGCTTTCCTTTCCTGAGTGCTGTGCTGTGGTTTCTGCTGGAAAGTGCATGTTTGACTGGGACAAGCTCCTATGCCTAAAGGACCTGCTGAAACTCACTGTTCAGGCAACATATTAAAATGGCTACTTGGGCGGAGCTACTGGCAGCAGAAGTCATCACCACCTTCAAAAGGTGGAAGAAAAAACTGTTGCAGGGAGGCAGGGGGATTGACTAAAAAGTATCTAGGTAGGTATTCTAGATGAGTCCCCATTCAAAAATAGTTTGCTGAGGTTTTTTAACACTGAATTTCCCCCTTCCATATTTTGCCCAGAAAATTTGCTATCCATTCCCCACCCCACCGTTTCCCCTGAGTAAAACCTAAAATATTCTTCAGATATAAAAGAAAACTTAAAAGGTTGAAAATGGGTAATCTCATTAGTGGTAAGGAACGAACACAAGAGAGCAAGTGTCAGCAGGAGCTTGAGTGTAGCAGCAAAGGATAAGATTGACAAGATACCATGGATTACAACTGAAGGGATAAAGGCAACATGCAAGAGTAATCACACTGTACTTTACAATTTAATATGGAGCAATTCAGTGCCTTCTATATTATATTTGATTAAATTCCATTCACATATACAGGTCAATATAATATGCCATAGTAATGGCAGTAAATCATCAATTTGGGAAACCCAGTTAAACATGTCTTCAGTATAAAGATAGAGATTTTATTTCAAGCGAATGTGAGCCCTCATTTCATTGGCTCCTCATCCAACCAATCCTCACCATTTATTCTGGATTTAAGAGCTTGTTATTGGCACGAGGTTTTGGAGGAAATTCTCTAGTAACTGACGTGGAAAGCTAAAGTCTGTCGCAATAGTCACATAACCCTGCAAAAGAGAAAAGAGCAGAGAGTTCCGTCACACTGTTGGTCGCCTGTCATCAAAATGCTTTACAAAAGACATTTGTAATCTTTCTCTACCTCGCTTGTCTCCATCAGAGAGTTGGTAATGTTAAAATAGTGCAGTCCTTTCTTGTCAAGCAGGGCCGTAATGTAAAGTTCCACATCTAGTCAAAGAAGAAAATATTAGTTATATTCATTTACCACCTTCAGGGCACAACAGATAATCAACACTCGATGAATTCTGTTGGTTAGCGTTGTATATTCAGATCACAGCTGAAGTTGAAGGTAAATTCAAACTACAAAGACTCTGTTCTCTGTCCCACAAACACGAACAGTGACGCCAATCCTGCTACCATTGAGCAACAAAAGGCAGACACCAACACAGCCTCAACACGGAAAAGCATCATATTGTTGCCATGTTCCCACATGCAGCCCTGCACTAATAGACAGGGTAAATCAGCTGATAGCAGGAAGGACTGCTGCTGGCTGAATATATGTGAGTTAAGATACCCACTGCAGCAATGCACAGCATAGGTTTCACTTTTGATCGCCCTTGTTTCTTGGGATCATTCCCCTTACACCACAGAGCTGCTTATGAACCAGCGACGAAAAAATATATAGAAGGACTCCTCATGGGGCTGTTATAAGAACATAAGAAATAGGAGCAGGAATAGGCCACTTGGCCCCTCGAGCCTGCTCTGCCATTCAATAAGATCATGGCTGATCTTGGGTTCAAAGCCACTTCCCTGCCCGCTCCCCATAACCCTTCACTCCCTTATCTTGCAAAAATCTGTCTATCTCCACCTTAAATGTATTTGATGACCCAGCCTCCACAGCTCTCTGGGGCAGAGAATTCCACAAATTTACGACCCTCTGAGAGAAGAAATTCCTCATCTCATCTCAGTTCTAAAAGGGCGACCCTTTATTCTAAAACTGTGCCCCTGCGTTCTAGATGTCCCCACGAGGGGAAACATCCTCTCTGCATCTACCCTGTCGAGCCCCCTCAGTATCTTATATGTTTCAATAAGATCACCTCTCAATCTTCTAAATTCCAATGAGTATAGGCCCAACCTGCTCAACCTTTCTTCATAAGACAACCCCCTCATCTCTGGAATTAACCTAGTAAATCGTCTCTGAACTGCCTCCAATGCAAGTATATCCTTCCTTAAATAAGGAGACCAAAACTGTACGCAGTACTCAAGGTGTGGTCTCACCAATACTCTGTACAGTTGTAGCAGGACTTCCCTGCTTTTATACTCCAACCCCCTTGCAATAAAGGCCAACATTCCATTTGCCTTTTTGATTACTTGCTGTACCTGCATGCTAACTTTTTGTGTTTCATGCACAAGGACCCCCAGGTCCCTCTGAACTGTAGCATTTTGTAATCTCTCTCCATTTAAATAATAATTTGCTTTTTTATTTTTCCTGTCAAAGTGGATGACCTCGCACTTTCCCACATTATACTCCATCTGCCAAATGTTTGCCCACTCACTTAGCCTGTCTATATCCCTTTGCAGATTCTTTGAGTCCTCTGCACAACTTGCTTTCTCACCAATCTTTGTATCATCCGCAAACTTGGCTACATTACACTCGGTCCCTTCATCCAAGTCATGAATGCAGATTGTAAATAGTTGAGGCCCCAGCACCGATCCTTGCGGCACCCCACTAGTTACCGTTTGCCAACCGGAAAATGACCCATTTATCCCGACTCTCTGTTTTCTGTTAGTTAGCCAATTCTCTATCCATGCTAATATATTACCCCCAACTCCGTGAGCTCTTATCTTATGCAGTAACCTTTTATGTGCCGCCTTATCGAATGCCTTCTGGAAATCCAAATACACCACATCCACTGGCTCACCTTTATCTACCCTGCTCGTTACATCCTCAAAGAACTCCAGCAAATTTGTTAAACATGATTTCCCTTTCATAAAACCATGCTGACTCTGCTTGACTGCATTATGATTTTCCAAATGCCCTGCTATCGCTTCCTTAATGAAGGACTCCAGCATTTTCACAACGACAGATGTTAGGCTAACTGGTCTATAGTTTCCTGCTTTCTGTCTCCCTCCTTTCTTAAACAAATCGCTAGCTCAGCGTTCTACGCAACGGATTTAAAAATCAAAATAAAGGTGTACCTGGAGGGACGGGTAGGATTTACTAGATGGCAATTTACTGCCCAATAAAAGTAGTAAGCAATACAAATGAGGAATGTCCCAGGATTGATCCCCAGTCTGTGCTGGGTTAGTAAATCTCAATCAAGGCAGCAATAGGTGTGCTCCTATTGACTTCGGAATTACTGTGCCAGAGAGGGCAAAACAAATCATTGGTACCCAGCATCCAGGCTCACACATGAAGACTGGCACCTGTGGAACCAGACATCGAATCTTGAGGAAATAAGATAAAAAAATAAAGAATACAGAACTCATTTGCACATTAGGTACTTGTCAGCTAAAACTGGGATTTTCATTCTGCTGTTCAAGTCAGAGAGTCAAACACGCCTTGATCTGATATCATGCTTATGTGACACAAAAGCTTAATTCACAAAGGACGTTCATAATTTCTTTCAATTTAAAAAAAATATAGTGCAGTGCATTCCAATTGGGATGATGATCTTGAGCTGAAGTGACACCACACCTGGAGTACTGTGCACAGTTTTAGTCTCCTTATCTGAGGAAGGATATACTTGCCTTAGAGGCGGTGCAACAAAGGTTCATTAGATTGATCCCTAGGATGAGAGGGTTGTCCTATGAGGAGAGATTGAGTAGATTGGGCCTATACTCTCTGGAGTTTAGAAGAATGAGAGTTGATCTCATTGAACCATGTACGATTCTGAGCTGGATTGACATGGTAGATACTGAGAGGTTGTTTCCCCTGGCTGGAGAGTCTAGAACTAGGGGACATAGTCTCAGGATAAGGGGTCAGTCATTTAAGACTGAGATGAGGAGGAATTTCTTCACTCAAGGGTTGTGAATCTTTGGAAATCTCTACCCGAAAGGGCTGTGGATGCTGAGTAGTTGAGTATATTCAAGGCTGAGATCGATAGATTTTTAGACTCTAAGGGAATCAAGGGATATGGGGATCGGGCAGGAAAGTGGAGTTGAGGTCGAGATCAGCCATGAATGGCGGAGCAGGCCCGAGGGGCCATATGGCCTACTCCTGCTCCTAATTCTTATGTTCTTATCTAATCCATTTGGAACTTGGCTGGTTTGTATTAATCCCAAGGTGTACATAAAAAGAAAGACTTGCATTTATATAGCACCTTTCACGACCACCGGACGTCTCAAAGCGCTTTACAGCCAATTAAGTACTTTTGGAGTGCAGTCACTGTTGTAATGTGGGAAACGCAGGAGCCAATTTGTGCAGAGCAAGCTCCCACACACAGCAATGTGATAATGACCAGATAATCTGTTTTTGTTATGTTGATTGAGGGATAAATATTGGCCAGGACACCGGGGATAACTCCCCTGCTCCTCTTTGAAATAATGCCACGGGATCTTTTACGTCCACCTGAGAGAACAGACGGGGCCTCGGTTTAACGTCTCATCCGAAAGATGGCACCTTTGACAGTGCAGCACTCCCTCAGTACTGCACTGGCGTGTCGGCCTATATTTTTTGCTCAAGAACCTGGAGCGGGACTTGAACCCACCCCCTTCTGACTCAGAGGCGATGGTGCTACCCACTGAGCCACAGCTGACGCTCACATTAAATATCACGATGTCTGGCTGTCACTCACACTCACAGGGGTAGATCTTGACTGTGCGATATAGTGTAAAACAAGTGATCGTGAATCAGCAGCCCGTTAAAAATGGGGAGAGATGTAAAACGGCCTGCTCACTCACCATCGCCCGTTTACACTATATCGCACAAAGTCTATCCCACAGTTTTTGTTTATCTGCTCAATCTCCTCCCCCACCCCCCCCCCCCCCCCCCCCCCGGCGACAGATAAACTTACACGAGATTATCTTTTGCAATCCTCCTGCTGAGAAAAATGCCTCCAAGTAATGCGTAGCTTTATTCTCATCCTGAAATAACAAATTTTCCACTCTGAAACATTACCGAGTACCACACCTTGTTCCTTAAATCAACACAAGACGGTCACATAAGCGAACCGCATTTAAAGTTTGGGTGCATCTTTTGTTCAAAATTTTTACTAAATAAAATGAACACACGCTGAAGAATTGGGTTATTCTCCACGTAAAGGGACACAGAAAGAAATACGGTTGTTGAATCAGTGGAAACATGGAAGGGACCAACTCCCCGTTAACTTTGTGAAGCCGGCTGGTTTAATCCGACGGCACATGGTTTTAGATCCATGTTTTCATGGGGCTGCAATGCAACTGTTTCCCCGAACTTGGAGCCGGTTATACTATGGAATGGAGTCAATGGAGAGCAACCTGCGTGTCTCCTTTCAGTTGCCACCCCAGTATCCAGACTCACCCCTCAAGTGGGAAAGCAGGAGGGAGCATCGACTGGTTCAGACAGACTGAACTGATTCAAGCCAAGGACTCAACAAATGGAATCATAGAATATTGCAGCACAAAAGGAGGTCATTCGGCCCATTGTACCAGTGCCAGCTCTCTGTAGGAACTGTCCGCCTAGTCCCATTCCCCTGCTCTTTCCACAAAACCTTTAGGCCTAGAAATTGGGCTGCTTTATCGCCACCTGTTTGAGCTGCTGTCCTGGTGAAAAATGGCGACCACTACTTTGGCATTGGTCTTGGCGGCTGCCATTTTGGTGAGGACCCTGGACATGTAAATGAAGAGAGGGTGACGTCAGTCGGTGTGCAACGCCGACTTAATGTCACGTCTGCAAACTTCGACCTTAGCGCTGAGTTCAGCACTGGGTCCTAAGCTCGTTCTGAAAACAGAAACACTGTCAGCATCTCTTAAAGGGATGCACACATCTTTCAGGTAAGTTTGCCTTTAAGCTTCTGGACTGAATTTTTTTTATTTTATTGAAGTAGTGGCTTGGTGCAATACATGTTAAAAGATTTTTTTTAAGTGTGCAAGTAGTGCAGGAAATGCTGCTGGATGCTTGCAAGGCCTCGGATGGTAAAGGAAGGCCTCTTAGAAGACAGAAAATACTGGAAATGCTCAGCAGATCAGGCAGCATCCGTGGAGAGAGAAACAGAGTTCACGTCTCAGGTCAAGATGTTGCCTGACCTGCTGAGTATTTCCAGCATTTTATGCTTTTATTTCAGATTTACAGCATCCGCTTGCAAATGGAAGAAGAAGACACAAAAGAGGAAGCAGAATGAAGGATGCAACCCAGTCACCCACTTTGTGGCTGGAATATCAGGGATGGAATCATCCACCTGTGGTGCCAGTGACCAGAACCCCAATTCCCCTTTCAACATTTGTCACAGGCTTTACTTTCCCTGTTACTGACCATCACAGCGTCCTCTTGGCCACAATGCTGAAATAAAGGCCACCACAAAGCAAACTTTCCAATCCAACTTTATACATCTATCCATCCAATATGACATCAAGAAAGCCACTCAACACCCTTATGCATTCCCTAGTCATTGTCTTGTGTGTGTCTTTGCCTATCCTACTGATGTTACACACTGCTACCCCAGTGGCTGCTTTATGGCTGGTGGAAGACTGCTGACTAATAGTGGGGAACACTGTAAATGGCCTTGCTGGTCGACCTTGAGGAGTTGGGAGTGTGAAATCGAGTAACGATGTTTCGTCTTCTTCGTTCTCTTCTCGCTCTTCTTGGTCAACCACTGGCTGGGCAGGCTGAATTTCTTGGGTGTGTGAAATGAGGAAGGCACAAGGGTGGAGTTCATAGAATGGTTACAGCACGAGAGAAGGCCATTCGGCCTGTCGAGCCCATGCCGGCTGTCTGCAAGAGCACTTCAGCTAGTCCCAGTCCCCTGCCCTTTCCCCATAGCCCTGCAATTTTTTCCTTCAGGTACTTATCCAACTCCCTTTTGAAAGCTGTGATTGAGTTTGCCTCCACCACCCTTTCAGGCAGTGCATTCCAGGTCCTAACCACTCGCTGCGTAAAAAAGTTTCTTCTCATGTCGCCTTTGGTTCTTTTCCCAATCACCTTACATCTCTGTCCTCTGGTTCTCGACCCTTCCGCCAATGGGAACAGTTTCTCTCCATCTACTCTGTCCAGACCCCTCATGATTTTGAACACCTCTATCAAATCTCCTCTCAATCATCTCTGCTCTAAGGAGAACAACCCCAGCTTATCCAGTCTATCCACATAACTGAAGTCCCTCATCCCTGGAATCATTCTTGTAAATCTTTTCTGCACCCTCTCCAAGGCCTTCACATCCTTCCTAAAGTGCGATGCCCAGAATTGGACACAATACTCCAGTTGAGGCCGAACCAGTTTTTTATACAGGTTCATCATAATTTCCAAGCTTTTGTACTCTATACCTCTATTCATGAAGCCCAGGATCCCGTAAGTTTTTTTAACTGCTTTCTCAACCTGCCCTGCCACCTTCAACGATTTGTGCACACATACCCCTAGTTTACTCTGTTCATGTTCCTCTCCTCATTCTACCAAAATGTATCACTTCGCACTTTTCTGCATTAAATTTCATCTGCCACATGTCCTCCCATTCCACCAGCCTGTCTATGTCCTCTTGAAATCTATCACTATTCTCCTCACTGTTCACTACACTTCCAAGTTTTGTGTCATCTGCAAATTTTGAAATTGTGCCCTGTACATCCACATCCAAGTCATTAATATATATCAAGAAAAGCAGTGGTCCTAGAACCGACCCCTGGGAAACACCACTATATACATTCCTCCAGTCCGAAAAACAACCGTTCACCACTACTCTGTTTCCTGTCACTTAGCCAATTTCGTATCCATGCTGCCACTATCCCTTTTATTCCGTGGGCTTCACTTTGCTGGCAAGCCTATTATGTGGCACTTTCTTGAACGCCTTTTGGAAACCCATGGACACCACATCAACCGCATTGCCCTCATCAACACTCTCTGCTAACTCATCAAAAAAACTCGATCAAGTTGGTTAAACACGATTTGCCTTTAACAAATCCGTGCTGGCTTTCCTTAATTAATCCATACTTGTCCAAGTGACTGTTAATTTTGTCCCTGATTATTGTTTCTAAAAGCTTCCCCACTACTGAGGTTAAACTGACTGGCCTGTAGTTGCTGGGTTTATCTTTACACCCTTTTTTGAACAAGGGTGTAAACATTTGCAATTCTCCAGTCCTCTGGCACCACCCCCGTATCTAAGGAGGATTGGAAGATTATGGCCAGTACCTCCACGATTTCTTCCTTCACTTCCCTCAGCATCCTAGGATGCATCCCATCTGGTCCTGGTGACTTATCTACCTTAAGTACAGCCAGCATTTCTTGAACCTCCTCTTTATCAATTTTCATCCCATCCAGTATCTCCTCTACTTCCTCCTTCACTATGTCTATGGCAGCATTTTCTTCCTTGGTGAAGACAGATGCAAAGTACTCATTTAGCACCTCAACCATACCCTCTGCCTCCATGCATAGGCCTCCTTTTTGGTCCCGAATCGGCCCACCCCTCCTCTTACTACCCGTTTACTATTTATATGCCTATTGAAGACTTTTGGATTACCTTTTATGTTAGCTGCCATTCTATTCTCATACTCTCTCTTTGCCCCTCTTATTTTCTTTTTCACTTCTCTTCTGAACTTTCTATATTTAGCCTGATTCTCAGATGTATTCTCGACCTGACATCTGTCATACGCATTCTTTTTCTGCTTCATCTTACTCTCTATCTCTTTCATCATCCAGGGAGCTCTGACTTTAGTTGCCCTACCTTTCCCCCTAGTGGGAATGTACCTCAACTGTACCCAAACTATTTCCTCTTTAAAGGCAGCCCATTGTTCCATTACAGTTTTGCCTGCCAATCTTTGATTCCAATTTACCCGGGCCAAATCCATTCTCACCCACTGAAATTGGCCTTCCCCCAGTTAAACATTTTTACTCTAGATTGCTCCCTGTCCTTTTCCATAGCTAATCTAAACCTTATGACACTATGATCACTGTTCCCTAAATGTTCCCCTTCTGACACTTGCTCCACTTGACCTACCTCATTTCCCAGAACTAGATCCAGCAATGCCCCCTTCCTCATTGGATCGGAAACATACTGATCCAGAAAGTTCTCCTGAACACACTTCAGAAATTCTTCCCCCTCTCTGCCCTTTACACTGTTACTATCCCAGTCTATATTAGGATAGTTGAAGTCTCCCATTATCACTACTCTATAGTTCTTGCATCTCTCTGTAATTTCTCTGCAAATTTGCTCCTCCATATTTTTCCCACTAGTTGGTGGCCTATAGAATATACCTAGTAGTGTAATGGCACCTCTATTATTTCTCAACTCTAGCCATATAGATTCTGTCCTTGACCCCTCCAGGACATCCTCTCTCTCCAGCACTGTAACATTCTCCTTAACCAATACTGCCACACCACCTCCTATCTTTTCTTCCCTATCTTTCCTGTGTTGTGGTGAGGGAAGGTCGGGAAAGCAAGAGGTGCATGCGAGAAGGAGGATAACGTATGAGGATACCAGCATCTTGTATCCTTTCAGCCCCTCTGCTGGCCAAGGGCTCAACCATGACCCTGCCAAGGATGGCCAGCTGTCACTGTCTCCTCCAAGTGGATGAGGTGACGCTAGGAATGGGAGGTGTGCCTTGTGTTTGGTACAGATTGTTGGTAGGTGAGTGATTGGGGCAGGGGGGAGTCGTGCATTAAGTGGTGTGTGAGGCTACAACACAACAACAACAACAACTATTTATATAGCAGTCTTTAACATAGTAAAACGTCCCAAGGCGCTTCACAGGAGTAACATAAGACAAAAAAATTGACACCGAGCCATATAAGGAGAAATTAGGGCAGATGACCAAAAGCTTGGTCAAAGAGGTAGGTTTTAAGGAGCCTCTTAAAGGAGGAAAGAGAGGTAGAGAGGGGGAGAGGTTTAGGCAGAGAATGCCAGAGCTTAGGGCCTTGGCAACAGAAGGCACGGCCACCAAACGTTGAGCGACTATAATCAGGGATGCTCAAGAGGGCAGAATTAGAAGAGCACAGATATCTTGGGGGGGGTTGTGGGGCTGAAGGAGATTACAGAGATAGGGAGGGGCGAGGCCATGGAGGGATTGGAAAACAAGGATGAGAATTTTAAAATCGAGGCGTTGTTTAACCGGGAGCCAATGTAGGTCAGTGAGCACAGGGGTGATGGGTGAACAGGACTTGGTGCGAGTTAGGACACGGGCAGCAGAGTTTTGGATGAACTCAAATTTACAAAGGGTAGAACGTGGGTGGCCAGCCAGAAGTGCGTTGGAATAGTCAAGTCTAGAGGTAACAAAGGCATGGATGAGGGTTTCAGTAGCGGGTGAGCTGAGGCAGGGGCTGAGGTGGGCGATATAAAGTCTAGTGATGCAGTTGGTAGGAGACGGTTTTTGAAGATGCATTCACTGACCTTGACCAGTGGTCTGAGGTCATGAAGTTTCTTTGGGCACTGGAGCCAGGTCGGGGGGCAAAACTGCTGGCAGCGACAGCCTTGGTGATATGGTCCCACATCATTTTTCTGGAGGGCCTCCTGGCCCCTGTGGGTAGAGGCCTTCTCTTGCAGTGTTGACCTCCTGCACAAAGCTGGAATGCTGTGTGCAAGACCTTGGGTGCCCTTTCCCTGGCTTGCTAAGCCATTTGTGTTAGTACTGAAGCACTTCTCCCTTTTTTTTTTAGGTGCGGAAGGGAATTCAGCTTTAAGAGCTGAAGACTCCTATTTGGGAATTCTTTTTAATGCTAATTTATTTTTTCAGAAGGCAGTTGAGCTGCCTGTAAGGGCTAAAAACTGTCTATTTTTACATGATTTTTATTTTTTTAATTTCAGGAGGCAGTTCCCCTTTAAGAAACTGACACTGCTTTCTGAAAGGACAGCCTCGCTTTCAGAGCAGGCTATTCAAGCTGCAACAACACTACGGCCACACCTGCTGGGACGAACGCCACCAGGACGGTGTTGCACAGTGTGTTTAGCGCTGGGCTAATGTTAATTAGTCCCCAGTGCCAACTTTTCGGTCCTGCCAACGCCCCCATTTTCGGCGGCCGTTAACACCCGCCCGCAGTGGCACTGGCAGCTTTGGTGGCATTCACAAATTTCTCGGCCTTAAACTTGAAAATAAATATATTGATCCACTTCCCTTTTAAAAGCTATTATGGATTCTGCTTCCACCACTGTTTCTGGTAGGGCATTCCATAAAGCCCTCTATATAAAAACAATTCTCCTAAACACTCCCTTTATTCTTTTGGGGTTTTTTTTCTTGGGAAGTGGGCGTTGCTGGCAAGACTGGCATTTATTGCCCATCCCTACTTGCCCTTGAGAGGATGGTGGTGGGCCTTCTTGAACCACTGCAGTTTGTGTGGTGGAAGCGTAAAGTTACACTCTCTACTTATTGATCAGTGGAAATAAGTTTTCCCCATTTACCTTATCAAAACGCTTCAATTTTGAATTTAGATAGGGCTGACACCCACAATCAACTCAGTTTTCCTCACTTGCAAGAAACTCGTCCTTGAACAAACTTGGGAGAAGACACTTTTTTTGGCTGTTAATATTTAAAAAGCTACACTCCTCATCAGAAAGTGTTTGGCAGAAAGGGGTTTCCACATTTGCAAACACAGTCGCATCAGAACAATGTGTCATTTGTCACCACTGGCTCACCGTGACAGAATAAAACATCTGCTTTTATGTCCTCAAAACAACAGAAAAAAAGATTATCGAATATTGTTTCATTGAGGTGGCATCTCTTTAAAGCTACAGTCAATTTATGAAGCATCGAGGACCTGCTGAAACAACTCAAGCTTTCCAGGATGTAAAGATGCCGTGTGTACTAACCAGATTGATCGCAGGATTACTCCTTACAACTTTGACGGTCCAGCTGTGGAGAGACGCACAGTTTGAAAGTTTAATAAGTCTCAGTAATAACAATAATGATCCAAATAATTGTTGTGTAGCGACCGAGGCACTTACAGGTTCGAAGTGGGCTGCAGGTGGATTTTTCTGTCTGAATAAGATGCACGGACAGTAGTTTTAGCATCCTAAGGATAAGAGGAGGGAGCTTTTCAGTAACAATCAATCAATTGGAACAACACAAGACAAATTTTAACTACTATTGAACTAAAGGTCTGGATTCACATCCTCTCCACTCACGCCAGACCCGGTCCCATAGGAGAATCAGCTGGGGCACCTGTGCCGAGTGTTTCTAGGCTGACTGTAAATGGAATCCTCTACCCACTCCCAACAGCCACAGCATTTGGTTCTTTGTGGGTTCCAGATTTTTACTGTGCTATTGCGGGAGTCATTACCTGATTCCAAGCTTTTCCGCAACACTGAAGGATGAAAACCAGTGACAGAGTCAGGCTCTCACCCACAGCCAGCTCAGCAGGGCACTGGTAAAGGCCTGGGAGTAGGCTGCAACCTATAGTAGATGCATAGACACCAAGGTCAATTGTGACAGAAATAGAGAAGAGGTAGAAGTAGGTTGAAAGTACATCACAAGCATGGGTACAACGACATCTGATCCATTGGGAGGGAACTGCAAGACAAACTTCATAATCAAGGGGTTGTGGTATTACTGCCGGCTCAGGTACCAGACTGAGGTACTTTATGAAACAATGCCCCGGATTTTGCTGTAGTAACAACAGCGAGGCTATCAGCGCTCGCCATTACTACAGGATAATTGTGACAGCAACTTCTGTCTTCCGCACATGCGCAGTTAAACACGGAAATCCAGAAGCTGCTGTCAGAGATACCCTGCTTCTCCACAGGGTGCGCTGTTGCAGTCCTTGCCAATAGACTCGGCGCTGAAATCACTGTAATGGCGTGAACTTGGGATACTTGCCCACTAGTTCCCCACTAAAAACGGCTGGAAGTAAGTGATCAGCAGTAAGTGAGTTTTTAACAGCGTAATAAGTGCTAATTACTGCTGAACAATCTCTCTGACCCTGAAAAATTAATTAATGTGAAGTCTCATTCCCTCATAAGAAAATTAATGTTGGAGATTTTTTAAAAATCTGACAGTTTTTCTGTCTGTCTCATTTATCTCTCTCTTAATCTCATCTGTATTTCCCAATCTTTATTTTGCTTCCTGTACATGATTTAAATGCAATTTATATTTATATTTCCTGTTTTTTACTTCCTGGTTTAAACTTTGCGTGGCTCGGTGAGGATTATTCAATCTGATTAGTTGAAGAGGTTTGCTGTTGCTTGCTCTGTTCACAGATACCACAGGTCACCTGTAGAGGTGGCCGCATTAAACCAGACGCCAGATTAGTAGAAATCTCCACTGACAAGCCCGCGAAAAATCTCTGAGCAACTGTACGCGAGGTGAACAGCGAAAACCGTTCCTTTGCTGCTGAAATCTGGGCCATAATGTTAAACAGCAGAATCACGAGCTGAATAACTCACCAATTCATAATCATCCTTTGGAGATACTTCAGTGAGATACAAATAGATTAATGGGCCATGTTGTCCAACAGAGGGTGTTGTTGTCTAGCGAAGAATTGTTCTACAGATCTTGGTCAGCACCATAGAATTAGGATGTTCAAACTCGGACTCATTAAAAGGCTTCATGCAAATACCACATGCAAAAACTTAGCTTGGAACAGAAATGTAAAAAGGCTGAAATGCAGATCTGCAAAGTTCATATACAAATGCTCATCCCGGAGGGCTATTTTTATGTGAACTTTGCCACTCAGAATCTCCACCCTATATTTTATGTAAATATCTCACTGTATTTGACCCCTGTGGTCAGGAGTGTGAAGCAGAATATTATATTACTGAAAATGAGAGCTCATGGGATAAGGAAACTAACCCACACATTCTCAGAGAAGCAATTTTTCCAAAAGGCACCAAATGCTGTGTGGGAGAGGGGAGTGCTTTCAATGTAAAGTATGCCTCCATACAATTAGGTTGAAAATAAGTATATGTAGCAACTTTTCACTATGGTAGTGAGAGTTGGTGACTTTCTTGGTTCCAGACGTTGATCTGAAGGAAACAGGAATGTAAAAATTCAGGACTGGTAATAACCGTACGGCTAATATCTCTGGATTGGCATCAAGACCGGAACAAGTTAGCACAGCAAGGCCACTAATGGACATGAGCTGACCTCCAGCTTCGACACTGTTGGAGTTACTGCAGAGGGCAGAAAATGTATCTGCAGATAAACACAACAGGATGTTCATTATCTGACACGGCAAGGGGATAGGAAATTGCTGGTTAATTGTGAGCACCTAAATGGGGATCTTATATGTATAGTACAGAAATACCCTAGACACAGGAATAAGGAAATACAACATCAAACAACAAAATTATGTAGCTATATTTCTCCGAGAAAAGGACAAGGAATATAGGTTGGCAAGTGGTCATCGGTGGGATGGTGTCACGAGAAAGGCTTTGTCCTGCAAATGCTCCGAGTGCGAATAATGAAGATCCACAAGTAATCTCCTCCTCTCGATTATTTATACTGGATGTACTGACCCTATGGTACTGTTTCAATTTAAATAACTCAGTGGAACTAAAGTACATTCAGACTGCAATTTTTTTCTTAAAATTTGACCTGAATTCCTCAACCACATTCAGTATCTCCAAAGTGACAGCACAATTGTAGAATGTTTCAGCACAGAAACAGGCCATTCAGCCCAACTGGTCTACAGTACCATTTTTTCCTCCACCTGAGCCACCTAGTCTAATCCCACTCGCTCCCCATACCTTTCAACATTCCTTTGTTAAACAAACTATTTAGTTACCTTTGAAAAAACTAATTTATGGACTCTGCTTCAACAACGGTTTGTCGCAGAGAATCACACATTCTAATCTCTGTAAAGAAATCTTTTATAACTTCCTCTAACTCTTTTTGTGATTATTTTAAATTTGTGCCCTCTCGTTATTATCTCACTGACCAATGGAAACGATCTATCCCCATTTATCTCATCGTAATGTTCAAGGTCATTATTAGATCACCCCTTAAACAGTGATGCCCATTCACCCCTACCTTTTGGAAGAGCCCCTCCTTCTCTGAGCTACTTTTGCCCCCTCCCCGTTTACATACTTCACTTGCTTCTTTCTCAATTCAATCATATAAATAAAATGAAAAAAAAAATTGTCCCATCCCAAGAGTTCATGCAGAGTTGCTCTTCCTCGTGGGCACCAATACACCTTAACCTTCACAGATCCAATGAAAAAACTTTGACTTCTCAAGTATCTCCTCATACCTGTAACTTCTCAACCCTCCTAAAATCCTAGTGAGTCTACACTGCATCTTTTCGCATTGCTTTTATATCCTTCATATAATGGAGGGCCAAAAGTGTACACAATATTCCAACTGAGGCCTAATTAAGATCTTGCACATTACCCCCTTGCTTTTGTATTCAATGCATCTAGATACAAAACCAGAGGTTTCATGTCCTGTTTCTTTTTCCAAGATGCTGTTAATAAAGAAAGAATTGCATTTATGTAGTGCCTTTCATGACCTCAGGATGTTCCAAAGCGCACTACAGCCAATTAAGTACTTTTAAATTGTCATTGTTGTAATATAGGAATGTCCTTTGTATCCGCACATCAAGGACTCTATATTTTTCTACCCTATTTAAATCTTACTTTTTAAGGTGTATTTCCTATTCCCTACTCCAGGACTTGAGCACATAAATCTAGGCTGACACTCCAGTGCAGTGCTGAGGGAGTGCTGCACTGTTGGAGGTGTCGTCTTTCGGATGAGACGTTAAACCGAGGCCCCATCTGCTCTCTCAGGTGGACGTAAAAGATCCCAAGGTATGATTTTGAAGAAGAGTAGGGGAGTTATCCCCGGTGTCCTGGCCAATACTTCTCCCTCAACCAACATAATCAAAAAACAGATTATCTGGTCATTATCACATTGCTGTTAGTGGGAGCTTGCTGTGCGCAAATTGGCTGCCGCGTTTACCACATTACAACAGTAACTACACTTCAAAAGTACTTCATTGGCTGTAAAGCGCTTTGAGACGTCCGGTGGTCATGAAAGGCGCTATATAAATGCAAGTCTTTCTTTCTTTCTTTAGTCTTACTTCCAAAATGTATCATTCACATTTTTCTGCATTGAACTGCATCCGCCACTTGTCTACCCTGTTAGCCTATCTATTTCTTCCTGCAGTCTTTCACAATCCTCCCAATTTGTTGCAATAATAATGTTGTTTCTGGGGTATCACCGAAGCTACTAACCAGTTCTAAATGCACTGCTGTGTATGAGTCTTTACTACCGGGCAACACATCAACTTCCACAGATATAGATGACTGCATAACGGTGCCTCCATGCTTGAAGAGAATGACAGGTGGTCTAAGAGGCCCGAGTTTGATCATCAGGTCATGCATAGGAATGGCAGGGATCATCTGTAAAATAGCACAGAAAACATTTTTGACAGCAGAGGCAAGAGTGACAGTCTTGATCCTCTTAATCATTGAACAAATCAGTTGAGTTCATAGAGGCTATACCAAAAAAATGGTATTTGCAACAATTTATTGTATTGGCTGCACATGCACAGATGCGTACAGACAAATATGCAAGTCTATGCATGGGCACGCACACACAATCAAGAGCATGGATGTAATTTCCATCATCACCACCTGGGGTAATCTGGCTGAGCAGATCGCCCACCCGTTATATGACCAGCCTGATTTTCATTTCATTGATTAAAATAGGATGAAGATCAGGCAACGATCCTCACCACCAGATTATCTCCCAGATGGTGAAGGTGACAATTACCCCTCATCAGCCCACTTGTACTGCTGATATCAGAAGCAGTCAGGATGTTTATACCCAGGCTCCAGCTCAAGCTGACTAACTGCAGCAAGTGAAAGGGAATTTAGTAATAAGTTGAAATCTATAAAGCGGTCATCGTCCTCATTAAGGTTGTGAGCTATTTTCTTGTTTTATTCACCAATGTACAATGTGATGATAATAGTTATATGAAGACACATCACCGTGCCAGTCACACATGAGGTCACCATGTGGAAACGGACACAAAGCTCCTCTGACTCTTCTTCCTTCTGAAACTTCTCTCCCTCCTGGAAAAAAGTGTTTAGCAAATATTTTATTCATGAAGAGGCTACCCCCTTATTAAATAATGAAATGAAAACATACCTGCTGCAAAACGTTTGGCTCGTTTTTAAATTCTCCATCTTCAAATAGTTTCTGAAATGGCAAGTAAACCATTTTAGTGTTTGATGCTTTCTCCCATCTCTTAACTCTCCTCTCCCAGAGGCACACCTCTTGCTGGGGCAGTTTCACAGCACTGGGGACCCTCCAATATCTCAGCCAAGTGATCACTCATCACCTTCACAGCAAGAGTCAGCACACCGTTTGGCCATGGGGGCCGTCATAGTGGAGCCCAATACTGTCCTCACCCAGACCTTCCAGGACAGCAATCAGGATTGGGAACCCTGGCTGAGTTTCCCCCTCTACTTACTCAGAGACACTAAAGCCAATTTGTAGCCTGCTGCCACAGCTCTGGCTGAAATTAGAGCAAGGCCGTTCAGGGATGATGTCAGGGTAATGGAAATCTGTAACTCTCTCCCCCAAAAAGCTGCTAAGGCTAGGTCAATTGAAAATTTCAAAACTGAGATTGGTAGATTTTTGTTAGGCAAGGGTATTAAAGGGTTACGGAACCAAGTATGGTAGATAGAGTTGAAATAATTGAATGGCGGAACAGGCTACGGGGTCTGAAAGGCCTACTGCTGTTCCTATGTTCCTGTGAGATCACCGACTTTGGTACAGATTAGGGATCTGACATGGGCCCCCCCATGATCTACGTACCTCGGTACTGTTCAAAGGGGTGCGCTTATAGCAAGGCAGCTGATTTTCAGTGCTTTGAAACAAAGAGAGGCGCCAGCTGCATTCGAAATGATTTTGTTAGATCTGTAACTCACCAGCAAATCACCATCCGTCAGATTCAGAGTCAGGCGATCATCGTAATATGCTGCAAACAGGAGAGAGTTGATCACTGGCTCCGAGACCCACAGATTAAACATTCTGGTCTCCACTCTCTCAACTGGGATGGCACTGGGCTTCTGTAAAACTGAGGAGTTCTTATAGAAAACATTACCCTGTGAAATACAACAGTGGGTTAGAGTAAGCAGCAGACATTCACCGAAACAAACATGAAGAGCAGCTAGGGAGTCAGAAGTTTTGGGATACGGTATATGAGGAATTTGAGACGTGACATGTGCTAAGTGTAGCATTGCTTGGGACTAAAAAGGTGAGTTTGGACTTATGGTTCCCAAAGCTCTGGGGTTTCACTTGTGTTATTTCTGGGTCTGTTGTAGACTAATTGATAAAGGTTGATTGCTGTGATTAGTCAACAACTCCATTATCGTTGTCTGATGCATCTACCAGGATGGTATATGGCGAATTAGATAGAGCGTGGTCTTTTTTCATCTTGCAATTTCTATGGAGTTGATTCAGGGGAGTGTGCCTGCATATTCACGTGATCCCAGCAGTTTTATTGCCATTGTTAATCATTGCACTGACTGGTGGGGGACGGGATGAGGGCGGGGGAAATGTTGGTGTTAAGGACCAATGGCGCAATCAGACAATGCCGAGAAAGAAGAACTCTCAATCCTGCAGTGCGATATAGTACAAGAAATGATATGAACACGATTAATAACTATCTCTTAACTTCTAATGTTAACTCAACTTCTCCTCGCCCTCAGGCTTAGTATCACAAGGGTAGGTATGTTGGATGGCAAGTACTTTGAAAAGTTAACTCAAGAGGTCAGTCCTATGGATGAGAAGGATTTAGGTGGGAAGATAAGAGTTCGACCCTATGGATACCAAGGACTAACCCAGAAATGTGGCGCCCTATACATCTTCCATTTAGTGGTTAAGCGGCGAAGCAACTGCTTCCAATCGCCAGGCGCTAGCGAGAGTGTCTGTGACTGCCCAAAGCCAGATCACTTTCAGATCAGGTTTGTTTAACCCCTTTTCTGCTTTTATTTCAGATTTTCAGCATCCGCAGTATTTTGCTTTAGGATAGGATGTCTATTGTATTAAAAAAATTGCCACTTAATTTCATAACAAAAGGTAGCAGCTCCATCAAAGGAGTAATGGTTATATATTCATGAACTTTGACTGTATGCTTGAACCAGTTGAGAGATGTAATACTTCATAAGGCAAATGTTATTGCAAAGAAAATTCAGGCTCAACTCAGCAATGTCCTGTTGAATTATTGAGTTGAAACCCTAAAGTGAGAAATCAATCCAACAACCAGGCTGGAACGGTCACCTTTTGGGTACTAGCCATATTGGTCTGTAGAATATTGCTACAGTCATGGCTCAGTTCTCAAAGAGCCATAGCTGCCAGTCACAGGCTTAGTGTGGATGATTTTATAAAAAGATTCAAGAAGCTCCCTTAAAGACTGTACAGATGGTCCCAGATTCCCTGTCCGATCTGTGCGGAGTCCGCTAATTCTAACATGGGACAGCAGTAGGGATGCTACATTTGGCCCTGTACAGGGAGGGGAAGAGTTTGGGTTCTAATTAACTGCCGCTGGATTGTATGTCTGTCAGGTTAGGACTAGGCAGTGGTGCCCCAACCCAGCTAGATAACCTGCTCACACTCGCTGTCAAGACTTGAACACTAACAATAAAGACTCAGGTGAGGTACTGTACGGTTACCAGTGCCCATGGAACCATATCCCAGCAAGAGTCGACACCTTCAGGAGAGGAGGGATTAGAAGAAATAGGTTCAAGAACATGGCAGATCACGTGAATTGTGATGTAATAAATTGCCCGTGTGTTATTTTTACTGCCAGTGTCAGCCGTGGCTCAGTTCGTAGTACCCTCGCCTCGGAGTCAGAAGGTTGTGGGTTCTAAGTCCCACTACATGAGACTTGAGCACAAAAATCTAGGCTGACACTCCAGTACAGAACTGAGGGAATGCTGCACTGTCGGAAGTGCCATCTTTCGGATGAGACATTAAACCGAGGCCCCATCTGCTCTCTCAGGTGGATGTAAAAGATCCCATGGCATTATTTCGAAGAAGAGCAGGGGAGTTATCCCTGGTGTCCTGGCCAATATTTATCCCTCAATCAACATCATTAAAACAGATTATCTGGTCATTATGAAATTGCTATTTGTGGGAGCTTGCTGTGTGCAAATTGGCTGCCGTGTTTCCTATATGTGTAGCAGCTCTGAAGTGCTAGATTGTATAAATGCAGAGATTAGACAAGCGTGCAGTAAAGGCAGATTGGTTTTAATGGGGGATTTTAACTTTCATATAGATTGGGACAAGCAGACTAGCACCTGTCGGAAAGGTAGTGAATTTCTTGAGTGTGTCTAGGATAATTTTCTACAACAATATGTCCTTGAGGCAACAAGGGGGCAAGCCATATTAGATTTAGTAATGAGTAATGAGCCAGATTTAGTTAACAGCCTAACTGTGCATGAACATTTATCTAATAGCGATCATAACGTGATCGAGCTCAATGTTAACGTTTGAAAGGGAGAAATGCAAAACAGTGACTAAAATTCTAGATTTTGGTAAGGCCAGCTTCAACAGGATGAGGCAGAGACTGTCCACAGTAAACCGGGCAAATCTGTTAATGAGTAAAATGACAGAAGATCAGTGGGAGATGTTTAAAAAAGAATTTAATGTGATACAGAACCAGTTTATACCCCTGAGGGGCAAGAGCTCTACGTGCCAAAAAAAGAAACAGCCATGGACAACTAAAGAGGTAAGAGACAACATAAAACTAAAGGAAAAGGCATACAAAAAGCAAAAACATAGCACAGATCCTGGCGAATGGGAAAGATACAAAGAACAGCAAAGGGTCACAAAACAGATAGTAAGAGCTACGAAAAGGGAGTGTGAAAAGAAACTTGCAAGGGATATCAAAATCAATACGAAGAATTTTTACAGTTACATTTGGATAAAGAGGGTGGTCAAGAGCAATGTTGGCCCCTTATAAACTGAAAGTGGTGATATTGTCAATGACAATGTGGAAATGGCGGACATGTTGAATAATTACTTTGCGTCAGTATTTACAGTAGAAGAGGATAGCATGCCAGAAATCCCAAAGAAACTAATATTGAATCCGGGACAGGGACTCAATCAAATTAATGTAAGTAAAATAACAGCAATGAAGAAAATAATAGCATTAAAGAGTGACAAATCCCCAGAACCAGATGGTTTCCATCCCAGGGTTTTAAAGGAAGTAGATTAGCACATTGCAGATGGCCTAACTATAATCTTCCAAAGTTCTCTAGATTCTCTAGATTCAGGAACCGTCCCTTTAGATTGGAAAATTGCGTATGGCACTCCGCTTTTTAAGAATGGCGAGAGAGGGAAACCAGGGAATTATAGATCAGTTAGCCTAGCATCTGTTGTCGGGGAATTGCTAGAGTCTATAATTAAGGATAGGGTGACTGAACACCTCGAAAATGTTCAGTTGATCAGAGAGAGCCAGCATGGATTTGTGAAAGGTAGGTCACGCCTGACAAACCTGATTGAATTTTTTGAGGAGGTGACTAAAGTAGCGGACAGGGGAATGTCTATGGATGTTATTTATATGGACTTCCAGAAGGCATTTGATAAAGTCCCACATAAAAGACAGTTAACTAAGGTAGAAGCCCACGGAATTGAGGGCAAATTATTGACCTGGTTAGGAAATTGGCTGAGACAGAGAGTGGGGATAATGGGTAGGTACTCAAATTGGCAGGATGTGACTAGTGGTGTCCTACAGGGATCTGTGTTGGGGCCTCAACTATTCACAATATTTATTAACGACTTAAATGATGGCATAGAAAGTCATATATCCAAATTTGCCGATGACACAAAGATAGGCGGCATTGTAGGCAGTGTAGATGAAAGCATAAAATTACAAAGGGATATTGATAGATTAAGTGAATGGGCAAAACTGTGGCAAATGTGAGGTCATCCACTTTGGACCTAAAAAGGATAGAATAGGGTCCTTTCTAAATGGTGAAAAGCTAAAAACAGTGGAGGTCCAAAGAGACTTGGAGGTTCAGGTACATAGATCATTAAAATGTCATGAACAGGTACAGAAAATAATCAAAAAAGGCTAATGGAATGCTGGCCTTTATATCTAGAGGACTAGAGTACAAGTGGGTAGAAGTTATGCTGCTGCTGTACAAAACCCTGGTTAGACCACACCTGGAGTACTGTGAGCAGTTCTGGGCATCACACCTTAGGAAGGATATATTGGCCTTGGAGGGAGTGCAGCGTAGGTTTATCAGAACGATATCCGGACTTCAAGGGTTAAGTTACGAGGAGAGATTACACAAACGAGGCTTGTATTCCCTAGAATTTAGAAGGTTAAGGGGTGATCTGATCGAAGTTTTCAGGATATTAAGGGAAACAGATAGGGTAGATAGAGAGAAACTATTTCTGCTGGTTGGGGATTCTCAGACTAGGGGGCATAGTCTAAAAACTAGAGCCAGACCTTTCAGGAGTGAAATTAGGAAACACTTCAACACACAAAGGGTGGTAGAAGTTTGGAACTCTCTTCTGCAAATGGCAATTGATGCTAGATCAATTGTTAATTTTAAATCGGAGATTGATAGCTTTTTGTTCACCAATGGTATTAAGGGATATGAGCCAAAGGCAGGTATATGGAGTTAGATCGCAGATCAGCCAGGGTCTCATTGAATGGCGGAACAGGCTCAAGGGGCTGAATGGCCGACTCCGGTTCCTATGTTCCTACATGCGGAGATGCCGGTGTTGGACTGGGGTGGACAAAAATGAGAAGTCGCACAACACCAGGTTATAGTCCAACAGTTTTATTTGAAATCACAAGCTTTCGGAGCTGCTGCTCCTTCGTCAGGTGAAGTGAAGGAGGGAGTCCAGCGTAGGTTTATCAGAACGATATCCGGACTCCAAAGGTTAAGTTAAGAGGATAGATTACACAAATTAGGGTTATATTCCCTAGAATTTAGAAGGTTAAGTGGTATCGTTCTGATAAACCTATGCTGGACTCCCTCCTTTACTTCACCTGACGAAGGAGCAGCGCTCCGAAAGCTCGTGATTTCAAATAAAACTGTTGGACTATAACCTGGTGTTGTGCGACTTCTCATTTATGTTCCTACAAGACAACAATAATTACACAGTAAAAAAAAGCTGTAAAGTGCTTTGGGATGTCCGGTGGTTGTGAAAGGCGCTATATAATTGCAAGTCTTTCTTTCTTTTACAAACTTAGCAGAGACGCAAAAGAAGAATAAAAAAGACATTTGAATTTTCAGAGTGGGCATTTCCAAATAGAGAGGCTACCTCAAAATGTTTAACTAAAAAAGGCCGTGCTGGCTGTGCGGAGGGTCCACAACATGGCATTTTAATGTGATAGCAGTGAATGCATTCAGTGATGTAACAGTGAGCACTGCATCATAGTGAATAAAACGAGGAAATCAAATTTATTTTAAAATCAGTTTCACTGCATCCAAGTTGACGGGAATCCAGCTCAGAGACATTCTGGAATATTCCATGTAACAGAAGAAACTAACCACTCCATTTTGGAACTTGATTCTAATCTGCTAGCTGTAACCCCGCTGTTCCTGCTACTTATGCATCTTATTTATTTTTAAGCGCCTCCTCCCTGCCATTCCTCAACAAGGGAGTCAATAGTAAACCTGGTGTTAGACTGTTGCGACCTGGTTTATGATCTGACCACAAAAGGAGGTGCAGGAGAGTCTTCTCTCTCTCTCTCTCTATGCTCCGAGAGACTCACCCTCCAATTGTCCCTCCCTCCTAATGGGTTAGCATCTGGCCTCCACTTAGTGCCTGCCGCTGACATGAGACCCAAGATGGGTAACTCACCCCCACATGCTGGAATATGCAAATGAAAACAGTCCCTTTACCACACACCCGGGTATATGGTGTACCAGTGTCCTCTACATGTTGTCAGGTTTACATTACTAAAAGCAAGATCACAGAATAAAGGGTTCTGTACTACAAATTAAGTCAAAATACCAGGTGCCAGATTTTCACAACATTATTCAAAGGCTGCCATGCATTTTCCTGTTTGTGTCCTGCACAATTACCTTGTGCCTTGATTCAATGTATCTTGAGGTAAGCACTGGGTCACTGGTTACTTTAGTACTTGTGGCAATCTCCCCATCCCGTATGAATGCTCCTGTATAAAAGAGAAGCTGCTTGTTATAAAGAAGCCACATTGTTAAAAGTGCATTCAGCAGTTTTTAAAACAGATGGCCTGGTAATTGATGCTGGAGCCCTGGAAAATCCAACTTCAAGGACCGAGTTGACACCTCAATCTTGATTGATGTTTCCACTTGGACTTGCCCCAGAGGGAGAGATTAATTGCCAATCTTCCATCTTAGGGTAAGTGCCACCTTCATAGCACCCTTGCCTCAGTCAGAAGGTTATGCGTTCAAGCCCCACAATGGACTTAAGCAAATAATCTAGACTGACGCTTCGGTGCTGTAATGAGGGAGTGCTGGATTGTCAGAGGCATGGTTATTTGGATGGGACGTTAAGCCACGGCCCTGTCTGCCTGCTCAGGTAGACCAGGCACTATTCGAAGAGCAGCCAGAGGTTCTCCCCGGCGTCCTGGTCAACATTTCTCCCTCAACCAACACCACTGCGTGCAAGTTGAATGCCGCATTTGGGCCTAGATAACAACAGTAACTGTACTTCAAAAAGTAATCCTTTGGTTGTAAAGTACTTTGAGATGTCCTGAGGAGGCACTTTTTAGATGCAAGATCTTCCATTCATCTGTGGTAGAGACAAAGAAATAAACCCGGCCAGTGGTTCTCCTTCCCTTAATACTCATTCAATTCTACACAATCCCTCTCTTCTGTTGTTCTGGAAAAAGACTGGGATTGAAGACATCTGTGGAGATACAGAAGGCCAGGTTGTCCCATCAGTTGATGATGGTAAAGATAGTATAGACTATGGAAGGGGTGACAAAAAAAATGGAAAATATAACGTGGATAAAAATCTATAGAAAGCACCACATCAACTGTATATTTCACAATTTAAAATATTTATCACCATCCAAGATAATTCTTACCTGCTTGATCCAGAGTGAAGTCTGCCAGTAGATTTGCCATTTTATGAATTTCTGTACAAATCTTAAAACATATAAATAAAGTTTAGAGAGAATGTCGGGAAAATACTGTGAGTTAACATTTCATTAACCGGGCAATCCCTGCGGATGCTGAAAATGATTGCTTTTCCTCTTGGTTTTATTTTGTGTGTGAGTGGGGAGCGGAGAGGATACATGCAGTAATCAAATATAACGGGTGTGGATTAGAGAAACTCAAAACTTTTAAGTCTGGAAAGAATGTGTCATTTCTCCAGGGAGTAACAACTCTATTATAGGTGATTTACACTCTAAAAAAGAGGCTCGTTATCTCTTGTGTAAAAATGTACTCCAAATATTTGCATATCACAGAATCCCCCACAGTGCAGATAGAGGCCATTTCGGCTCATTGAGCCTGCACCGACACATATTCCACCCTATCCCCGTAACTCCACGTATTTAATCCCCCTAACACTAAGGGTTAATTTATCATAGCCAAATCAACCTAACCCGCACATCTTTGGACTGTGGGAGGAAACTGGAGCACCCGGAGGAAACCCACGCAGACACGGGGAGAATGTGCAAACTCCACACAGACAGTCACCCGTGGCCAGATTCGAACCCGGGTCCCTGGCGCTGTGAGGCAACAGTGCTAGCCACTATGCCACCGTGTTGCCCGATATGTTTAATTTTCTTTTACATTAAAAGCATAAAAAGAACTCATTCTACATTCCTGCCTGTGTGTCCTAGCCTGATAAAGGAAGGAACAGATAAAGGATGTAAGGGCTGTCTGAAGGCACACATTAATGGTGAGACTCATTCCCAGACAGTAGACGGTGTCAGAGCTCAGTGTCTGGAGATCGAAGATCTAAGCTGCACAGCCTCAGAGGAAGACTGTAAATGCTGCAAATCTGGATATTAAAAATCAGTTCAGCTTCACTTACTTCACAACCATTGGTTAACAGTTGACTTAAAAATGTGATGCTGTTCTGATTTACTGCAAGGCAGAGGGCAGGGTCAAGCGCATGAATATCCAAACTTGACTGTACCAAGGGGTAGAGGAAGGGAAGGTCTCAGACAGCCATGGGGAGATGGGAGTGTGAAAGGAAGAAAGTGCCATATAGACCCATAAGCAACACAGAGGGTAGGTCATCTCCTAGCAACTGCTCATAGGACACAACCAGACGGAATTGAGACTAAGGAGTAGGTCACCTGCCCGCCGCCATCTAATCAAGGATAAGGCGCGGGAAAAAAATTTCATATAGTTTAAAGAAAAAGTTCATTTATACTGCAGAAAAAAGTTTAGCTGCTTTTAAAAAGCGAATAATACAGACTGACATTAGAAAGCTCTTCAGTTTTACCCCAAGTTCTGTTGCTGTTTTACCGTGGTGTGAAGTGTAATTTTGGTCACCGTGTCCTTGCTGAGAGTGTTGGGAGATTAAGTGTGTGCTAGCTTGTACACCAGCCACAGTGTACGAGGTTTCATGGACAGGCAATAGTGTAAAGGAGGAGTGAGAACTTCCTCAGAAGAGGTTCAAATCAGGCTTGACATCTACAGAGAGTGGCTCACTTCCACCAGGACTGGTGTCTAAAGCAGAGAGTGGCTCACTTCCGCCAGGACTGGTGTCTAAAGCAGAGAGTGGCTCACTTCCACCAGGACTGGTGTCTAAAGCAGAGAGTGGCTCACTTCCGCCAGGACTGGTGTCTAAAGCAGAGAGTGACTCACTTCCATCAGGACTGGTGTCTAAAGCAGAGAGTGGCTCACTTCCATCAGTACTGGTGTCTAAAGCAGAGAGTGGCTCACTTCCATCAGGCCAGGTGTCTAAAGCAGAGAGTGGCTCACTTCCATCAGGACTGGTGTCTAAAGCAGAGAGTGGCTCACTTCCATCAGTACTGGTGTCTAAAGCAGAGAGTGGCTCACTTCCATCAGTACTGGTGTCTAAAGCAGAGAGTGACTCACTTCCATCATGACTGGTGTCTAAAGCAGAGAGTGGCTCACTTCCATCAGGACTGGTGTCTAAAGCAGAGAGTGGCTCACTTCCATCAGGACTGGTGTCTAAAGCAGAGAGTGGCTCACTTCCATCAGGACTGGTGTCTAAAGCAGAGAGTGGCTCACTTCCATCAGTACTGGTGTCTAAAGCAGAGAGTGGCTCACTTCCATCAGGACTGGTGTCTAAAGCAGAGAGTGGCTCACTTCCATCAGGACTGGTGTCTAAAGCAGAGAGTGGCTCACTTCCATCAGTACTGGTGTCTAAAGCAGAGAGTGACTCACTTCCATCAGTACTGGTGTCTAAAGCAGAGAGTGGCTCACTTCCATCATGACTGGTGTCTAAAGCAGAGAGTGACTCACTTCCATCAGGACTGGTGTCTAAAGCAGAGAGTGGCTCACTTCCATCAGTACTGGTGTCTAAAGCAGAGAGTGACTCACTTCCATCAGGACTGGTGTCTAAAGCAGAGAGTGACTCACTTCCATCAGTACTGGTGTCTAAAGCAGAGAGTGGCTCACTTCCATCAGGACTGGTGTCTAAAGCAGAGAGTGGCTCACTTCCATCAGGACTGGTGTCTAAAGCAGAGAGTGGCTCACTTCCATCAGTACTGGTGTCTAAAGCAGAGAGTGACTCACTTCCATCAGTACTGGTGTCTAAAGCAGAGAGTGACTCACTTCCATCAGGACTGGTGTCTAAAGCAGAGAGTGGCTCACTTCCATCAGTACTGGTGTCTAAAGCAGAGAGTGACTCACTTCCATCAGTACTGGTGTCTAAAGCAGAGAGTGGCTCACTTCCATCAGTACTGGTGTCTAAAGCAGAGAGTGACTCACTTCCATCAGGACTGGTGTCTAAAGCAGAGAGTGACTCACTTCCATCAGTACTGGTGTCTAAAGCAGAGAGTGGCTCACTTCCATCAGTACTGGTGTCTAAAGCAGAGAGTGACTCACTTCCATCAGTACTGGTGTCTAAAGCAGAGAGTGGCTCACTTCCATCAGGCCAGGTGTCCACATGAAAGGAGAACAAATGCCTGTGGCACTTCACGTTTTTTTTTAAAAAACACTGGTGCACATAAACACAACATAATCTCACACTTTAAGTGCAGAATTTCTGAAGAAAAAAGGGGGAAGAAATTTCTATTTTTATGTATGAAAGGAATAAAAACACCACATTTACCTGTCCCTTAATAACAGGTCTCAGAGTGAAAGAAACTAAATCTGTGAATAGTTTTTTGATCCAGCTGGGCCTGTTTGGAGAGAGCAGGAAGAACATATGTTTAAAAACTAGCCAGCGATTGTGTTTAGCAAAATGAAGAAGCGAGATAATTAGATCAAACCAATAACTTAAAAAAAAATCATTCTCGGTGTGTGGGCGTCGCTGGCAAGGCCGGCATTTATTGCCCATCCCTAGTTGCCCCGAGTAGGTGGTGGTGGGCCTTCTCCCTGAACCACTGCAGTGCATGAAAGGATTATTCTTTGTAGTGGTTAGATTCAACTGAATGGTTTGCTAAGTTACTTCAGAGGGCAGTTTGCTAAGTTCCTTCAGAGGGCAGTTTGCTAAGTTCCTTCAGAGGGCAGTTTGCTAAGTTCCTTCAAAGGGCAGTTTGCTAAGTCACTTCAGAGGGCAGTTTGCTAAGTTCCTTCAGAGGGCAGTTTGCTAAGTTCCTTCAAAGGGCAGTTTGCTAAGTTCCTTCAGAGGGCAGTTTGTGAAGTTCCTTCAGAGGGCAGTTTGCTAAGTTCCTTCAGAGGGCAGTTTGCTAAGTTCCTTCAGAGGGCAGTTTGCTAAGTTCCTTCAGAGGGCAGTTTGCTAAGTTCCTTCAGAGGGCAGTTTGCTAAGTCACTTCAGAGGGCAGTTTGCTAAGTTCCTTCAGAGGGCAGTTTGCTAAGTTCCTTCAGAGGGCAGTTTGCTAAGTTCCTTCAGAGGGCAGTTTGCTAAGTCACTTCAGAGGGCAGTTTGCTAAGTTACTTCAGAGGGCAGTTTGCTAAGTTACTTCAGAGGGCAGTTTGCTAAGTTACTTCAGAGGGCAGTTTGCTAAGTTCCTTCAGAGGGCAGTTTGCTAAGTTACTTCAGAGGGCAGTTTGCTAAGTTACTTCAGAGGGCAGTTTGCTAAGTTACTTCAGAGGGCAGTTTGTGAAGTCACTTCAGAGGGCAGTTTGCTAAGTTACTTCAGAGGGCAGTTTGCTAAGTTACTTCAGAGGGCAGTTTGCTAAGTTCCTTCAGAGGGCAGTTTGCTAAGTCACTTCAGAGGGCAGTTTGCTAAGTCACTTCAGAGGGCAGTTTGCTAAGTTACTTCAGAGGGCAGTTTGCTAAGTCACTTCAGAGGGCAGTTTGCTAAGTCACTTCAGAGGGCAGTTAAGAATCAACCACGTTGGTGTGAGACTGCAGTCACAAAAAGGCTGACCAGGTAAGGACGACAGGTTTCTTTCCCTGAAGGACATTAGTGAACCAGTTGGGTTTTTACGACAATCCGACCGCTTCATGGTCACTTTTACGGACACCAACTTTTTATTTCCAGATTTAAAAAAAACTGAATTCAATTCTCAAACTGCCATGGTGGGGTTTCAACTCAAATTCTCTGGATTACTACTAGTCCTGCAACATAACCACTACACTTCCATACCCTGCCCCCAGCTTCAGAACTGAGAACGATTAGGACAGGTTGAAAGAGTTACAGAAATCCAGGTGGCAATCTCTCTTAACAAGTCTGTATTATTGTCATATCCCCATTTGCATCCCAATTGGCCCGGCAACCAGATTGCAAAAACCAGCAACAGAAAGTTGGCATGACTGAATCCCCAGTACAGGGGAAAATACAACAGACAAAATAACTAGTGTGCACCTGCCGCACATTACTGCAGAACCATATTTCCCCTCCCCCGCCACCCCCATTAGATCCGCCCACATAGCCTGCCCCCCGCCCCCCCGCAGCCTCAACCCTCCCCCTCGACCCAATGTCAACAAACCCAGAACCCCACCAAATTTCAGCCCAACCTAACAGCCACCTTATATAAGTTATGCACAATTCCTCAATCAACCGTCCATAAATTCTGCTGGCAGTGTGCCAGTAATATATTTTAACACAAGATGATTTTAATGGGCCTGCAATATTACTGGATCCTCGGGCTGCTGTTTCCATTCCCAACTGGCAGATCAGCAGTCCCGGATTTTCAGTAATAGTGCGTAACGCACTCTGCTCTTTTTTAATAATAAAACTTAAGGCAGTTTAAAGGCATCCAGAGCACACTGCAATGCAAACAGAATGAATTACAGGTCGGTAACCACGGGAAACTGATTGAAGGTAATTGGCTAAAGAATCAGGTGCGACACGTGGAAAACATTATTTTGCGCAGGTAGTTGTCGTGACCTGGATGCACTGCCTGAAAGGGCGGTGGAAGCAGATTCAATAATAGCTTTCAAAAGGGAATTGAAAAGGAAAATTTTCAATTCCCTTGAAAATACTTGAAAAGGAAAAATCTGCAGGGCTATGGGGAAAGAGCAGGGGTGTGGGACTAACTGGATCGTTCTTTCAAAGAGCCGGCACAGGCACGATGGGCCGAATGGCCTCCTTCTTTGCTGTAAGATTCCATGCTTCTATGATTCTAAAGCAAACCCTTTGGGGAGTAGAGTTTCCGCTTTGGGTGCAATCAGGAAATTGTGCTCAAAATGCGCTTGAAATTGCACTGGTTAGGTTACACTCAGGCTTCCACTCAAATTTATTTGCATAATTACAAACGTAAAATCTTCCATAAACCAGCATAACTGGGCAGCATAATAGAACGTAGTTGTTTCTCTTTTTTTCTTTCCATTAAAAAGTATTCCTTGATGTGTTTAAGAGTAGTAAACTGATGCAATTTTATTAATACAGCTGAAAATGGGTTTATCTGCAAAAATAAACATTTTTAATAAGGGTCTTCAGTCCTCCATCGGTGAGGAACATGATTTAAAATCATTGAAAATGACTTAAAAAAACTATACTGAACCATATAATAGTTTCATTGGTTTACACTAGTCAGTCTCTTCGTAAATTCAATATTTTTTGATATGAAAAAGTCTTTAAAAGGTGCCTACTAGGCCCTGTGCGCCTAATGAAATGAGTGCAATTTGAAGAGCCTTCCCGAACCAGCGCAGTCGGCGGAATCTCGCAATTTCCACCTGGGGACGTGGCCAGTTTTGTGGGCGGGGCCTGCTTCGGACGAAGTGATTTTTGAACCAACGTAAAAGATCGCAGAAAACACGAGTGCAAGTTGTTTTGGGCGTAACTCACTTACGTTTAAATTCTGTGATCTTTTGCGCGGATTCGGCCAATTCCGCCCAGATTGCGCTGATATAACTAGCGGGAACAAGTGAAAACTCGACCCCTAGATGTCAAAACCATAAAAAATGTACCTCCGTACTAAAATTCACCCTCAAAAGGCAGAATGACCATTAAAATGGTTCCCTGTCCTCGGCCAACAGATTCATTCTGCATTATTTTTAGTGCAGTTAGAGGGACACCATTTTCACACAAAAGTGTTTGACAAACCTTTTGAACTGCAAACAGAGCTCCCTTAAAAAAACAGGCAGTTAAAAATTGATCACAATAGTGGTACTTATATGATGTGCTGGGGGCCACTCGTAGCCTACCTCCCCTTCACCGGCAGACCTCAGTAGAGTAGTGTGTCATTGGGGATCTAACCTAACTCACTGGAAGGAAAGCCACGGGATCAGGTGGAATGCCGGTTTTACACACCAACCATGGAGAGTAAAATCGGACGATCTGTAAAACCAGCGTTGAACCCAATCCCGTCAGTTTCCCGATGTGCGGCTTAGGTTAAAATTGCCCCCATTATGTCTGAGCTCCATCACTGGCTGTGGAGTGTTGCTGGAACTGGCACGCAGTGCTTTTTTTTGTGAGAAAGCAAAGGAATGTTATAAGGAAGGGTGCTGTCTCACCACCCACAGAGCAAGTGAAATGGGTCTGTTACAACCATAGGGCCCAGCGACAGCTCATGTCATTTTAATAGAACCAACAGGTATGGCATTTCCATTCCAACCCCTTTGCCTGGCCTCCATGTACAAACTGAACAGGGTGGCACAGTTGAAACTAGACCCTCATCACGTGGGGTATTGTAGGTGTAGCAGATGCCAAGGGTGATACTTGCAAGACATTCCTTAGGATTGCAGATTTGATGAAATGTTAGAGAGTAACAGAGCAAAGAAAGTCTCAATACTTTGCATCTCAATGGCAATGTCATGGATGCTGTGTATTTTTGAGAGATTATCAAAAAACACAGATCTTTCCATTGGAACAGAAGTTTCGACTTACTCTCCCTGTCTTCGTTCTTGCAGCATTAACTTATCAAAGTTCAGCAGACAATCGGAGCTGGTTACAGCGATTCGCCCTTTGTCACAGGCTGTAAGAAAGCAAAAGTTCAAGTACGATGTTGTGTCAAGAGTTATACAGGATCCAGCTGGGATACAGTTAGTCATTTTATCAGCTGTAAATCCAGATTGATGCAGTTCTTGACAAGACATCCAAAAAGTAGGACCTCACAGTTTTGTTTTTTTAAATTGGATGCAAAAGTCTTTTCCTGATAAAGTTTCTGACACACTGTGCTGACACCAGGACCCCTTGCACACAGACAAAAGTGTCTCCAGGTTATTCAGAATCACTGGCCCCGATCTTACCTCCAAGCCGCGTTCCATGCGGGAGGTGAAGGCATCTTCTGGGTTTCCCGAAGGCCTGCAGTTTTTAACTGAAAATATTGTGGGGGGTGGGCAGATGGTGGTCTGGGGGTGTCTGATCGCTTGGTGGGGCGGGGGGTGAGGGGGGGGTGGGGGGGGGGCGGAGCAGACAGATCGCAGGGGAGGGGGGCGGGTGGCTGTGGGGGGATTTGTGTGTTAGGTTGTTGGGCCTGGAGGAAACACTCCTGCTCCTCCTGGCCCACAAGCAGTGCTGTAAAGACACTTACCTCATGGATTCAGCCCTTCTCGTCTCCTTTCACCTGCCGGTTTCCCGAGGCCAGGGAAACCCGACCGGCTGTGGTTAAAAATGGATTCACTGTTAAAATGAAGGCACGTAGCCTCATTATAATATTTAAGTGAGCAACCCGCCTCCCGAGAGTGGATTGGTTGCCCGCCTCCGTTAAAACCGGAAGTGGGAGGGTTTGAGGCGGGTTGGCTTCCTGTTTCAGATTTCTGGCTTTTTAACCTTCCACCTGAACCAAACCCACGCGTTATTGGGGTTTAAAATTACCCCCACAATGTTTGCATACAGCCACGGTATAAAGACTGTCAAGAACAAACCATCATCGGGGGGGGAAAATGGACACATTCTCCGTATGGAGTAGCCCCTACAAGAAACAAAATAGTTGATGATTCGCTACCTGACCACTGAGAATTCCTCCTCTCACTGGAGCACCAGCTGGTTAAAAGGACTGGTCGTAGTTGTTCTTTTCCACATTGTTCACAGTGGCTCCTTTGATACTCTCTTCACATGGCTTCCTCACCTCCACCCATCACAAACCTCAGCTAATTCAAAACTCAAGTGGCCCGAGTCCCGCTGAGCTCCAACATTACACCAGGTCCTAGCCTCATTTCTGGCTCACTACGGTGGGAGTGGTTAAAAAAACTGAGGATTTTTAGCGCCTGGGAGTATATGAGGGTACATGAGAATTAATTAAAAGCACTAAATAAGATGTGCATCTCCCTTTAAAGAAACACTCAAACACAGAGTTGAAATTGCACATCGACATGGAGAAGGGTTAGTTAGAAAGCGAAACTCATTCATTTCAAAATTAAAAAGAATTGACATTTGGCAATGAATTATCTGGCCTGTTATTTTATAAAATGTTAAATATCACACTCACCTAAAGTTAGAGTAAGATTAAGATCAATCTGGGACACAACTTCAAAATCCAGTGAATTATTTAGATTTAACCTAAGAAAACAAAATAATTGAAGTAGACTGGGATATATCCAATCACAATTCGATAGAGTCACATTCACATAGTCAGGACTCTGGTGGCTGCAATCCCACTGCACAAACTGTCCCACAAAATTCACCCCTAAACGCAGCGTGACAGAACCTTTAGCATTCAGGCACCCATCAGGACAGGGCAGACTCATTTACACCAACGTTTCTTCAAAAGCATGCAAGTTGTGAAACTCCTTACCTCCTCCCACCTTCCTAAAAATCTACAAGCTGTTGAAACCCAAGCTTTGTATTGTCTAACCATCACTTTCTTGCATTACCTTGTCTTCTCTCCTCAATCTAGGTTTCTCAATGTAAAAAAAGGCTTCTGTGCACAAATCAATCAAAAAAACTTTTACTCATTAAAATTAAGAGTAACTGATTAAAAATACTTATTAAAGCTAAGGGTTTAAAGATGGAGGGGTAGAAATTGGTTATGGGCTGTTTTTCGGGTCCATACCCGGCGGCGAGCTCACAGCGTGCGCCAAACCAGGGACCTAAAACAGGCGTTATGTAAATAAGGGGCCTAATGCCTATCAAAGGTGGCCGCTAGGGCTGCCTGAACAATGGCTCTGATGAATTTAGCAGTGACCCGAACGCATGTGCAGGTTGGGTGTGAGCCGCCCACTGCTAAATTGGTCATCGCTGTGCCCGTCTCACGCCTAAAAAATGGACATGACCATTGCCATTTGTTAAATTTTTACAATAGGAACACCATTAAAAAATGGAGTTATAATGGCAGCTTTAACAGGCTCCCTGTCCATAAGTTTTCATACAGTGAATACTAATCACACTTTTGGGACATCACTGAGGCGTTGCTGCTGAGCCTGCCTACATAAGAGAACCCTGGGTTAGTGACTATAACCTTATAATTTCAACTATGTATTAATTCAATCCCCTTATCCTGCAGTGCTCGGTAACCACTCCAAGCCAGGACCTCCAATAATAGCAACAGGCTAAATAACAAATATTTGAAAGCCAGGAATTACATTAGCCAGAATTCTTTGTAACTTTTTGACATTTATGAAGGGATTGGATGATCAGATACCTGCTCGAAATAAGTATTTAATAAGTTATAGCTTTTATCTACAAAGATAAATACCAGCAGTCATAAAGGGAGTTAATTCAGGGTTATCCAACATGGCAGTGATTACTGATGTACCAGAACCCCTTTCTAATAGCTGACATCTTTAACATCTTATCACCTGACTGCTCACACATCTCTGAATCCATCGGAACAGTCACTATTCATGACACTACATGCACCATGGTGCGTAATTTGTTATAATGCCAGGCAGAGGTGTGGTTAGTTTCTACAACCTGCTCAATAGGCAGTTTTCTCTTTTTGTTTACTCCACCTCCCTTTAGAAAGATGTCCACCCCTTTAGAAGGATTTTATCCTCACGTACAAGTGCTTGACAGCTCTCTTTCACTGATCTATGTACACACAATATAAGAACATAATTCACGTTGAAATGCATCACTGGCCACCGTTATGGAAATAATACACAATTCTTCCACCTCCCCAAGCAAAAGTTTTAACTCCATCTTTTTATGCTGTTTTCTAGTATTACCTTACCCCTTTCCTACGGCCCTGAACCCTTGACTAAGAGGGCAGACTTCTTCTTTGATCGCTCTCATCTCGAACCTCTCTCATTCCGTTCTATAACTGATGACTAAAGTGGGTTTGTGAAAGCAATACAGATTGACTTGCCTTCTCACCCTGTGAGGAAGCAACTCACCTCAGGGCCTCATCATGGGGGTGGGGGAGGGAGGGGCAGAGAGGAAATCATACACATCAACAATATCCAATTACTCTGCAGAAAACCATATATTTATTTTTGTCTTGTTAAAAATACAAACACAAAGATTGCTTAATTAAAAGTGAATACTTGCAGCCAGTTGGAGTAAGCATAGTTCATGGTTCCCTGGAAGGCGGCGGCCACGTTCTGGATAGAGATTAGGATTCCTTTTTCATCATTGAGGTCTACGTCACTATTTCCCACAGACATATTGTTTATCTGCAAACTCAAAAAACAGAGAAATATCCTTTTGTTAACAGCCATAGTTTAACTGACAACAGTACATACAAGCTCCTGTGGCCTTTTTAGGGAACAGCCAGAGATTTATTTCTAAATTAGATTGGAGCAATTTGCATCCATGCACAATTTATGCCTCAGTTATGTGTGGCCAATTCAGATCACATTCAATCGCCACCAATGGTCACTCCAGCGCAGTCAAAGGTTGGTGCAGATTAAAGTGTTTAGAAAACCAACTGTATCATTCAGCCGGGTCAACTTTGGCTCAGTGGCACTCTTACTTCGGAGTCAGAAGGTCGTGAGTTCAAGCCCCACTCCTGGTCTTTGGCACATAATCTAGGCTGGCACTTCCATGCAGTACTGAGGGAGTACCGTCCCCATTGCTTGTAGCGGGCGCGTTGCTGCTAACACGATTTTTTCCACCATGTGGTTTGTATGGTTTATCCCCTCCATCTGCAACACTCGTGATGTTCAGAAGAAAGAACTGAAATAGATTTAATGCTAAAATGTCGATAGCTATGTATAGAAGAAATAATTGATCAACTATTGCTTTGTAGAAGTACGTAATGATTTTGGATATTTTAGAATATTCCTTAGGTAGGTGTAGGGAGAAAGCTGAAATATAAATAAGCGAAGTACAGTTGTAAGGATAGGCGGTGGCAGTCATACTTGTACCTAACGTGCTATTTACGTTGTTACTGCTGTCCGTGCTGAGCAATACAAGCTGTAACCCGACACCAGTTAGAGGTGATTAAGTATACAAGGTAATGGCACCTCAATAAGGTGCGAACTTATTTTGGCCCAAAATACCTGGTGAGCTTAATACGCTGTCAGTGGCAACTTTGTAATTGACTATAATGGAAATGGAAACTGGTTGATGCTTTTTGGCCGATATAAACATGGGCAGTTTAAGTAGTGGAGAGATTACTGCATTTGTGGAAATTAAACCCGTCTGCCCTCTCAGGTGGACGATAGAAGGTCCTCGGGGAATATTTGAGGAGCAGTGGAGTTCACCTGTCCAACATCAACCAATACCAACAAAAATCGGATTAATTGGTCATTCGTCTCATTGCCGTTTTTGGGACTTTTCTGTGCACAAATTAGCTGCCATGTTTGCCGAGAAAACAACAATGTCTATAATTCCACGGTAATTCATTGACTGCATGGTATTTTAGGACCTCCTGAGGACATGTATGCTCTGAAAAGGGACTGCAACCATAATAATTTCAAAATTGATGGATGTTAAATAGAGTATTGCTGTTTATCTGCTGATTTATTTTGCTTCTCTATAAATGCACATCTTACAAAAATATAATTTGTTACTTTGGCCTAAATCATGGTCTGTCAGCATAGTGTTTGTCCATCAATTGGAGAAGTCAGGATTTCTCGGAGGGCATCCTGAACTACTTCCAGCCTATACCTCAGTGGTACAAGGGTAGATTCACTCTGAGGTATGTTAGCCCAGTTACTTCACGCATAAGTTTAAATTTTGTTCATAGGAGGAGCAGACCTAAGTTATGGAAGCTGGGAAGCTGTTTTTTGCAATGAGCACAAAGAGTGCAGAGAGAAACCCCAAATTGTAAGAAGAGAAATTTCAAATCCCACACACACAGCAATGGAACAGACTCCCAAAAAGGTGCTTGATCTGAAGTGAATTGACACCTTTAAAAGGGCACTGAATCGATATAAGGAGTGCAATTGAGGGGTAGAGAGATATTAACAGCACTACATGATTCCCCACCCCACTCACAGGAGGGAGGGAAGAAACAAAGTGTTCCTTAAGGTAGGGAATCCAGGTGGTGTGATGAGAATTGTAGATGGACTTTGCACAGATTGGGCACGAATAGCCAAATGGTTCAGTCTCACTCTGGATTTCCTTTTGTTCTTCTGAAAGTGGAAGTACTACGATGAATTAGGGTTTCAACATATCATGGCTTTCAGTGCTGTAGAAATTCATGCAGGGTATCCTCTATTATAGGAGGTGTTAGGTTGGGTAAAACACAAAACAATTCATCAAACTCTGCAACTAAATTCAGTCCCCACACAGCCAAATGCACACAAAAAGATAAAAGACACTTCAAAATGCTTACTTTTCTAAAATGTATGAAACCGAGCCAAGAAACAGAATAGATTTCTCCCCTTCTATGTTAGGGAATGAAGCATGCTGGAATGTTGCCTGGATTACATCGCTGGTTTCTTGATTGACTAGAAAACATGGAATATGTGAGTTCAATTAAATTGTTCTGAATATTCTCCCAGTTCAAACAACACACTCAGCAACGTCTTGTCGACCCAAACTGTGGAGTGGTTATACTAAACGGACTCAGTAGTAAGGGGGTGTTACAATGATTATCCCAGTGAGCTGGTGTGCTGTGCCACACTCCGCATCATAAGGGAAAGATTTCTTACAGCAAAACCTCAAATTAGAACCTTTGACAATCCTAATCCACTACAAAAGAGGATTCGAACGGGTAACAACTCTTAAAAATATAAACTTGTACAAAATAGCTGAAAGAAGGATTCCTCATATCTATAGATATTATACAATGTATATTTAAAAATCACATTTTAAACTTTTTTATATTGAAAAATAAATTAACCAGCATTCAGTAATAAACACTACTTAGTGCACATTCTGAAGTGAGTAAAGTTAGTACAGTACTTCCATGTCATAGAGGGGACTGGGTTTTCATACTCCTGTTGTAGAATAGTCCAGCACAGAATGAGGCCATTTGGCTCATCGAATCTGCGCCAGCTTTTTTGAAGAGCAATCCAGTTAGACCCACTCCCCCACCCTTTCCCCATGTCCCTGCAATTTTTTCTCCTTCAAGTATTTATCTAATTCCCTTTTGAAGGCTACTATCGAATCTGTATCCACCACCCTATCAGGCAGTGCATTCCAAATCCTAACCACTCATTGGATAAAACGTTTTGTCCTCATGTGGCCTCTGGTTCTTTTGCCAATCACCTTAAATCTGTGCCCTTTGGTTATCGACCCTTCAGCCATTGGAAACAGTTTTTCTTACTACTAGTAGAAATTGTATAATGGAAAATAAGCCTGAGCAGACTCGAATCAAATTCATAACAATTAAACAACTTTTTGATACTAAACACAACAGTCTCAGTTTCTCATTGCTAACACTCAGTCTTAATCTGCAAGTCTGGCGAACTTATTGCGATGCCTTACCACGCGTGACACACTGTAAACAATCAGATCATGCCATATCGGGGGGAGGTCACCGTTTTGATTCTTCTTTCCCCCGAAGTTAAGGAACTTACATACTAAACCCGCTTCCTTGGTAAACCTGCAGATAATCCCCGTGCTGTCCATGGGTGAAGCTGGGGATCCACGATCGCAGGAAAGTGAGGCGCCAGCCAGGAATAAAAACACCGGGGTGAGCTGTCTTAATAGGAACATGTTTCCAGCCGGTGAACGCCAGTGTTAGTTAGCGTTTGATGGAGGCTCACTGCTGCCCTGGATGTTATCAGTCTTGTTACATGTGGTGCCGAGCTGGCTTGCACTCGATATACTCAGTCGCTCTACAATCCCCCTCACAAAGCAAGGACATGATGCATTTCCTGCACGTCTACAGTGCAAATATCCTCACTTGTTTTTTTTAAATCACCTTTTGACCTTATAAACCATCACAACCGTCCGCCGTCCAATTTACCCCTTAAAGTAAACTGAGCCAGACCCCAAATTGTAAATATATTACAAAAGTGAATTTTAAGATTACGTTAAATATCCCAACACGTTTTGAGGAGAAAGGGAGCCCCATGAAAACCCCAAACGAATCAAGATGTATCAACTTGTCTTGCACTGAGAGCGGGATGTTAATGCCCTGTTTAAATTAACGAACACGGTGAGACAAATTCCTCTCAACGGGAACCAAGCCCGCTCTTAAAGCTGATTCCGGTGATCAGGAACTGACATTGCCCCTGATGCTATTTAATTGACCGGTCGCTTTAAACGCGCGTGTTTTTAACAGCAGTGGGCAGAAGTCAGTCCAATTTTCCTTATGCAAGCAACAGAACCCAGAGCAGACTGTGTTACAGAAAGCAATGCGACCGCAATCGGAATCTCTATCAGTTTATGTTCTCTTTAGGAATGATTTATTAGGTTCTTGAAGCGTGACTCGAGTGTCATTGTGGCTGATGAATGGGTTACACAACAGGTCAAACAGTGCAAGGACGCCTTCAGTCATCCAGAGTTTGTCAAAACAATGGCTGTGGATGCAAAACATTTCTGGAGAATAGTTTTCTTCTGTTTCAGTGAGGGGAAAGATTTCAGTTTCCCCAGCAATCCCCCCACCCCACCAAAAACAAGTTTGTAGCATTCCCCATTGAAAGGGCTGTGAAAGGTCGTCTCACCTGGTGCGGAGACCCACTAACAGCAGCAGTGCAGCACCAAGGCATGTGTCTCCTTTAAGGAGTGTTGCAAACACGAACATGTTGAATTTGTCAATAGCAAGATCTGCCTTAACTAACTATGCTGAATGGAATTAATTGAAAGTCACATCAAATATCTGGAAATGTTGCAATTGGGTTCACATGTACCCAACTTTTCTGGGCTTTGAAACAGAAATTAAACTCAAAGCTCCCCCCACCCAAAATAAAGAAAACGGCATGCGCATAGTAACTATTGTCACTATGACAAGAAGACTGGGATTTGGTGCACCCCTGTTCTGAGGCAAAAACATTAAACAGTCTTGGAGAGGTCACGTCATATTGGATCTAGTCCGAATGGAGATGTCTGCTGACCAGAGAGCATGAAAGTGACCTGATCCTCCATCATGCTTTTGAGGCCAGCCAATAGGAAGTCCAAAAGAACTTACCCTGCAGTTCATCCTCCCTCGCTGTGATGAGATGATTGAGATTGACCAATCGTCATCGTACCAACCATTATTAGGCCACAAACTGAAACTTGGGGCTGGATATTGTCAATGGGGGCACATTGGGGGCGGGACTGCTGGTTGTTGGGTTTCAGTCCCACCCCCAACGACGTCTGGCCAACCCGTGCTATTTTCCCTTGATTGACCTTGTTAAGCCCGCCCAACGGGCTTAGCAGGCCAATTAAGGGAAAGCCGGTGACAGAGGACGTCAGCGTATGATGTTTCATCTGTCAAAATTTTTTTGACAGATGAATTGTCAGCATTTGACAGCTTTGAGAAGCTGTCAAACACTGACAATCTCTGTTCTATGGTGAGCCCTTGTACTGAAGGCTCACCAAAACCTATTTCCTCAGCAGAAATCAGATGGCTGCTGCATCTGAGAATGCAGCAGCCATTCTGTCATCTCTGCCGTCGAGATGAGGCACCTCGGATCCCCAAGGGTTGAAGACTGCAGGAAGAAGCAAAGGTAAGTAAACTTTTTATAACACTTTACACTCACCTCTCATACTTACCTCTCCACAATTGCACCCATCACTCACCTCCACAGCGGTCTTTTCGATCCCTCTCACCCCCGCAGACCCACTGCCCGCCTCGCTGACCCTGGCGGGGTTTCCCGACGTCGGAAAGCCCACACTTGCAGGGGTAAAATGGGGATAAGCCTCAAAACTGCCTGTTAACTACCTGTTAACAGGCAGTTAGTTGGCTGTAATCCCCTTCTCGCCTCGAGGAAACGGGGACCCGCCTCCCGGGAAGATGGCACGGAGGTGGGTTGGGAGTGGGTTCGGTACCCGCTCCCAGTTTCTGCCATTTACCCGGCAGTCCCACCTCTATATCCGCCTCCCCAGGGCTGGGAAAAGTCCCCCCTTGTGTTCTAAGGCCAACTTTTGAATCAATTCAAAAGTTCATTCGACGTAGTTAACTGCAGGGAAACGTGGCAGCTGTCCTTGAACTGGAACTATGGTGAATGGAGTTAATTGAAAGTCACATAATGTATCTGGAAACAATATTTTCTTGCAAGCATCCCATTGCTAGTTTCTAGGTCACAAAGTTGCCTTGAATGATAAAATTATAGCCAGTGCTAACAAAGCAGCGCATCAACAGCCATCACATATTATGGAGTTGGTGCACATGTGCCCTCGATATCATTAACATGCCTTAGGGGGAAGTTAAGGTACCAAAAAGATGAGCTTTGAAGAGCTTTTATTGCTCCTGATTTTCTTATGTTCCAAATCGTAGGAAAAATGACCTGGTTGGAAAACTTGAGGAATAATTCAAACCTACGTAGCTTAGAATATGTACCCTAATTTAAGAATAGTCATATAGATTTGGCATCTCACCTCTTTTTTCCAAAATGGAGTCTACAGCACAAAACAGGCCATTCGGCCCAACTGGTCAATGCCAGTGTTTATGCTCCACACTAGCTCACTAGACCTGTCAAAAGTATGAATGGGGATCACTGAAAAAACACATCAAAACATTAAATACATTTTTTAAAATCATCACGTTTTTAAAATTAGTTAAAATTACATTAAATTAAATATTTTAAACAAAAGTTTAATTTTTTGAAAAAAAATTAAAGTTTTTTACGGGGCTAAAAATAAACTTACCTTTTTTAAAAGTATTTTTAAATTATAAGGGGGAAAAATTTGGTTGGTTTGCGCCTCCTGTTAGAGCCTTAAGAGGGCGCTAATGGGGCGCAAAGCAACTAGCGCCCGGGTGTGGTGATGTTTGCGCCGCTCGTGAAATTGACCAGACATTTTGCGGCAGCGCTAAACACTACCGCCACGATCTCCTGCGCCTGCAGATCGTGACGTCAGTCGCGCGTGTAGCGCCCCGGACCGGATATTGAGTGGCGCCCCCTGCCTTACCGCCTGCCGCTAGCAACGACAGGTTGAGGGGAACGTTTTGCAGTCGGGAAGGGACTGGGTGGCGCTATTTAAAGGCGACCACTTCCTGCCTTTTCTTTCGCCGACATTTTTGCAACACGCATTCTGAGTGAGAGAGAGAGAGACTTCTGGAGATATTCAACGCTGTGTTGTGGAGTTTTGGGTACTGAGCAGCACTTTGTAGGTTCATTTTGATTTGATCTTCCTTGCATCAATTTAGAAGAGACAATGGGGGCTGCACTCTGACATCTTTCCCTGGGTCTCTCCATTGTTCTTTCCAGCAGATTTGATGTACAGGCCGAGATTCAAGGCTGCAATGAGTAAAAAAAATATTTTTTTTTTACTTTTTTAAACTCTTAGGGGGAGAAGCTCAGTATCGCCCCGTTTGGGGCGCAATTATCGGCCGGGCGCAAAGTTTAGCGCCTGGCGCTAATTATCGCCTCCGACTGCAAACTTGGCTTCTATCGCCCCTGGAGGTGATTGGAGCACTAAATCAGGTGCTGCACACCTATCTTAAGGCACAAAGGCCGAGGAGCGAGGCGTTAACTCAGAGCGCGGGCGCAGCGCAGGTGATGTCAGTTAGCGATGGAACACAGACACACTGGTGCCGGCCAGTTCTTAAAGGGGAGGATCGATCTTGCTCTCCAGCCACACCCTGCTCATTGGAGCCTTGAATCTCGGCCTGGAGAGACCTGGGACTACATTTTCCAGCCAAGGACTATGGAGAGGGTGAGAGAACGAGCTCAGCGCTTCAGCGAGCGTGCCTTGGAGGCTCTGGTTGGTGCGGTGGAGCGCAGAAGATCCATACTCTTCCCTGAGAGTGGCAGGAGGCCTTTGCCGCGCGACTACAGAAGAGTGTGGAGGGAGGTGGCTCAGCACGTCTCCTCCAGGAGCATGGTGCCCAGGACCCATACTCAATGTCGCAAAAAGTTCAATGACCTCACTCGGGTCATCAGGGTGAGTGGCTTTTTTTCAATACCTCTCCATCCCTCCCTCTCAACCTCAGTCTATGGCCAGAGGGTCTTAAAACCCCAATGCCCAACACTCATCCAACACCTATGGCCCTCTCATGAAACACAAACGCACATTCCACACTTTGCATACAGTAAGGGCTATTCAACTATGGGAGGCACATCAGGCAAGACCATGGCTGCATACATTAAGGGCTATTCAATTATGGGAGGCACATCAGGCAAGACCATGGCTCTATATTTACTCAGACGCCATCCTTTTTCTTGCAGGCCAAGCTATCTCATAACAGGAGACAGCAGCAACGGACGGGTGGAGGGCGGCCTCAGCTGCAACCCCTCAGCAATCTTGAGGCGCGCGTCCACAGGATTGTGGCAAGCCGGGTGATCGGTCCCATCGCCCCTGGAGAGGCCGACCCTGTTCGGGACAGCAATGGTAAGGTCATCAGCTTTCTCTCCTCTCTCATTCCACTTGTCCCTCACAACACCAGCCTTTGACACTTTCAATCCAACTTACTAAATCGCTGCACTCCTTCCTCCCGAACTGCCCCCCTGTTCTCATGCTAAAGCCACTCTTGTACCTCCCTGCTTTCAGATGGTGATTCACCAGCTGAGGAGACGGGCCCTCAAGCTGCCAGTGGGAGCGAAGCCGCAGGCGAGGAGGAAGAGGAAGCCGGAGCATCAGCACCACCCTCTCCCGAGGAAGCCCATGCCCACACTAGGGCCACGTCTTCTCTGGAGGGGAGCAGGGATAAATATTGCTGGAGACACTCCTTAAACGTCCAGTTGGTCTGTGACCACAGACAGCTGATACTCGCTGTCAATGCCCGCTATCCTGGCAGCAGCCACGATGCTTTCATCCTGCGCCAGACTGCTGTGCCAGAACTTTTCCAGACACCGCATCAGTCAAGTGTTTGGCTCCTCAGATACAAGGGTTATCCACTGTGCACCTGGCTAATGACACCGCTCCGTAACCCCAACACCCCTGCTGAGCTGCGGTACAATGTTAGCCATCTCGCCACCAGGAACATCGTTGAGCAGACGATCGGCGTGCTGAAGCAACGGTTCCGCTGTCTGGATCACTCAGGAGGAGCGAGTCTCCCTCTTCATAGTTGTGTGCTGTATGCTTCATAACCTGGCAATCCTCAGGACCCAGCCAATGCCACCAGGCCTTGGAGCACCACCTTGGAGGAGAAAGAGGAGGAGGAAAAGGAGAAGGATGATCAGCAGCAGCACCAAGGCGGGAGGGAGGCCACAATGTTGAAACTGCAAGGGCCGTCTGAAGACTGCACCAACTCTGCATGGGCGGCAGCAGTCTGGGCTACAGGCGGTGGCAAGTGCAATGGGGAAGTGACAGTGGTGGCAGCAGGAATGCTGTCATCTTGAGAGAGGACAGCAACTCCCTGCTCGGCCGACACACTGGCACTCCCATGGGGCAGCACCTCAGCATCCGGAGCAATCTGCTGGAGCACAGATTGCTGGCCTGCTGCAGCGCAATGAGAGCCCTGGGGAAATGTGTCCAAACCAGTGACAACGGCAGCAGTCAGTGCTTGCGTGGCCTCAATCTGAGTCTGCATGAGACCAGTCTGAGATTGGATCACGGCAGCCAGTGACTGAATTGCAGCACTAAGCATTGGCGTGGCATCCACCTGTGCTACTGCGAAGTGCTCCACACTCCTTGCCAGTCCATCAATGCAATCGGGCACCCTTCCCACTGCATCCATGAGCTGAGTGTGCATGTCCACCGCCTGGGTGTTCATTTCAGCGATGAGCCGCTCCTCCTCTGCGTCCAGTGCAGCAGGACTCGCTGACCTACTCTCCCTCCGGGGAGAAGGCCCCCGAGCTTCCCTAGCCACATCGCGTTGCTGCAGCCCGCTGGGTCCTGGAGCTTCACCCTCATCACACCCTTCCCCCCTGCTCCCCTCCAGAGAAGACGTGAGTGTCTCCAGCATTTTCTGTTTTTATTTCCGATTTCCAGCATCTGCAGTATTTTCTTTTTGTAGTAAGTCCATGAGAATAGGATGAGTTCAATTGCTCTGCGGTTCATCCTCCCTCCCATCCTCCCTCCCTGCGATGACATGATTGAAATTGACCAATCGTCATCCTACCACTCCACTACTGGGCCGTAAACTGAAACTTGTTTTCTAAGGCCAACTTTTGAACCAATTCAAAAGTTCAGTCAATGTAGTTAACAGGAAACATGATAGCTGTCCTTGAACTTGAACACAGTGAGACAGTTCCTAGCAGATGCACTGTAGCTATTATTTGCACAACATGCACTATTTCAATTTGACTGAAAATGTTTCTAACTTAATCCAAAAGCTACTTGTGCATTCTAACACAAGGATGAATAATACTGCCAAGATATTTCTACCACTACTTGTAACTAGTGACTGTAATTATCAATATCTAAGGTCACCAAGCTTGAATAAATTGAAATGATATGTTAGGGATTAAATAAATAAGGAAATAATGCAATGCAGTGTCAAATAACACAACCCAGAACATCGACAAACAACTGCCATTTTATGCTGGGTTCACTGCTCACACAATAAAAAGAAAGGATTGGCATTTATATAGCACCTTTCATAACCTCAGGATGTCCCAAAGTGCTTTACAGCCAATGAAGTTCTTTTGTAATGTAGTGACTGTTGTAATGTAGGAAAATGGGGCAGCCAATTTGCACACAGCAAGCTACCACAGACCTGATAAGTGACTAGACCATCTGTTTTTAACAATGCTAGTTGAGGGATAAATATTGCTCAGGACACCGAGAGACTCTCTGCTCTTCTTCGAATAGTTCCATGGCAACTTGGGCTTTGGTTTAACGTCTCATCTAAAAGACGGAATATGTTACTTGTAAGGGGACGGATATTGACCATGGGATTGGGTCAACATTTGCAAGGGGGCCTTGGCTCTTGCAACTGATACCTAAACTCTAAGGTAAATGAGGTCAATCCTTGCAGGAAAAGCAGCTGCATTCATACTGAGCAAACAGAAACGCTACCTGTGTACTGCGTCCTCAGTAGCTTGGTTTGCAGATTCTTAAGCATGGCGATGGGTTTCTGTGTATGTAGGACTCAAGGCTCACCAAAAAAACAACTAACAATATTTGGATCCTTGGCTAAGGAAGGCAAATGAACCTGATTAATCTTCTCCTGGAAATTACGACGATAGTGAACTCACAAACACTGTCAGGTTTCCTCAGCTTGTCAAGTAGTCAAACACATATGTTTCCTCAAGATTACATTTCCTTAGAGGGAGAAAAATATATTGTCCTCAGAGAATTTCCTTAAACAACACCCAGCTATCAATCTTTCAACCCAGTGAAGGTTTCAGTGCAATTCTATTTGGTGGCATTGAATACAGTAATTCATTCAGCACAGAGGGATCTCTTTCTAATGCTCAGCCTGTGCTAAAATCTGTACAGTACAATATTTTGGGCTGGTGTGAGTTTTCAAATAATTTATCTTTGGTACTAATATTAGGTTTTCAAACTTTACTGTGTGACGGACTCCCTGCTAATATTGACATGATCCCAGGGCCCCTTACAAATATTGACACATTTGTTGCAAGACTCCCAAGGACTCAGTGCAAATATTTATGTACTCCTACAAACCCCTTGCAAATATTGGCCCAGAAATTGATCTCGCTCTGTTCCCGCGGGGGTAAGCCTTCCCCGCGATCTCTCACTCCGCTTGTGCTTTTTCAGATCCAGCTCGCACGAACTTGATGTTCCAGACATCAGCCGGGCAGTGCTTGCGTATCCCACCGGCGTAGTGAATTCGTGCGAGCTGTGGGATCATGTGACTCAGTTAGAGCCAATGGCAGCACACCATCTTCCATTCATAAGTTTCACATACGTGCTGTGAAATCTATGAATCTTACACCCCCCCAAAATAACAGCTAAACCTCAATTAAATTTAAAAAAAAAACCATCACATTAATAAAATAAGTATAGTTAAATAAATTAACCATTTTAAATAAAAAATTAAATTTTTGAAAAAATTTAAAATCTTTTAAAAAGTTATAAAAATAAACTTACCTGTCTTTAAAGTCTCTAAAAAAGATATACCTGTTAAAAAAAATTCAAAAAAATACTTAATTCACTACTTACCTTGTTAAAAGTGGGTCTTACTCCTCCTTTTTCCATTTCTAAAATCTTCAGTACTTACCTCGCGTCCAAAGCATGAAGTGCACAGCGTGCGCGCAGCCTGTAGCGCGCACGCGATGCACCGAGGAACCGCCCCCTTTTCAAAAGAGCAATTGCCGGTTTTCAGCGCATGCGCAGGGCATGCAGAAAACCGGCAATTGCAGAGGGAATACGCGAGAGTACGCAGTGCGTACTCTCGCGCACCGGGATGAATTTTTGGGCCATTGGCACACTCCTGGGGAGTACTTGGAAATATTGACACATAGAAACAGGAGTAGGCCATGGCTTATCTGTATCTTAACTCCATCTGCCCACCTTGATTCCGTAACCCTTAATAGCTTTACCTAACAAAAATCTAGCAATCTCAATTTTGAAATTTTCAATTGACAAGCCTCAACAGCTTTTTGGGGAAGAGTTCCAGATTTCCACTACCCTTTGTGTGAAGAAGTGCTTCCTGACATCACCCCTGAACGGCCTAGCTCTAATCAACTCCTTTAATCATCTTCGACACCTCAATTAGATCACCTCTTAATCTTCTATACTCAAGGGAATACAAGCCTAGGCTATACAATTTGCCCTCATAATTTAACCCTTTTAGCCCCGTATCATTCCGATGAATCTGCGCTGCACCCCCTCCAAGGCCACTATATCTTTCCTGAGGTGTGGTGCCTAGAACTGAATGCAGTGCTCCAGATGGGGTCTAACCAGAGCTTTATATAACTGTAACATGATTTCCATCCCTTTGTATTCCAGCCCCCTTGAGATAAAGCCCAACATTCCATTAGCCTTTTAAATTATTTTCTGTACCTCTCCACTAGCTTTTAGTGATTTCTGCACTTGGACCCCTAAATCTCTCTGCTCACCCACAGTTCCTAGCATCTTGCCATTTAAAAAATAATCTGATCTATCTTTCTTAGGTCCAAAGCGGATGACCTCACATTTCCCCATGCTTTGCCCACTCACTTAATCTATCAATGCCTTTTTGGAACTTCCTGCTCCCATCTACACTATTTACTGTGCCACCTAACTCACTGTCATTAGCAAACTTGGATATATGGCTCTCTCTTCCTTTGTCTAATTCATTTCCAAATATAGTGAAAAGCTGCAGCCCCTGTACAGATCCCTGGGGGATACCACTAATTACATCCTGCCAATTGGAGTACATACCTATTATCCCTACTCTCTGTCTCCTACCTCGTAACCAATTCCCTATCCAAGCCAATAGGTTGCCTCCAATTCCATGTCATCTCATTTTTGTTAACAATCGCTTATGTGGAACTTTATCAAATGCCTTCTGGAAGTCCATATAAATAACATTCTAACATTCCCTTATCTACCACATTAGTTACCTTCTTAAAAAATTCAACTAGGTTCGTTAGACCTGACTTAACCTTTACAAATCCATGCTGGCTATCTCTGATCATTTTATGTTTGTCTAAATGCTCAGTCACTCTGTCCCTAATAATAGATTCTAGTAACTTACCCACTCACCCTTCTTAAATAGTGGAGTGACATTGGCAGTTTTCCAATCCAACGGGGCAATTCCTGAATCGAGAGTGTTTTGGAAGATCATGACTAGAGTGTTGACAATTTCCTCACCTACTTCTTTTATTACCCTGGGGTAGAAACTATCAGGTCCTGGAGATTTCTCTATCTTTAGTCTCATTATTTTCCCTATTACCATTTTATTTTAAATTATATTAAATCTAATAAGATTCTACCCTTGATTTATTTTTACTTTTCCTCGTATCTCTGGTACATAATCCTCATCCTCTACTGTGAAGACCGATACAAAGTAAATATTTAGCAAGTCTGCCATTTCCTGATTTTCCATAACAGTGTCACCTGCATCTGTTTTTAAGGTGTCCATATTACTCTTAGTCACCCTCTTTCTCTTAATATACTTGTAAAATCCTTTAGTGCTGTCATTGATATCCCTAGCTGTCCTTGATAGCGCAGGTCCCCTCATATTGTTGGGCTCAGAAACTCCCTGAGCCACTTTTCTAATGAAGTCATCAAAACAGCATTAGGCAGAAATTTTTTTATTATTTGTTCATGGGATGTGGGCGTCGCTGGCAAGGCCAGCATTTATTGCCCATCTCTAATTGCCCTTGAGAAGGTGGTGGTGAGCCTCCTTCTTGAACTGCTGCAGTCCGTGTGGTGAAGGTACTCCCACAGTGCTGTTAGGGAGGGAGTTCCAGGATTCTGACCCAGCGACAATGAAGGAACAGCGATATATTTCTGAGTCAGGATGGTGTGTAACTTGGAGGGGAACTTGCAGGTGGTGGTGTTCCCATACGTCTGCTGCCCTTGTTCTTCTAGGTGGTAGAGGCTCGCGGATTTGGGAGGTGCTGCTGAAGAAGCCTTGGCGAGTTGCTGCAGTGCATCTTGTAAATGGTACACACTGCAGCCACGGTACGCCGGTGGTGGAGGGAGTGAATGTTTAAGGTGGTGGATAGGGTGCCAATCAAGCGGGCTGCTTTGTCCTGGATGCTGTTGAGCTTCTTGAGTGTTGTTGGAGCTGCACTCATCCAGGTAAGTGGAGAGTATTCCATCACACTCCTTACTTGTGCCTTGTAGATGGTGGAAAGGCTTTGGGGAGTCAGCAATTGAGACACTCGCCACAGAGTACCCAGCCTCTGACCTGCTCTTATTGCCACAGTATTTATGTGGCTGATCCAGTTAAATTTCTGGTCAATGGTGACCTGCAGGATGTTGATGGTGGGGGATTTGGCGATGGTAATGCGGTTGAATGTCAAGGGGCGGTGGTTAGACTCTCGCTTGTTGGAGATGGTCATTGCCTGGCACTTGTGTGCTGCGAATGTTACTTGCCACTTATCAGCCCAAACCTGAACGTCGTCCAGGTCTTGCTGCATGCGGGCACAGACTGCTTCATTATCTGAGGAGTTGCGAATGGAACTGAACATTGTGCAATCATCAGCAAACATCCCCATTTCTGAACTTATGATGGAGGGAAGGTCATTGATGAAGCAGCTGAAGATGGTTGGGCCTAGGATACTGCCCTGAGGAACTCCTGCAGTGATGTCCTGGGGCTGAGAAGATTGACCTCCAACAACCACAACCATCTTCCTTTGTGCTTGGTATGACTCCAGCCAGTGGAGAGTTTTCCCCTGATTCCCATTGACTTCAATTTTATTTGGGCTCCTTGATGCCACACTCGGTCAAATGCTGCCTTGATGTCAAGGGCAGTCACTCACCTCACCTCACCTCTGGAATTCAGCTCTTTTGTCCATGTTTGGATCAAGGCTGTAATGAGGCCGGGAGCCGAGTGGTCCTGGTGGAACCCAAACTGAGCATCGGTGAGCAGGTTATTGGTGAGTGCCGGTTGATAGCACTATCGACAACATCTTCCATCACTTTGCTGATGAAATGAAGGATGTTAAAGCTCATCATAGTCCCTTGAAACCTTGGGATAAAAATGGCAAGATGCTCGCTTTAAGAAATGTAAAGGAAGTTTTGTTTTGCTAAAAGGTTGCACACATGGCAACCATCAGCGTTTCTTGCATTACACCTGTGTGTCAGTGCTTGTCAACAAAAAGCAACATAGGCTGCTCTGCCTGACTGGTGGCATGAGGTCACCCAGAGTACTGCAGGAAGGTCAGAGGTATGTGTGGAACGTGAGCTCTATGTACTGTATTAGAAAAGGTGATGTAAAGTGTACAATCAGGGGGGGTGATGCATGCATGTCAGCCATCGGTGTGTAACTGCTTCAGTAGGTCAGGTGTGTGGGGAGAATGGCAATGGTCTTGGATAATAATGCCAGAGACCACCAACTTGCTTTGGAGCTGCCTCTTCTGACGAATAGGATTTTATGCTCGAGGTACACACGTCCTCAGAGTTCCAGAGCGCAGATGTGGTTTCTATCCACAAAAAAAGGGGGAATAATAGTGAGCTCAAAAACTCCCCGGGAATCTTGCTGAAAGCAATGGCTGTTTAGCTTGTCGTGGAACACATGCTTTGAAGGCCTGTGGAGTCACCAGAAAGGTACAGGCTAGATTTTGCTCTCAAGAATAACTTGTAGGGCAAGTTGCTGCTTCAGAGAAAACTGCGGAATGTTGTAACCACTTGCATTGATTTCATCAATGTTCATATCTCCTTCAATCTAGACATATGCAGCCCTCATGAAGAGCCCGGGATTCATGGGCATACGTGTCAAATCTTGGATTTCATCTGCAGCTCCATTGTAGTTGTAAACCAATACAAATCATAAACATCCCAGATTAACTGATCTGAACCAGGACTACAGAATGTTCTGACTGGCCTCACTGTCCCTGGGTAAAGGAAGGGTGGGGGGGGGGGCAGTAGAAATTGGCCTGGTTTCCTGCTCCTGATTGCTTTCCTGTGACTCCTGCCGGAAAGCCCCTGTGAACTGCAGGTGAAAGATTGAACTCAGCTGCGATGCTCTCCACGGTCGATTAGCCTGCCGATAATCACTGTTCAGGGTTCACACATAAGCAATGGGTGATCTTCCAGAGACCTGCCAGTCCTGTGAGGCCATATGTCAGTAAGAGTCAACGTGTTCAGGAGAGGGAACAAAATTGGGGGAAATGAAAGAAATGTAAAGAATTGCATCGAGCAATTCAGTGGAATTAGCTATTAGTTTTATTCCTGCTTTAGCACATTGACCAGCAGGTGGTGCAGTATTACCGCACCCTCAGTCACCACACGCCTCCCTCTTGTGCTGAAGGCTGCCTCCTCTGCTATCACACTTGTCTTTGCAGTTGAAAGCCTGCACTTTGCAGTTGAGAACCTGCACTTCACAGGATGTGGGTCGCAACGCAGCAGATTCTCTTCAAGGCAAGGCATTCCACACGGCAGCCAGATTAAAAGCTGTATAAAAATAGTCATGTGCACCTTGTCTACTCTGGTCAGTCTCATGCAGTGGCAAATCGTGTGTGAACTCCAGTGCTGTTTGAATGTGACCTCTTCATGTGCTGGTGAATTGCAGGGTGACCTTTGAACCAATGAACCTCCGCCTATCTCAAAGCAACAAAGGGTGCCAGTTAAAACCATGGCACTCACAGCCCTGCTACGTGTCCTGCCTGGTTATGTTTCAAAACACTGCAGCAATCCACCTTTGTAATCAATGACTCCCATAATCTGGGGGCAATCAATGACACCCATAATCTGGGGCAATCAAATGACACCCATAATCTGGGGCAAGTAAATGACACCCATAATCTGGGGGCAAACAAATTACACCCTTAATTTGGGGGCAAGAAAATGACACCCATAATCTGGGAGCAAGTAAATGACACCCATAATTTGGGGGCAAGAAAAAGACACCCATAATCTGGGAGCAAGAAAATGACACCCATAATCTGGGGCAAGCAAATGACACCCATAATCTGGGGGCAATCAAATGACACCCATAATCTGGGGCAAGCAAATGACACCCATAATCTGGGGGCAATCAAATGACACCCATAATCTGGGGGCAATCAAATGACACCCATAATCTGGGGCAATCATATTCCATGCCTTAAAAGATTGTGGAATTTTGGGCGTTAGTGAGCTACCCGCGTAACTGCGATACGCCCAAGTCGCCTCGATCTTTTATGTCGGTCTATCAAACCTTCCGTCCGAACAAGTCTCCGCCACCACCCCCCCCCCCCTCTCCCACTCCCAAACTGGCCACGTCCCCAACTCTCAAATGTCAGTATCTTCCAATCCCGCTTGTTCGGGGGAGGGGGAGGGTCTCACAACATTACGGACAGATTTAGGTGCAACAGGAACAGTCATTTTTCTGATCTTTTCATTGCAATATTTTGAGCGTTTTCTTAAAAACATATCCTCACTGAGACTAGCTCTGTATTTTCTGTTACTTTTAATGCATTTTTATAGCATCAGTATAAGTCACATTAAAAACTGAAAGCTGATTGCAGGTTCCTAATTATGCTGCACCTGATGAGCATGAATAATGGGTAAATGAGTTCAAACTTCTTTGAGTCTTAAAATGAGTTTCAACTCGGTCAACCATCATTCATGCACAGAAATACAATGGTGTGAGTTCGCCATTTCCTTGAGCCCCGATTGTTTACACGGATTTACGCTGATTTTAAATTCGGGCGTATTCTAATGAGAATGGGAGGATACTCAGGCGTTTCTCGACATCGGCAAAATGTGCGGAGATTTGGGTGCAATTCCGGGTTGCGCCCATGGAGGAAATGCCAGGCCTGTAAGTGTTTCCCCTCAGACCATTGCCAAGAGTCAAACCTTCTGCTCATGGAAATGCCATCAAGGATTACTGAAGAAGTTCCTACATCAAACACATGTGGAAAGAACTTCTTGTACCAAGTTTACACTGAAACCCATTGGTCCTAAATTTCTGGCAGGGGATTTGTCCTGATGTCCTGCCATAACTTCGGCAGGACCCCCAAAGAAATGGTGGCAATGGCCAGTTTACGACGTTTCTCTGGCGATTTCGCTGGTCTCCCGCCGAGGTTACCTCAGTAGATTGGCAAAACTCCATGGAAATTCAGGGCTGTTGCCTTAGGCGGTTGTGGATGGCCCCATTTTCTGTGAGGGTCTTTAAAAGCACACACCTCGGTGACACAGCCTCGGTCAGAGGTTGCACAATAGGACATGCAGAAACTACTAACACTAATAATGTTACTCACGCTGAGTTGGAGGATGCACTGCATAACATGGGCCCATTAAGATAGACACTGTACCTCCCCCTCCCAGCAGAGCTCTAACTGGCTGTGCAGTGGTTATTAGCTCTTGTTCTTCTTAGAGCAGAGAAGATTAAGGGGAGATTTGATAGAGGTGTTCAAAATTATGAAGGGTTTTGATGGAATAAATAAGCAGAAACTGTTTCCAGTGGCAGAAGGGTTGGTAACCAGAGGATACAGATTTAGGACAATTGGCAAACGAACCAGGGGGAGATGAGGAGAATTTTTTTTACACAGCAAGTTGTTATGATCTGGAATGCACAACCTGAATGGGTGGAGGAAGCAGATTCAATCGTAACTTTCAAAAGGGAATTGGATATATAGTTGAAAAGGAAAAATTGCAGGGCTATGGGGAAAGGACAGGGGAGTGGGACCAATGGTCCCTCTAATTTGTTTTGTACTGAGTGGGCCATAAACTCCTTTGAGTGTGACCTTTTTGTCCGTGGGCAAATTTTACAACAATAACAATTTTACAACATCAACTTTTGCAACAACGACAGCAACAGCAACTACTTTAAAGCATATATACAGTAATCAGACAAGCTCTTAAAATCATGATATCAGGTGCTTTTTAAATTTATAAACACCAAGATCACAGCTCTTACAAACACTATATTGCACATGTCTCGTGTTAGAATTTGCTCTGTCAGGTGTCCCATCAAAGTTAATCATAACATCTCAGGATCATTGTCCGATTAGGATATGCTAATATTGGAGATTAGACGGGAAAATGGTGGAATAGGACAAAACAGATGGGTTGGGACTCATCCCATGTGAGGTGTTAATAACAGATTGGCCAGAACAACAGAGGCATGAAGCTAACACATAGCAACAATTAACAAGGTCACATTAACTATCTCAGATTGTCCAGGTCATCTCCTGTTCCTTTGTAAATTCAAAACAGGAAACATCAGCTTAAATTGATTAACAGTTAAACCAAAGATGGTGTTTTTGTGACTGGAAGGCTGTTTCCAGTGGGGTTCCACAGGGCTCAGTACTAGGTCCCTTGCTTTTTGTGGTTTTATATCAATGATTTAGACTTCAATATAGGGGGCATGGTTAAGAATTTTGCAGATGATACAAAAATTGGCCGTGTGGTTGATAGTGAGGAAGATAGCTGTAGACTGCAGGAAGATATTAACGGACTGGTCATGTGGGCAGAACAGTGGCAAATGGAATGCAATCCGGAGAAGTGTGAGGTAATGCATTTGGAGAGGGCTACAAGGCAAGGGAATACACAATAAATGGTAGGATACTGAGAAATGTAGAGGAACAGAGGGACCTTGGAGTGCATGTCCACAGATCCCAGAAGGTGCAGGACAGGTAGATAAGGTGGTTAAGAAGGCATAGGGGATATGTTCCTTTATTAGCCGAGGCACAGAATATAAGAGCAGAGAGAACAACAGAAAACGCTGGAAAAACTCAGCAGGCGAGGCAGCATCCGTGGAGAGAGAAACAGAGTTATCATTTCAGGTCGAGACCTTTCATCAGAACTGGAAACAGCAGGAAATCAAATAGATTTAAGGCAAGGATAAAGCTGGGAAAAGGGGGAGGGGATGAAAGAACAAAAGGAGAGATTAAGAGACATTAAGAGATATTCAAGGCAAGAGGTGGTGTTAATGTGACAGGTTAAGGCTGAAAGAAGTGTGAAATGCAATGGCAGAATGAAGGACAGCTGCCAGCTTCTAGGAGGGAAAAAAAGGGGGGTGAATTAAAGTGACAGGCGACCGGGAGCTCGGGGTCCCCCTTACGGACTGTCCCAGTCGCCTGTCACTTTAATTCACCGCTTCACTCCCACTCTGATCTCACCGTCCTCGGCCTATTACACTGTTCCACGGAAACGCAGCGTAAACTCGAGGAACAGCACCTTATCTTTCATTTAGGCACGCTACAGCCCTCCGGACTCAATATCAAGTTCAACAATTTTAGATCATAACCTTAGCCCCAATCACATTTATATTTTATTTTTTCATCCACCCTTTTATTTGCCCCCCCCCTTTTTTTCCCTCCTGGAAGCTGGCAGCTGTCCTTCATTCTGCCAGTGCATTTCACACTTCTTTCAGCCTTAACCTGTCACATTAACACCACCTCTTGCCTTGAATATCTCTTAATGTCTCTTAATCTCTCCTTTTGTTCTTTCATCCCCTCCCCCTTTTCCCAGCTTTATCCTTGCCTTAAATCTATTTGATTTCCTGCTGTTTCCAGTTCTGATGAAAGGTCTCGACCTGAAACGTTAACTCTGTTTCTCGCTCCACGGATGCTGCCTCGCCTGCTGAGTTTTTCCAGCGTTTTCTGTTGTTATTTCGGATTTCCAGCATCTGCAGTATTTTGCTATCGTATAAGAGCAGAGAGGTTATGCTAGAACTGTATAAAACACTAGTTAGGCCACAGTTAGAGTACTGTGTACAGTTCTGGTCACCTCATTACAGGAAAGATGTGATTGCACTAGAGAGGGTACAAAGGAGATTTATGAGGATGTGGAGAATTTTAGCTATGAGGAAAGATTGGATAGGCTGGGGTTGTTTTCTTTGGAACAGAGGAGGCTGAGGGGAGACTTAATTGAGGTGTATAAAATTATGAGGGGCCTAGATAGAGTGGATAGGAAGCACCTATTTCCCTTAGCAGAGAGGTCAATAACCAGGGGGAATAGATTTAAAGAACATAAGAGGGAAAAATTTGGTTGATTAGCGCCTCCCGTTTGCACCCTAAGAGGGCGCTAACGGGGCGCAAAGCAACTAGCGCCCGGGCGTGGCGATGTTTGCGCCGCTCGTGAAATTGACCAGAGTTTTTGCGGCGGTGCTAAACTCTACCGCCGCGATCTCCTGCGCCCGCCGATCGTGACGTCAGTCGAGCGTGCAACGCCCCGGTAGCACCCTGGACCAGATATTGAGTGGCGCCCCCTTCCTTTCCGCCTGCCACTATCAACGACAGGGAGAGGGGAACGTTTTGCAGTCGGGAAGGGGCTGGGGGAGCGCTATTTAAAGGCGGCCTCTTCCTGCCTTTTTTTGTCGGAGACATTTTTGCACCACGCATTCTGAGAGAGAGAGAGACACTTCTGGAGAGATTCAACGCTGTGTGAAGGAGTTTTGGCTACTGAGCAGCACTTTGCAGGTTCTTTTTGATTTGATCTTCATTGCATCGATTGTCAAGAGACTTTGGGGGCTGCACTGATTCAGGGTGTCGTCCTGCACCTGCAGAATTGGAGGCATCAGAGACGCAGAGAGAGAGTGGCAAACATGGCCAGAGGGAGGAGGGCCAACAGGCCTCTGCACAGGAGACCTTACTCTCCCAGGGTATTCCGGGAACAATTCTCCTACATTCATTTGTCTGAGGAGCAGTGTTTGCGCAGGCTGCGCTTCAGCAAGGAGGTGGTCACTGAGCTCTGCCACCTGCTGCAACCAGATCTGCAGCCTCTACTGAGGACCAGGACGTCTCTGTTGGTGGCAGTGAAGGTGACAGTGGCTCTAAATTTTTAAGCCACCGGCTCCTTTCAAGCAGCTACTGGGGACATCGCCAATAGCTCCCACTTCGCGGTCCATTGCTGTATCCAGGAGGTGACAAATTCCCTCTATAAAAGGAGACGCCAGTACATCTCTTTCCCCATGACCCAGGTCAAACAGCATGAACACGCATGTGGCTTTGCTAGGATAGCGGGCTTCCCCATGGTGCAGGGTGCCATTGACTGCACACATGTGGCATTGCGGGCACCGCATGAAAATGCAGAGGTTTTCCGAAACCGCAAGGGCTACCACTTGTTAAATGTCCAGTTGGTCTGTGACCACAGACAGCTGATACTCGCCATCAATGCCCGCTATCCTGGCAGCAACTACGATGCTTTCATCCTGCGCCAGACTGGTGTGCCAGACCTTTTCCAGGCACTGCATCAGCCAAGTGGTTGGCTCCTCGGGGACAAGGGTTATCCACTCTGCACCTGGCTGATGACACCGCTCCGTAACCCCAACACCCCTGCCGAGCTGCGGTATAATGAGAGCCATATCGCCACCAGGAACATAATTGAGCAGACGATCGGCGTGCTCAAGCAACAGTTCTGCTGTCTGGACCACTCAGGAGGAGCCCTGCAGTACTCTCCTGAGCAAGTCTCCCTCTTCATAGTTGTGTGCTGCATGCTTCACAACCTGGCAATCCTCAGGACCCAGCCAATGCCACCAGGGATTGGTGCACCACAGGAGGAGGAGGAAGAGGAGGAGGAAGAGGAGGAGGAGGATGAGGTGGATGATCAGCAGCAGCACCAAGGTGGGAGGGAGGCTCACATTGTTGACACTGCAAGGGCCGTCCATCAACGGCTGATAACAAGCCGCTTCTAGGCCCCTACTCAGAAGATGGCTTCTGGCATGGAGAACAACATCATGGAAAGCAACCTGCAACCCCTATAGCCGGCCAAGGCAGCAATGATTCCAAAGGCCAAACATGTACATTTTGAATACAACAACTTTTTTATTTAACAAACTGTGTGTGTGTCATTTATTCATGACAAACTAATAGAAACAAACACAACAAATCATTAATTAACATAACTGGTTCTCACAAGCTGGAGATAAACGGCAAAACAGTAAACAAAAGTTATCAGACGAACCTCGATCTTTAATAAAAACATTCCCACCATTTCTTTAGACCTCCTACTGTTTGCCCTTCGAGGGTGATCTCCATCCCTTGCGCACTTCCCCCCTTCCCACCCTACTGCTCCTCCGTAATGGGGCCCCAGTGGCTGCAACAAGGCTGGTGGAAGGCTGCTGAATGTCAGATGCAGAGACTACAGATGCCCTTGAAGGACACCCTCGACCAGCTCTGGGCCTGGAGGCCCCGGCTGCAGACTGCACCAACTCTGCATGGGCGGCAGCAGTCTGGGCTGGCTGTGTTGCAGGCAGTGGCAAGTGCATTGGGGAAGTGCCAGAGTGGTGGGAGCAGGAATGCTGTCATCCTAAGAGAGGACAGCACCTTCCTGCTCGACCGACACACTGGCACTCCCACGGGGCAGCACCTCAGCATCCGGAGCAATCTGCTCGAGCACAGATTGCTGGCCTGCTGCAGAGCTGTGAGAGCCCCAGGGCAATGTGGCTGAACCAGCGAGGATGGCAGCAGTCAGTGGTTGAGTTACCTCAATCTGAGACTGCATGAGAGCAGTCTGAGATTGGATCGCTGCAGCCAGTGACTGAATTGCAGCACTAAGCCGTTGCATTGCGTAGGTCTGTGCTGCAGCAGACTGCTCCACACTCCTTGCCAGTCTATCAATGCTTTCGGGAACCCTTCCCATTGCACCCATGAGCTGAGTGTGCATGTTCACCGCCTGGGTGTTCATTTCCGCGATGATGCGCTCCTCCTCTGCATCCAGTGCAGCAGGACTCGCTTGCCTACTCGCCCTCTGGGGAGATGGCCCCCGAGCTTCCCTACCCCCATGGCGTTACTGCAGCCCGCTGGGTCCCGGAGCTTCACCCTCATCAGACCTACCTCCCTGCTCCCCTCCAGGGAAGACGTGGTCCCAGTGTGGGCATGGGTTCCCTCGGGAGATGCAGGCGGTGAGGCTCCAGCTTCCTCTTCCTCCTCGCCTGGGGCATCGCTCCCACTGGTTGGTTGAGGGCCAGGCTGCTCAGCTGGTGGTTCACTATCTGAAAGCAGGGAGGTACAAGAGTGGCTTTAGCGTCAGGACAGGGGCCAGTAAGGGAGCAAGGACTGGAGAGATTTAGTAAGTTGGATTGAAACTATAAAACGCTGGTGTTGTGAGGGACAAGTGGAATGAGAGAGGAGAGAAAGCTGATGAACTTACCATTGCTGTCCCCAAGGGGGTCGACCTCTTCAGCGGCCATGGGACCTATCACCTGGCTGGCAATGATCCAATGGCTGCGCGCCTCCAAATTGCTGAGGGTCTGTAGCTGAGCCGGCCCTCCACCCGTCCATTGCTGCTGCCGCCTATTATGAGATAGCTTGGCCTGCAAGAAAAAGAACGGCGTCTGAGTAAATGTGCAGACATGTGCTTGCCTGTTGTGCCTCCCATAGTTGAATAGCCCTTAATGTATGCAAGGTGTGGAATGTGCGTGTGTGTTTTATGAGATGGCCATAGGTCTTGGATGAGTGTTGGGCATTTGGGGTTTTTACACCCTCTGGGCACAGAGTGAGGTTGAGATGGAGGGATGTAGAGGTATTGAAAAGCAGCCACTCACCCTGACCACCCGAATGAGGTCGTTGAACTTCTTCCGACATTGTGTGTGGGTCCTCGGCACCAGGCTCCTGGAGGAGACGTGCTGAGCCACCTCCCTCCAGACTCTTCTATAGTCGCGGGGCAATGGCCTCCTGCCACTCTGTGGGTAGAGTATTGATCTTCGGCGCTCCACTGCACCAAAGAGCCACCAAGGCCCGGTCGCTGAAGCGCTGAGCTCATTCCCTGGGTCTCTCCATTGTTCTTTGCAGCAGATTTGAAGTTGAGGTCTGTCCAGGCCGAGATTCAAGGCTGCAATGAGCAGGGTGTGGCTGGAGAGCAAGATTGACCCTCCCCTTTAAGAATTGGCCTGCGCCAGCGTGTCTGTGTTCCATTGCTAATTGACATCACCTGAGCTTCGCCAGCGCTCTGAGTTAGCGCTTTGCTCCTCGGCGTTAGCGCCTTAAGAGAGGTGTGTAGCACCTGATTTAGCGCTCCAATCACCTCCCGGGGCGATAGAAGCCAAGTTTGCAGCCAGAGGCGATAATTTGCGCCAGGAGCAAAACTTTGCGCCCAGCCGATAATTGCACCCCAAACGGGGCGATACCGAATTTCTCCCCCTAAGAACATAAGAAATAGGAGCAGGAATAGGCCACTTGGCCCCTCAAGCCTGCTCCGCCATTCAATAAGATCATGGCTGATCTTGGGCTCAAAGCCACTTCCCTGTGGAAGTAATTGGTAGAAGGATTAGAGGGGAGTTGAGGAGAATTTTTTTCACTTAGAGGACAGTGCGGGTCTGGAACGCACTGCCTGAAAGGGTGGTAGAGGCAGAAATCCTCATCACATTTAAAAAGTACTTGGATATGCACTTGAAGTGCCATAACCTGCAAGGCTATGGACTAAGAGCTGGAAAGTGGGATTAGGTTAGCTAGTTCTTTTTCGGCCAGCGCAGACACGATGGTCTCCTTCTGTGTTGTAAATTTCTATGATTCTTTAATTCTATGTCAAGGTCTGGAGGTTTGGAGAGAAGGAACCTCACTTTAATATACATTCTGGGCAAAGTCTCACACATCCCATGCTACCTCAATCAGGTTATGATGCGGAGATGCCGGTGTTGGACTGGGGTGGACAAAAGTGAGAAGTCGCACAACACCAGGTTATAGTCCAACAGTTTTATTTGAAATCACGAGCTGTCGGAGCTGCTGCTCCTTCGTCAGGTAAAGTGAAGGAATACAAATCAGCAAAGCATATATAGACAGAGAACAATGTGTAGCGTACAGTGTCAGACGACTACAGTAAATCTTACTGACTGCCCTCCATCACACCTCCTGACTGACGTGATTGTATCTCTGCCGAGGTGTGATGGAGGGCAGTCAGTAAGATTTACTGTAGTCGTCTGACACTGTACGCTACACATTGTTCTCTGTCTATATATGCTTTGCTGATTTGTATTCCTTCACTTTACCTGATGAAGGAGCAGCGCTCCGAAAGCTCGTGATTTCAAATAAAACTGTTGGACTATAACCTGGTGTTGTGCGACTTCTCATTTTTGTCAATCAGGTTAGTCAGCCAGTTCTGACGAAGGGTCATCGACCTGAAACGTTAACTCTGTTTCTCTCTCCACAGATTCTGCCTGACCTGCTGAGTATTTCCAGCATTTTCTGTTTTTATTTTAGTCAGACATGATTTGCCTTTTAACAAATCCGAGCTGGCTGTCCCTTATTAATGCATCTAAACCACAGGAGCAGATTTAACGTCTCATCCCAAAAACAAATAGACTGGATATTGTTGGTGGAAGGAAAACACTTGATGAACCAACTGACTTGTTCTGTTAAGTTTTCTTATCATTACACCAGACATTAGCAATAAATTAGAGTTCTGATGAAGGGTTTCGACCTGAAACGTTAACTCTGTTTCTCTCTCCACGGATGTTGCCTGGCCTGCTGAGTTTTTCCAGCGTTTTCTGTTGTTGTTTCAATTTTCCAGCATCCGCAGTATTTTGCTATCGTATTAGCAATAACTTTGTTTCTAACATTTGTTGGGAGGTGGTGAGAAACTAAAGCTGGAGTTAACGTGCACTCTGTGCAAACATACACCCGTACCAGACTCATGCCTCACACCTTTAGTACCTTCAATTATCCCTTAGGTTATACCACCACTTTTTCATTGAAGTGCACCCAAAACCACTTTCCATAGGAACAAAAGCACTTGTAGAACTGCGGCCTAATTTAAGATTAAAAAGTGCTTCCCTCCCCCTCCCGCCTTGGTATTGTTCAGCTTTAATCAGACACTCATTCACATCAACATTTCCAGTTCAGCACCGTCTTCTTGGGTTACACATCCACAGCTCACCTTTGTCTGCATTACACCACATGAATTGAAATATGAAACATTAAAAAAAAGTTTGCCTGAAGAATGGTCCTGGTATAAAGTTTTTTAGCAGCCCAGATACAACCATTTAATAATAATGGAGTGGGTACAAACAGTCACAAATGAACGGTCTGGTCATTTAATGAACAAACTACGTAAAAACAGTTAACAAATAGAGGTCTGGTATAAATAATTAATGGTCAAGCTAGAAAATATTTTTGAATTTGAAGCTTTTTAAAAAAAAACAAAGAATAAAAAAGTTGTGGATTGATTTTAGGTTAGTCTCGGTGTAAATTCTAACACTGATACAATCCTGGCGTAAAGTCAACCCGAGACGTACCATAATAACTTTGCAAATAGACCAGAACGAAGGAGATTAAAATATTCTTCTCTCATAACTGCAGCAAGTAAATGAGTAAAGAAGATAGAATAATAATCATGGGAGATTTCAACTACCCCGATATTAATTGGACAGAAGAGGTAGGTAAAGGAGATAAGGGAATGGAGTTCCTACAATGTGTACAGGACTCCTTTCTAACCCAATATGTAAAAAGCCCAACAAGGGAGGATTCACTATTGGATCGAGTAATGGGGAATGAACCAGAGCAGATAAGAGAAGTAAAAGTAGGGGAACATCTAGGCAATAGTGACCATAATATAATAAGCTTTAAGATAATAATTGAGAAGGACATAAGTATGATGAAGACCAGGGTAACAGATTGGAGAAAAGATTTTATGGGGCTGAGAATAAAATTTGGGAAAATAAAATGGACATCAATATTGGCAAACAATGATGCAGAACAGCAATGGGAAACATTTAAAACAGTGTTCAACAGAGTCCAGGAAAAATATATTCTGCTTAAAAAAAGAACAAACTAAACACTAATGAGACACCATGGATGAATAAAGCCATAAGGGAAAAATTGAGGGTAAGGAAAGAGGCATACATTAAGTACATGGACAGCAGGGGAGAGCGTGATAAGGGAGAATACAAAGAGATTAGGAGAGAAGTCAAAAAACAATTAGGAAGGCAAAGAGGAACTATGAAATTAAGTTATCAAGGAACATAAAACAAAATAGTAAAATATTTTACAGGCACATAAATAAAAAAAGGAAGGTTGGGATGGGAATAGGGCCACTAAGGGATGGACAGGATAATACCACAGGCAGCGATAGAGGGATGGCAGAAATATTAAATAATTACTTTGCTTCGGTAATTACCAGGGAGATAGAACAGGTGGACATGACATTGGATGATGAGAATAGTAATGAAATAACTGCATTTAAAATAAAAAGAGGAGATATATTAAATATACTAATCAAACTCAAAGAGGAATAAAACCCTGGTCCAGACAGATTACATTTGCGCATTTTAAAAGAATCTAGGGAAGAGATAGCAGAGGCATTGCTACACATATTAAATAATTCATCAGAAAAAGGTGTGGTGCCAGAGGGAAATAGAACATGTCCAGGGAACTATAGACCAGTCAGCTTAACATCGGTGGTAGGAAAACGAATGGAATCCCTACTAAAGGAGAAAATAGATGAACATCTAGAAACCAAAAATATAATAATGAATAGTCAGCATGGATTTCAAAAGGAAAAGTCTTGCTTGACCAACCTCATTGAATTTTTTGAGGAGGTAACAAAGAGAGTAGACAAGGGTAATGCAGTAGATGTCATTTATCTAGATTTTCAAAAGGCCTTCGATAAGGTACCACATAATAGACTAATGAATAAGGTCAGAGAATGTGGAGTCAGGGGACAAGTTGCAGAATGGATCACTAGCTGGCTTCAAGACAGAAAGGGTAGCTATTCAGAGTGGCAGAAGGTAAGTAGTGGTATTCCACAAGGATCAGTGCTGGGACAACTGTTGTTCACAATTTAGATTTTGAATCAAAAACACAATTTCTAAATTTGCGGATGACACCAAATTGATAGTCAATACTGAAGAGGACTGCAAAAAATTACAGGAGGACATTAATAAATTTGCAGAATGGGCATATAATTGGCAAATGATTTTCAATGCAGATAAATGTGAGGTATTACATTTTGGTAGGAAGAATAGGGAGCTCACTTATTACTTGGAGGGTGCGAGTCTCGGTGGGGTAGAGAAGCAAAGGGATCTCGAAGCACAAATACACAAATCACTAAAAGTATCGACGCAGATTAACAAAGCCATAAAAAAATCAAACCAAGCACTAGGGTTTATTTCTAGAGGGATAGAATTGAAAAGTAGTGAAGTTATGCTAAACTTGTATCGAACCTTGGTTAGACCTCACTTGGAGTACTGCTTACAATTCTGCTCGCCATATTATGGAAAGGATATAGAGGCACTGGAGAGGGTGCAGAGAAGATTTACAAGGATGATACCAGAAATCAGAAAAGGATGAACAGGCTCTTGAAAAAAGAAGGCTGAGGGGTAACTTAATAGAGGTCTTTAAAATTATGAAAGGTTTTGATAGAGTAGATACAGAAAGAATGTTTCCACTTGTGGGAAAGAGCATAACTAGAGGCCATCAATATAAGATAGACACCAAGAAATCAAATAGGAAATTCAGAAGAATCTTCTTTACCCAAAGAGTGGTGAGAATGTGGGACTCGCTACCACAGGGAGTAGTTGAGGCAAATAGTATAGATGCATTTAAGGGGAGGCTAGATAAGTATATGAGGGAGAAGGGAATAGAGGGTTACACTGATAGAGTTAGATGAGGAAAGACGGGAGAAGGCTCGAGTGGAGCATAAACGCCGGCATGGACTGGTTGGACCGAATGGCTTGTTTCTGTGCCGTATATCCTATGTAATCCTATGTAATCCAGATGGGCAACGTGAAACGTTAAAAAAAAGTGGTCCTCAAGAGGTTCACTGTCCAGAGATTGGGATAATTTTTTTTTTAATGGTAGCCTTGTGGCGGATCGCCACCTAAACGGGCATTATCCACTTTTCCGTCCGTGGACAAAATATCGGGCACCTTGCCTTTAAGGCAGGAGAAAAGGAGTGGGCAGGGCCTCAGGGTTTTTCCACAGAATTCTGGGAGCTGTTTTGTTTCAGCCATTTTGGACCATGCAGTTGTATTAAAAAGCCTTTGTTTTCCACATATGGATTCAGTCTTAATTCGTGTTTCGCGGCAGCCTCAACATTGGTGACCCCGACGCTCAGAATTCCGAGCACTGCAATGGCGGACACGAACGCAGTTTCCGTGAAACTGCCGGAGTTTTGGGAAAACCAGCCCGAAGCCTGGTTTCTCCAAGCTGAATCCCGCTTCCGGCTGCGAAACATCACCACCGATGGGATGCAGTACGACTACCTCGTCACATCACTCGGTAGCGCCACAGTTTCGCAGGTTTGGACAGCGCTGCAGAACCCACCAGAGGAAGGCAAGTATGCACATCTTAAGGCAGCGCTCCTTAAAAAATTTACGGCCTCAGCATATCAGCGAAACTGCCACCTCCTCGACCTTCCAGGCCTCAGTGATGCCTCACTGTCAGACCTCCTCTCCCACATGCTCTCCCTCACCGACGAGAGCCCACCCGGATCCCTCTTCCGCACGCTGTTCATCCGCCAGCTCCCTCTCAGCATCCACCCAGCGATCGTGGCGTCCGGCCTCACGAACCTGGAAGCCCTGGCCGATGAGGCCGACAAGCTGCTGTCCGCTCACTCCAGCCGCGACGTCACTCCGGACCTGGCAGCCACGGCCTGGGCGCGCCCCTCACCGGCCATCACGCGGCCACAAGGCCCAGCCACCAGGTTCACGGGGCCTTCGCGCCCCACTAACCCGGGCCACTGTTATTACCACGCACGGTTTGGCGCCAGGGCACAACGGTGCACACCTCCCTGCTCTTTCAAGTCCGCCCCCGTACCAGCCCCCGCGATGGCCGTGGGCCACGCGGGCTCCCTGCTGTACGTCACGGATGACAAAACCGGCTGCCGGTTCCTGTGCGACACTGGAGCTCAGCACAGCATCATCCCGGCCTCCTCCCTCGACATCCAAAAGGGCGAACGAGGACCGGCGCTGGCTGCGGCTAACGGCTCGGAAATCCGGACATACGGCACCCGGACAGTCACCCTCGACCTCGCTGGTCGCCGCTACCGATGGGAGTTCATCACTGCCAAGGTGCTCTCCCCTCTCATCGGCGCAGATTTCCTGTGCGCCCACGGCCTACTGGTAGACATCCCTCATCACCGCCTCGTGGACATGAACACCATGTTCCCCATCCTGGGCGCCATGGCCCCCCGTCAACCCGCCGACATGGCGTCACAGTGCCACGCCCGGGCACGGATGACTACTCGGCACTCCTGGCCGAATTCCCGGCCCTTACCAATCCGACCTTCTCCGCAGAGGCCGCCAAACACGGGGTGGAACACTTCATCCCCACCACAGGCCCCCCAGTGTACGCCCACGCCCGCAGGCTGGACCCGGCCAAACTGGAGATCGCGCGGACCAAGTTTGCCACCATGGAACAGCTCGGCATCATCCGCCGCTCCAACAGTCCTTGGGCCTCCCCACTCCACATCGCCCCCAAACCAGGCGGGGGTTGGCGCCCCTGCGGGGACTACCGCCGCCTCAACGACGCCACCACCCCTGATCGGCACCCCGTGCCGCACATTCAGGACTTCTCGGCTAGACTGGCCGGCCGCTCAGTCTTTTCCAAGGTCGACCTGGTGCACGGCTACCACCAAGTCCCCGTCCACCCCGCGGATGTCCCCAAGACGGCCGTAATCACCCCCTTCGGCCTGTTCGAGTGCCTGCGGATGCCCTTCGGCCTCAAAAACGCGGCCCAGGCATTCCAACGGCTCATGGACTCGGTCCTTCGGGACCTGAAGTTCCTGTTCGTCTACCTGGACGACATCCTGGTAGCCAGTTCCTCCAAGCAGGAACACCTCGAACACCTTCGCATCCTGTTCGGGCGCCTCAGCGACCACAGGCTCATCCTCAGCCCAGCCAAATGCCAGTTCGGCCTGGACAAGATCAACTTCCTCGGCCACCACATCACCCATGCTGGGGCCATTCCCCTGCCCACCAAGGTGCAGGCCGTCCAAAAATTTCCCCGCCCCACCACCATCAAAGGCCTCCAGGAGTTCCTCGGGATGGTGAATTTCTATAACCGCTTCATCCCCAAAGCGGCGTCCCTCATGAGGCCCCTGTATGAAGCCCTCCGGGGCAGGAGCAGCAAGATGGCGGTCGAATGGACGGCAGACGCGTCCGCCGCCTTTGACTCCACCAACACCGCGCTCGCCAATGCCACCCTGCTCGCGCACCCACGGCCCAATGCCAGGGTAGTGCTCACCATGGACGCCTCCGACCACGCGGTCGGCGCCGTGTATGAGCAGTGGGTCGATGGCGCCTGGCAACCACTTGCCTTCTTCAGCCGCCAACTACGCCCCCCGGAGGTCAAGTACAACACCTTCGACCGCGAGCTCCTCGCGCTGTTCCTGGCGGTCCGCCATTTTCGGTTTTTGCTTGAGGGCCACCCCTTCACTGCGTTTGTCGACCACAAGCCCCTGACATTCGCAATGGCAAAGACAACCGACCCCTGGTCCGCCAGGCAGCAGCGCCAGCTCGCGGCAGTGTCCGAGTTCACCACGGACATCCAACACGTCTCCGGCCGAGACAATGTCGTAGCCGACTGCCTCTCCCGCCCCGCCATCCACGCCGCACACCTGGCAGTCGACTACGCTCAACTCGCAGCAGACCAGATCACCGACCCTGATCTGCTCTCCGCACCTACCAACCTACCAGGGCTATGCCTGGCCGACGTCGCCTGTGGCCCGACCGCAGTCACGGTCAAGTGCGACATATCCCTATGTCAACCTCGGCCCGTCGTCCCAGCGTCCTGGCGCCGCCGGGTATTCGACACTCTCCACAACCTCTCCCACCCCGGCGCCCGCGCATCCATCAAATTGGTAGCCAACCGTTTTGTCTGGCGCGGCCTTCGCAAGGATGTGCGTACTTGGGCCAACTCCTGCCTAGCCTGCCAATGGGCCAAGGTACAGCAACACACGAAAGCACCCCTCGAGGAGTTTACCGTCCCCTCGCGTAGATTCAACCACATCCACGTGGATATCGTCGGGCCCCTGCCGCCGTCGCAAGGCCACACGCACTTGCTGATGATCGTTGACCGCACCACGCGCTGGCCCGAGGCAATTCCACTGACCTCTACCACCACCGCCGACATCGCCAGAGCCTTCGTCAGCACCTGGGTCGCACGGTTCGGCGTCCCCTCCGACATGACGTCGGACAGAGGTCCGCAATTTACCTCTGAACTCTGGACCGCCGTCGCATGCAATCTCGGGGTGACCATTCACCGCACCACAGCGTACCACTCCCAAGCCAACGGACTGTGTGAGCGGTTCCACAGATCCTTGAAGGCATCTCTTCGAGCCAGCCTCCAGGACGGTGCCTGGACCGACCGACTTCCGTGGGTCCTCCTCGGCCTGCGCACCGCGGTTAAAGAAGACCTCCACGCATCGGCAGCAGAGCTTGTGTACGGTCAGCCGCTGCGCATACCCGGCGAGTTCTTGCCCACTGCCACGACACCCTGGTCAACCGACCAGCAACACCACGACTTCGCCTCACCGGCGCTGCAGTTCGCCCCGGTGCCCATTGCCCGACACGGCGAATCCACCTCACACGTCCCACTAAGCCTGCACCAGGCACGGATCGTTTTCGTCTGGCACGACGCCCACCGCGGACGCCTTCAACCCCCGTACGACGGGCCCTACAAGGTGCTACAGGCTGGGGACAAATTTTTCACCCTGCAAGTGGGCGACAGGACCGAAAAAGTGTCGGTTGACCGACTCAAGACAGCACACTCGGAGCCCGGTGAGCAGGTCCCTGTAGCTCGTCCACCTCCACGCGGCTGACCTGCCCTCAAGCCGGTTCACCCGGCTGCTCCACGCCCGGCCGTTCCACGTCCACCGGCGTCCTACAAGAGCCGCTCCGGCCGGCCCATCAGACCGCCGCACCGTCTCGTCCACACCTCCTAAGCGGTTTCTGGGGGGAGCTGTGTGGCGGATCGCCACCTAAACGGGCATTATCCACTTTTCCGTCCGTGGACAAAATATCGGGCACCTTGCCTTTAAGGCACCTTGCCTTTAAGGCAGGAGAAAAGGAGTGGGCGGGGCCTCAGGATTTTTCCACAGAATTCTGGGAGCTGTTTTGTTTCAGCCATTTTGGACCATGCAGTTGTATTAAAAAGCCTTTGTTTTCCACACATGGATTCAGTCTTAATTCGTGTTACGCGGCAGCCTCAACAGCCGAAACATAAATATATTTCAACTCACCCCGGTACCAAGAGATATCCCCTCACCCCCAATGTTCAAAGTAAACTAGTTGCAACTAGTCTCAACAGCAGCAAACTGCAATAAAAAAAATACCCAAACCAAATGTTCTGCCACTGGCACACATCACTGCAATGTTAAGATAGAAAAATAACCCTTTTGTGTGCTGAATGTCTTTTCAAACTTGCGCGTTTTGTTAACTGCCAAAAATGATTTTTCTTTTAAAACTCAGAACTGGAACCAGGGATACAACAGCTACTGGAATCAAGGTTATAGTAATTACAACAATGGTTATAGAAATGCAGGTTCAACTTCTCCTTTGACTCCACTCACTTCCTCCAAATTAAAGGTGTTGCTCTGGGGACCCGCATGGGCCCTAGCTATGCCTGCCTTTTTGTGGGATATGTGGAACATTCTTTGTTCCAGTCCTACTCTGGTCCCCTCCCTCACCTCTTTTTCCAGTACATTGATGACTGTATTGGTGCCGTTTCCTGATCTCGCCCTGAACTAGAAAATTTCATTCACTTTGTTTCCAATTTCCACCCTTCCCTCACCTTCACATGGTCCATCTCCGACTCTTCCGTTCCCTTCCTCAACTTCTCGGTCTCCATTTCTGGGGATAGGCTATCGACAAACATCCACTATAAGCCCACTAACTGCCACAGCTACCTGAACTACACTTCCTCCCACCCCGCTTCCTGTAAGGACTCTATTCCATTCTCCCAGTTTCTCCGTCTCCGCCGCATCTGTTCTGACGATGCCATCTTCCATACTAGTGCTTCCGATATGTCTTCCTTTTTCCTCAACCGAGGATTCCCCTTTACCGTGGTTGACATGGCCCTCGACCGTGTCTGTTCCATTTCCCGCACTTCTGCTCTCATCCCTTACCCTCCCTCCCAGAACCACGATATGATTCCCCTTGTCCTCACCTTTCACCCCACCAACCTCCACATTCAACGGATGATCCTCCGCCATTTCCGCCACCTCCAGCGTGATCCCAGCACCAAACACATCTTCCTCTCCCCTCCCCTTTCAGCATTCCGAAGGGACCGCTCCCTCCGCGACACCCTGGTCCACTCTTCAATCACCCCCAACAGCCCCTCCCCTCCCCACGGCACCTTCCCGTGCAAGCGCAGGAGATGCAACACCTGCCCTTTTACCTCCTCCCTTCCCACTGTCCAGGGCCCCAAACACTCCTTCCAGGTGAAACAGCGATTTACTTGTACTTCTTGCAATTTAGTATACTGTATTTGCTGCTCACGATGCAGTCTCCTCTACATTGGGGAGACCAAACGCAGATTGGGTGACCGCTTTGCGGAACACCTCCGTTCAGTCCGTAAGTGTGACCCCGAGCTTCCGGTCGCCTGTCACTTTAATTCTCCGCTCCACTCCCACTCTGACCTCTCTGTCCTCGGCCTATTACACTGTTCCAATGAAGCTCAACGTAAGCTCGAGGAACAGCACCTCATCTTTCTATTAGGCACTTTACAGCCTTCTGGACTCAACATCGAGTTCAACAATTTCAGACTACAACCTCTACCCCTATTTTTCAGGCGGTAGCTGTTGATGATTCTGCCATCCCCATTTATAACATTTAACCACTCCTGCCTTCCACCCTATCACAGACTGTCCCTTTTGTTCTTTCATCCCCTCCCCACTTTCCCTGCCCCTGCTTAAAATCTAACTTTTTCCAGTTCTGACGAAGGGTCACAGACCTGAAACGTTAACTCTGTTTTTCTTGCTCCACGGATGCTGCCTGACCTGCTGAGTGTTTCCAGCATTTTCTGTTGTTATTTCAGATTTCCAGCATCTGCAGTATTTTGCTATTGTATCAGGTTACAATGGATACGGAGGTTCTCATTACTCAGGGTGTAACTGCAACAACTACGGACATGCTCCAGAATATGATACCTACAATAGTCAGCGGAGCAGCTATGGAAAGGCATCTAGAGGTGCAGGCAGTCACCAGAATAACTAAGAACAATACTAAAGAAAAACTGATACAGTTATTTCACCGGGCCCGGTAAATGCGGGTGTCCCGGGCGGAGCAGCGCTGGTGTGGAGCGCGGTCGACAGGAAGTGAGCTGACACCGAGCCCGTGGCCTAGTGCTGGGCCTCCTCCTTACTGTGCTGGGCTGCTCGAGCTCCTGCAGACCGCTGGCCGGCCAGGCTGGGCTGCTCCACTCGCAGCTCGCTCCCATGGTAACCGAACCACCAGCTGCTGCCCTCCGGACTCTCAACTCCCATTGCAACTCACCAGGTGTCACTTCTGGGAAGGGAACCTCAAAGGCGTCAACCACCCGACGGAAAAGGTCCCTCAGCCATCTTTGAGCGGGGCGCCAGAGCTGCTTTTTCTATCCAGAGCACGAGTGCCACCATATATTTGCGGGGTGGGTGTCCTGCTCCTTTGTTCATTGAGCAATGCCGCCATCTTTTTCTAGGGCACGGGTGCGGGCGTGAGTTCTGCTTTATGCAGCGCGTAGGGGCTGCCATCTTTGTCTAGGGCACTGGTGACTTTTTCCCGCTCGTTCACTTGGGCCCCTCCCCCGCACTCCAGCCCTTTGCACGGCCTGTGAAGTTAAGTGCGCAGGAGCTTACAGATCAGTGCGTGGCCGCGCACCCTACAGGAAACAGTGAGTGGGACTAATTGGATAGCTCCACCAAAGAGTTGGCACAGGCACAATGGGCAGAATGGCCTCCTTTTGTGCTGTATGATTCTGTGAATTGTATTTCATGTTAGAGGTTGCATCTGGGAGAAGGAAGGGGGAGTTAAGGGTGTTTCAGTTGGCTCCAAGATGGCACACCTGGAAATGGGAGGTTCGAACCAAATCAGTCGTCTGTGGCAGACTCAGGAATCCCGTATCAACCATGCGGGTCTGCAGTATTCCAGGGTGGTTTAGATCATTGATCAGCAAACCTGCTTCATTGACGGAACCTGGAGGGGCAGACCTGTCACTGTGGGCTGGGACTAGCGGGAGTCCTCCCACCCCCACCACCCCCCATGAAAATTAACCCCGTGTCTCTGTTTGCTCCTTTCTCATTGGCTATCTTCTACTTTCGTTATTCACCAATCCAGAGCACGAGTGCAATTTTAATCTTCGCCCCTATCACGTTCTACCAAAAAGTAACATTTTACCCAATCACATTCCAGCAAAAAGTCTCCAAAGTACAGCCACCATGACAGTTCATCACCCACCTCACCATAAACCCCTGAACATAACATTTGCCACAACTAAAAATTCACACGTTTGTTCATAAACCTGGCTCTAACAACTGGCCCCCTTACCCCCACCTTCACAAACAGCACGTTGCTGGGCCTCTGAATATCCCCGACTCTGGGCACACCTATTACCAACCCCCAACCTCCCACCCCACCTGCTTCACAATCCTAGCGGGACAACTGATGCCTTGCGTTTGGTGGCCTATCCGGCCACCAGATCTGATGTACGCCACTCTCTGATGTATCAAGTTATATCTGATAGGTGCAGAACTCATCATGTTTAGAGTCTGCAAACCAAAGTACTGAGCAATCCACACAGCAGTCTGCCCAGGTATGGAGTGCGTACTCCCTCCCTGCAGGACACACCCCGTTTATCTGAGCCATAGAAGTTAGGTGCAGGCTGGCATGAGCCAAGGGTTGGGGATCCCCACTCTCGCCCCAACCAGCTAAGACCGTCCACTTTACCAGCACAGAGCACTGGGACGTTTCCTGCGACTTGTCCAATTAGGATCACGTTATTTGCGACTTGCAGGGTCATTTGAAGCTGAGAAGGTTCCCAGCCCACAGTGACAGGTCTACCCCGCCAGGTTCCATCAATGGACCAGGTTTGCAGATGAATCATCATTATCATCACTCTGGAATACTGCAGACCCGAATGGTTCATATAGAGTCTGCCACTGACGATTGATTTGGTTCCAATCCCATAACCTCGGCGGCAGAGCCACAGAAACACTGGGAAAACGGCACAAACTGCAGAAATTCCCCCCTCCCCTCGCCACCCCCACCCATAGACACTGAACCAATACAGAAAAAAAGGAACCAACTGGGCAACAGTCGCGAGAGTATCAACAAGTTTGACGTATGCAACAGACACGAGAAATTCTACTGTAAAGATAGGATGGGTGGAACAGAAAAGAAGCAGCGGGTTGAATGGGGGATGTAACAAGTCAAGCCGGAGAGGGGGTGGGGGGGGAACATATCCAGCAACAGCTTACACTGTTACATTCACCTGATGTTGACAAAAGTTACATTTGTAACACTTGCTAGAAGGAGAGACAGACATCTCTGTGATACTCAGCAGACATGGCAATCACCTGAAATGGAATTTTCTACGATGTCATTTACACATCATTAATATTCTACACAATGTGGTTGTGTGGCCTCCTGCCTCTCTGTGCCTCTCCAAAAAGCCCTCGTGTTTCTTTCTGGCCTCTGGCAGAGTAGAGACATGATGCGGAGATGCCGGCGTTGGACTGGGGTGGACAAAAATGAGAAGTCGCACAACACCAGGTTATAGTCCAACAGATTTATTTAAAATTACAAGCTTTCGGAGCTGTCGCCCCTTCCTCAGGTAAAGTTACAATGAGTGAATCTACAATATTTCACAGTATATATGTGTTGTAACTTTACCTGAGGAAGGGGCGACAGCTCCGAAAGCTTGTAAGAGTAGAGACAGACTGCATTCCAAGGTCCGCCAGGAAATAGTTTTTCACAGCGCGCAATCTGAGCCCTGAGATCTTCAAGCTGCAACTTCAAACACGGCAGCAGTCAATGAACCCGGTTTGTTTGGATGTTTGGATCACATGAGGGAGACTGCTGACACATTTTCTGCTATGGTTACAGATGAATAAGCAGCCTCGTTGTGTGGAGGGGCCCGAATACACTGCAGCCATCGGCCTGCCTCTAGACTAGTTTTTAGGAAGAATCTCTAAAATGTAAACCAGGAACCAAAAGTCCAGGTTTGATTTCTTTTTGCACCCCTCCTTTCCTGAAGGCTTTGATTCCCTGTGGGGCACACTTTCATAGCTGACTGGTGCCTCATCCAAGAGGCCAGTATTCAAAGTAGGCCATTCAGCCCCTCGAGCCTGTTCCGCCATTCAATTAAATCATGACTGATATGTACCTCAACTCCATTTACCTGTCTTGGTTCCATATCCCTCGATACTCTTACTAACAAAAATCTAGCAATCTCAGTCTTGAAATTTTCAATCATGTGTGCGTCTCAGCAGCAGGCTATCTGACTGTGCTGTATAAGAACCGAGACTAACCTGTCCTCACCCAAATGCACTTATGTGCATTTTCAGCAGGGATTGCTGAATAGTGATTAATACTGGGAACCCTGGCTGGTTTTCCCCTTCTAATCCAGAAGGCTGAGGCTAATCACAGCACCTCCGTCACCTCACTGCCTAATATCAGCTAAACACAGCACAAACTGAGGATTGAACGTGGGAGCTTCCTGGTCTGAATAAGTCAGTGACTCACTGGATAAACTGACCGAGCCATTAGTCCAGTCATTAAAATACAAATCAGTGGAATCAGTCCATCTGTACCGACCAGCAACGTAGTTTCGGGATTTCTGGATGAAGCAGGCGTTCTCCTAATTTGGAGTTAAGTCCCAAACAAAGTGACGAATAGATTCACAGATCTCCAGTGGTTGTATTTGTGAATTGAGGCTGCTTTTCCTCGCATGAATCTCACACACACATGTGCAGTTCCTTGCTTTCGCCAATTCCGCCCACAGTATACACAGAGCGACACAATGAGAAAACGGCAGATAGAAACATAGAAACATAGAAGATAGGAGCAGGAGTAGGCCATTCGGCCCCTCGAGCCTGCTCCGCCATTTAATGAGATCATGGCTGATCATCCAAATTCAGTACCCTGTCCCTGCTTTCTCCCCATATCCCTTGATCCCTTTAGACTTAAGAAATATCTCTATTTCCTTCTTGAATATATTTAATGAATTGGCCTCAACTGCCTTCTGTGGTAGAGAATTCCACAGGTTCACCACTCTCTGGGTGAAGAAATTCCTCCTCATCTCAGTCCTAAATGGCTTACCCTTTATCCTTAGACTGTGACCCCTGGTTCTGGACTCCCCCACCATCGGGAACATCCTTCCTGCATCTAGTCTGACTAGTCCTGTTAGAATTTTATAAGTTTCAATGAGGTCCCCTCTCATTCTTCTAAACTCTAGCGAATATAAGCCTAATCAACCCAATCTCTCTTCATACGTCATTCCTGCCATCCCAGGTATCAGTCTGGTGAATCTTCGCTGCACTCCCTCCATGGCAAGAACATCCTTCCTCAGATAAGGCGACCAAAACTGCACACAATACTCAAGGTGTGGTCTCACCAAGGCCCTGTACAACTGCAGCAAGACATCCTTGCTCCTGTACTAGAATCCTCTCACTATGAAGGCCAACATACCATTTGCCTTCTTAACCGCCTGCTGCACCTGCATGCTTACCTTCGGCGACTGGTGCACAAGGACACCCAGGTCTCGTTGCACTTCCCCTTTTCCCAATCTATTGCCGTTCAGATAATAATCTGTCTTCCTGTTTTTGCCACCAAAGTGGATAACCTCGCATTTATCCACATTATACTGCATCTGCCATGCATCTGCCCAATCACCCAACCTGTCCAAATCATACTGGAGTTTCTCTGCATCCTCCTCACAGCACACACGCTCACCCAGCTTTGTGTTGTCTGCAAACTTGGAGATATTACATCTAGTTCCCTTGTCTAGATCATTAATATATATTGTGAATAACTGGGGTCCCAGTACCGATCCCTGCGGTACCCCACTAGTCACTGCCTGCCACTCGGAAAAAGACCCGTTTATTCCAACTCTTTCCTTCCTGTCTGCCAACCAGTTCTCTATCCAAGTCAATACCTTATCCCCAACCCCATGTGCTTTAACTTTGCATGCTAATCTCTTATGCGGGACCTTATTGAAAGCCTTCTAAAAGTCCAAATACACCACATCCACTGGTTCTCCCTTATCTATTCTACCAGTTACATCCTCAAAAAATTCCAGTATATTAGTCAAGCATGATTTATCTTTTGTAAATCCATGTTGACTTTGTCCGATCCTGTCACTGTTTTCCAAGTGCTCTGCTGTTACATCTTTTATAATGGACTCTAGCATTTTCCCCACTACCGATGTCAGGCTTACCGGTCTATAATTCCCCATTTTCTCTCTACCACCTTTTTTAAATAGTGGGGTTACATTAGCTACCCTCCAATCCATGGGAACTGTGCCAGAGTCTATAGAATTTTGGAAGATGACCAGCAATACATCTACTATTTCTAGGGCCACTTCCTTAAGTACCCTAGGATGTAGATTATCAGGCCCTGGGGATTTATCGGCCTTCAATCCCATCAATTTCCCTAACACCATTTCCCTACAAATACTGATTTCATTCAGTTCCTCCCTCTCATTAGACCTTATGTTCCCCGACATCTCTGGGAGGTTATTTGTGTCCTCCTTTGTGAAGACAGAACCAAAGTATGTATTTAATTGGTCAGCCATTTCTTTGTTCCCCATTATAAATTCCCCTGATTCTGACTGCAAGGGACCTACGCTTGACTTCACCAATCTTTTTCTCTTCACATATCTATAGAAGGTTTTACAGTCAGTTTTTATGTTCCCTGAAAGCTTACTCTCATACTCTATTTTCCCCCTCTTAATTAATCCTTTTGTCCTCCTTTGCTGAATCCTAAACTGCTCCCAATCCTCAGGTTTGCTGCTTTTTCTGGCCAATTTATATGTCCTTTCCTTGGATCTTATGCTATCCCTAATTTCCCTTGTTAGCCACGGTTGCGCCACTTTTTTTTTTTATTTTTATGCCAGACAGGGATGAACAAATTCTGTAGTTCATCCATGCGATCTTTAAATGTTTGCCATTGCCTATCCACCGTCAACCCTTTAAGTAACGTTCCCCAATCCATCCTAGCTAACTCACGCCTCATACCATCATAGTTTCCTTTATTTAAATTCAGGACCCTAGTCTCTGAGTCAACTACTTCACTCTCCATCTTAATGAAGAATTCTATCGTATTATGATCGCTCCTCCCCAAGGGGCCTCGCACAACAAGATTGCTAATTAATCCTTTCTCATTACATAATACCCAGTCTAAGATGGCCTGATCTCTAGTTGGTTCCTCAACATATTGGTCCAGGAAACCATTCCGTATACACTCTAGGAATTCCTCCTCCACTGTATTGTTACTAATTTGGTTAGCCCAATCTATATGTAGATTAAAGTCACCCATGATAACTGCTGTGCCCTTATTGCACACGTCTCTAATTTCCCATTTAATGCCATCCCCAACCTCAGCATTACTGTTTGGGGGTCTGTTTCCAACTCCCACTAACGTTTTCTGCCCTTGGTATTTCTCAGCTCTACCCATACAGATTCCACATCATCAGAGCTAATATCCTTCCTTACTATTGTGTTAATCTCCTCTTTAACCAGCAATGCTACTCCACCTCCTTTTCCTTTTTGCCTGTCCTTCCTGAATATTGAATACCCCTGGATGTTGAATTCCCAGCCTTGGTCACCCTGGAGCCAAGTCTCCGTAATCCCAATTGTATCATATCCGTTTACATCTATTTGCGCAGCTAATTCATCCACCTTATTACGGATGCTCCTCGCATTAAGACACAAAGCCTTCAGGCTTGTTTTTTTAACACTCTTAGTCCTTTTAGAATTATTATTTACTGTGGCCCTGTTTGATTTACACCCTTGATTTCTCTGCCTTCCACTTTTGCTTTTCTCCTTCCTGTCTTTTGCTTCTATCCTTGCTTCCCTTTCCTCTGTCTCCCTGCACAGGTTCCCAACCCCCTGCCATTTTAGTTTAAACCCTCCCCAACACGATTATTTAACGGCGACCGATGGGCCAGTGATTTTTTTTTATTCGTTCCTGTGATGTGGGCGTCGCTGGCAAGGTCAGCATTTGTTGGCCATCCCTAGTTGCCCTTGAGAAGGTGGTGGTGAGCCACCTGTTTGAACCGCTGCAGTCTGTGTGGTGAAGGTACTCCCACAGTGCTGTTAGGGAGGGTGTTCCAGGATTTTGACCCAGCAACGATGAAGGAACGGCGATATATTTCTAAAGTCAGGATGGTGTGTGACTTGGAATGGAACTTGGATGTGGTGGTGTTCCCATGCGCCTGCTGCCCTTGTCCTTCTAGGTGGTAGAGGTTGCGGGTTTGGGAGGTGCTGCCGAAAAAGCCTTGCTGAGTTGCTGCAGTGCATCTTGTAGATGGTACACACTGCAGCCACGGTACGCCAATGGTGGAGGGAGTGAATGATTAAGGTGGTGCATGGGGTGCCAATCAAGCGGGCTGCTTTGTCCTGGATGGTGTCGAGCTTCTTGAGTGTTGTTGGAGCTGTACTTATCCAGGCAAGTGGAGAGTATTGCATCACACTCCTTACTTGTGCTTTGTAGATGGTGGAGATAGTCATTACGTGGCACTTGTGTGGCACGAATGTTACCTGCCACTTATCAGCCCAAGCCTGAATGTCGTCCAGGTCTTGTTGCATGTGGGCATGGACTGCTTCATTATCTGAGGAGTTGCGAATGGCACTGAACACTGTGCAATCATCAGCGAACATCCCCACTTCTGACCTTATGATGGGGGGAAGGTCATTGATGAAGCAGCTGAAGATGGTTGGGCCTAGGACACCGCCCTGAGGAACTCCTGCAGCGATATCCTGGGGCTGTGATTAGACCACCTTGTAAATGTGGTTTGTGTTGTTTGACTCTAAATGTTGGGTTTTAAACCTGAATTCTAGTGTGACTTCCTATTTTTTCTTTTGCAGCACAAAAGATTTCCCTCGGTGAACTTTAATGAAAAAAAGAGACAAAATTTGCCCCATAAAAGTCAAATGGTGCACAAAAACCCACCACTTAGAATCAAACAACACAAACCACATTTACAAGGTGGCCTAATGCAGGGATGTCCAATCTTTGGGAGCTGTGGGCTGAATAAATGTGTCAATTGCAGTGCATGAGCGCAGTAATCAAGGTTCCAACCATAAAAATACAAGCACCGCGTGCAAAAAATGAGGCTCGCCATTCACATAAAGGCGATATCCCCATATACAAAAAAGTAAGACCACACAAAGCCCTTAATCTTCTTCTCCTCTTCATCCTTATTGGGTATGGTAGCATTGAGGTTATGTTACTGGACTGGTTATCCAGAGACATAAATTCAAAATAACAACAGAAAATGCTGGAAACACTCAGCAGGTCAGGCAGCATCTGTGGAGAGAGAAACAGAGTTAACGTTTCCGGTCGATGACCTTTCATCTGAACCTTCAGGTCATCGACCTGAAACGTTAACTCTGTTTCTCTCTCCACAGATGCTGCCTGACCTGCTGAGTATTTCCAGCATTTTCTGTTGTTATTTCAGATTTCCAGCATCCGCAGTATTTTGCTGTTGACATAAATTCAAATCCCACCACTGCAGCTGGGGAATTTAAATTTATTTAATTAAATAAATCTGGAATAAAAAGCTAGTATCAGTAATGGTGACCATGAAACTACCGGATTGTTGCAGAAACTCATCTGGTTCACCCATATAATTTAGGGAAGGAAATCTGCCGTTCTTACCCGGTCTGGCCTATATGTGACTCCAGACCCACAGCAATGTGGTTGACTCATAACCTCTGAAATGGCCTAGCAAGCCACTCAATTGTATAAGGCGGCTCACCACCACCTTCTCAAGGACAATTAGGAATGGCCAATGAATGCTGGCCTTGCCAGCGACGCCCACATCCTGTGAATGAATAAAAAAAATCCTCTCTTCTCACCTGCCTGAAAGTCTGGTTCTTTCCTCTGGCCCTCTCCTCTCTGTCTTACTCTCCTTTGCCTCTCTCCTCTCACTTTCTCTCTCTGTTTTCTGATGCGCGCTCTCTTCTGGTTCTGCTTGTCTCTCTGTCCTCTACTTCTCGCTCCCCTTTTAGCACAGAACATTTTCAGAAAGATTCCATTATCTCCAAGAATATAATGCCAACTTCAAAAGACATGTCCTCCGCGCACAAAAGCAGTGGGAGAGATTTGCCCGGGGCTCTTTAAAATTGTCTGGCCTGGAGAACTGTGGAGCCAAGGCTGCCCCCTGACTAGTCAAAATCCACCAATCACGGAGCAATCTTTTCCAGACCTGCAGGCCCGGGAACGTGGCACAGTTTGAAGGAGCTGACGTCGGCTTGGATGACAAACACAAGAAGAACTAACAAGAGATTCACAGGCCGGATCGATGAAGCCTGTGGGCAGCCTCTTGGAGATCACTGGTCCAATGTGCTACAGCTAGGGTTGCCAACCCTCCAGGATTGCCCTGAAGTCTCCAGGAATTGAAGATTAATCTCCAGGACACAGCTGCAATTAACCCAGGAGAAATATCACAGGGGCATTAAACAAAATTGTGCTTTTTCCATTTTCTTTGAACATTTTCATTTATTAGTTATAAAAACTATTGAATGGAGGGGGGAGGAAGGCTGTTTCACTAACAGTTAAGATTAATCCAATTGGGTAACAAAAGTCTTGCTTCCTACCCAATTGGTAGCGCTCCTGGAGGACGGGCCAAAGGCGGTAGTGTGGGGGGCGAGTTGATTCGAGGCGGGAGGTCATGTGATGAAACCTCCAGGGATATACCCAACCAGAGTTGGCAACCCTAACTATAACCCCCAATACAACACATTCCTATAGCTTCTCTCACTAACAGAGAATCTGTGTAAATCACCCCTATTAAAATACAATTTTCTATGGCTCTTAAAGCTGACTTTCCTTCATAGTGCTGCATTTATCAATAGCACCTCCCAAACCCATGACTTCTACCTAGAAGGACAAGAGCAGCAGATGCATGGGAACACCATCACCTCCAAGTCCCCCTCCAAGTCACGCACCATCCTGACTTGCACATATATCACCCATCGCTTCATCGTCGCTGGATCTGGAACTTCCTACCTAACTGCAGCGTGGGAGTACCTTCACCACACGGATTGCAGCGGTTGCAGAAGGCGGCTCACCACCACCCTGCCCTGAAGATCATTCCCAGTATTAATCACTCCGTGTGTGAAGATATGCTTCCTGACATCAGTCCTGAACTTGCCCTTTATCTGTTATTAACTATGTCCCTTTTTCCTACAGTCATGGTTTAATTTCAAATAGTGCTCTGGATTAACCTGCAAATTCTTTTCCTTCAGGTACTTATCCAATTCCCTTTTAAAAGCCACGATTGAGTCTGCCTCCACCACTCTTTCAGTCAATGTATTCCAGATCCTAGCCACTCGCTCTGTAAAAAAGTTTTTCCTCATGTCGCCTTTAGTTCTTTTGCCAATCACCTTAAATCTGTGTCCTCTGGTTCTCGACCATTCTGCCAATGGGAACAGTTTCTCTCTATCTACTCTGTCTAGACCCCTCATGATTTTGAATACCTCTATCAAATCTCCTCTCAACCTTCTTTGCTCTAAGGAGAACAACCACAGCTTCTCTAGTCTATCCACGTAACTGAAGTCCCTCATCCCTGGAACCATTCTCGTAAATCTTTTCTGCACCCTCTCCAAGGCCTTCACATCCTTCCTAAAGTCCAGTGCCCAGAATTGGACACAATACTCCAGTTGAGGCCAAACCAGTGTTTTATAAAGGTTCATCATAACTTCCTTGCTTTTGTACTCTATGCCTCTATTTATGAAGCCCAGTATCCCATATGCTTTTTTAACCGCTTTCTCAACCTGTCCTGCCACCTTCAATGATTTGTGCACATATACCCCCAGGTTTCTCTGTTCATGCACCCACTTTAGAATTGTACCCTTCAGTTTATATTGCCTCTCCTCGTTCTTCCTACCAAAATGTATCACTTCGCACTTTTCTGCGTTAAATTTCATCTGCCACGTGTCCGCCCATTTCACCAGCCTGTCTATGTCTTCTTGAAGTCTAACACTTTCCTCCTCACTGTTCACTATACTTCCAAGTTTTACTTAGTATCTTATATACCTTGATAGGATCACCTCTCATTTACTTCATTTCAAGGTTAAGAGTCTGAGGTTTTCTAACCTGCCATCATAACTCCGTCCTCTGACACTAGGGATCATCCTTGTGGTCCTTCTCTGCACTCCTTCTAGGCCTTGGTTGTTTCCCTCGTGCCTCAGTGACTAGTACTGAATGCAGTCCTCAAGGTGCAGATGGCCGTAGCATTATTCAGCTTCAGCATGACCAGATTTTGTAGCAGAGACCAGATTGATAATTGACATGTTGTATGACTGACATGTTTATTCACAATACACAAACTGAGAGTCTGGCACAATACAAACTCACTCATCACTTTAAGGGTGCTGTGTCAGAACATAGATAGTTAAATGCATTTAGCAAATGTTTGGTGAGCTATATTTTTGATCTGGGCATAAAAGAAATTAAGATTTTGCAGAATGATGGTTTGCTGATTGACTATATTCTTCAGCCTGGAATCTCAATGAACAAACACTAGCACTTGTTGCAGATCTGAGATTCCCCCCAATCCTTTCTATTTGTGGAGAACTGCTTCTACGGTATGTGCAAATCACAAGAACCCAAAGTCAAGCAGTACTGGAATGGGATCACAGGGTCTAGTAATATTTTGTTGGGAAGTCTCGAGGTCTAGCAGCAGTAGGAAGGGGAGGGGTCCTAGGCACACTGAATAGGGATGTTCTAGGAACACTGAAGCAAATCTGCATAACATTAGAAATGCAGGCTAGGAGTTTGAGAGTGCAGCCCTACGATCTGGGAATGGGATTGGAGGCAAGGAGGAATCTGGGTCAGGAGTTCCTGGATTCCAACAAAACTGGGGAAGGGATTTCAGAGAAATGGCAGGCTAGAATCTGGCAGTATTAGGGGTTCATGGGATCTAGCAGTAATGGGGGAAGGGGGGGTGGTGGGGAGTAGAACTCTGAGTATGGGGGCGAGGTCAAGGAGAATGGGACCAAAACTGTCCTCAGTCTCTTTTGAAGCATCAGGGCCTATGCTCCAAATCCACCCAACACCTTTCCGCTTATCAGCCTCCTCTCCTGACCCATCCACAGCTCATTTTGTGCCTTCTCCAACCATTTAAGGGTAAATTATGAGATTCTTAAAATGAATGGATGGAAAATCATGGGCTGGCCAGAAGAAAAGTGGAAAAGTTCCCTTTTAGTGCACTATTAGTGAGTTGGCCCACTTATACAGTCATTAATGAAAACAAATTTCAATAAACAAAGATTACCTCATAAAATGCTCAAAAGTTCATCTTTCACAATGTTTTTCATATGTAAAAAAAGTAATTTAACCTCAAAAAAAATTCAAAATAGTTTTTTTAAACTAAATATATAGAACCAAAATAAAGGAATTATTAACTAAAAACACATCCATTCTCAGTAAGCAATCTTTTTGCGTACTTTTCTAACCATCAACAAAGAAACTATGCTTGTTTTATGAAAGGGAAATCATGTTTAACAAATTTGCTGGAGTTCTTTGAGGAGGTAACGAGCAGGGTGGACAAGGGTGAGCCAGTGGATGTGGTGTATTTGGATTTCCAGAAGGCATTCGATAAGGTGCCACATAAAAGGTTACTGCATCAGATAAGAGCTCACGGAATTGGGGGTAATATATTAGCATGGATAGAGAATTGGCTAACTAACAGAAAACAGAGAGTCGGGATAAAGGGGTCATTTTCCAGTTGGCAAACAGTAACTGGTGGGGTGCCACAGGGATCGGTGCTGGGGCCTCAACTATTTACAATCTACATTAATGACTTGGATGAAGGGACCGAGTGTAATGTAGCCAAGTTTGCGGATGATACAAAGATGGGTGGGAAAGCAAGTTGTGCAGAGGACTCAAAGAACCTGCAAAGGGATATAGACAGGCTAAATGAGTGGGCAAATATTTGGCAGATGGAGTATAATGTGGGAAAGTGCGAGGTTATACACTTTGACAGGAAAAATAAAAAAGCAAATTATTATTTAAATGAAGAGATTACAAAATGCTACAGTTCAGAGGGACCATGGGGTCCTTGTGCATGAAACACAAAAAGTTAGCATGCAGGTACAGCAAGTAATCAAAAAGGCAAATGGAATGTTGGCCTTTATTGCAAGGGGGTTGGAGTATAAAAGCAGGGAAGTCCTGCTACAACTGTACAAGGTATTGGTGAGACCACACCTTGAGTACTGCGTACAGTTTTGGTCTCCTTATTTAAGGAAGGATATACTTGCATTGGAGGCAGTTCAGAGACGATTCACTAGGTTAATTCCAGAGATGAGGGGGTTGACTTATGAAGAAAGGTTGAGCAGGTTGGGCCTATACTCATTGGAATTTAGAAGAATGAGAGTTGATCTTATTGAAACATGTAAGATACTGAAGGGGCTCGACAAGGTAGATGCAGAGAGGATGTTTCCCCTCGTGGGGAAATCTAGAACGCGGGGGCACAGTTTTAGAATAAAGGGTCGCCCTTTTAGAACTGAGATGAGGAGGAATTTCTTCGCTCAGAGGGTTGTAAATCTGTGGAATTCTCTGCCCCAGAGAGCTGTGGAGGCTGGGTCATTAAATACATTTAAGGTGGAGATAGACAGATTTTTGCAAGATAAAGGAGTGAAGGGTTATGGGGAGCGGGCTGGGAAGTGGCTTTGAGCCCAAGATCAGCCATGATCTTATTGAATGGCGGAGCAGGCTCGAGGGGCCAAGTGGTCTATTCCTGCTCCTATTTCTTATGCTCACAGGTGTCGGAGCATTTCATATGCAAAACAGCATGTCTTAATACAGGTCATCATTTGCCTGAAATAAATCTTTGAAAATTCAATCGCCAATTTCTTTCAAAGTCTTTAGTAAAAAGCTAAGAAATGCTCAAATCTGCACCGGATGATGGGACACGCCTACCTTTCAACTCCTGGTAACATGTAAATTGCATGCTGGGAAATCCTGCCAACTACACATCCTCAGAATGCACAGCGTGGTTGAAACGGTTGAGGAAAATATTGGAAGCAGCCTAGATGTTTTAAGACAGCTTGAGGTTTTGAAGTTAACATTTTTAGTGAAAATTAACACTCGAGACAATTTAATGGGCAAATTTAGTCTTGTCACTGAAATATTTCATGTTTTGAATTTCTTGTTTACTTTATTTTAGACCTTACTGATTTCAGTTATTGAGTAAAAGGCTGACATTTTTCATAAAGCATTGAGTGATTCAATTGATTTATTGGGAAATCATGATGGCAAAGTATGTGCATAGGGAATCTTTATGTCCTTAGAGAGAGGTTACAAATTTCAGGTCAGCACTAGATATTGTCTCGGGTTTAGCATCATTGGTTTCTCCCATAAGCAGACCCACCCCGTCCGTCCCTTACGATCAAGAGTTTACCTTTACTGCCCAATATCTAGAACCAGGGATTGTAACACCGTGACCTCTCGCTAGGTGTCCTGGATACTGTTATCTCCCACGTGGTCCCAAGTGTTTCTCCTGTATTCCGGAAGGTAGATTAATAAACACTCCAGTGAGACAAGGCCAACTGTAAACCAACAAACTGATTTATTTTACGTGTAATATGAACATAATATAGCTTTGAATATGTTTTAATTTATTTCATAATGCTCCTTGTGATGTAGAAAATAACAAAGCACGTCACTCTATTCTATTTATAGGTTACATTCATATTAAAAACTAGCAAATCCCTGAAACTAGTCAGCTCTAATCTTAGTGAGAGAGAACTCTCTCTCTCTGTGACTGTTCACACTCCAAAATTACAGCAGATTGGCTTCCTGTCTAGCTGGACAGAAAGACAAAGACTTGACCTCTGACTTCCCAGCCCCAGCTCTCAATGTTGGGGATTGGTCATTTGAGCTGCCAATCGAACCTGCTGCCACCTTCCCAGATCTGGGTCCCATAGCAACTACTCCCCTCCGGCTGGCCTCAAATGAATGGGGCCATTTCAACCAATTATGTATGAATGTTACTGGAATGCATCAACAAACCCATTGTCTTAAACTGGTGTGTTACGCAAAAAAATGCCAATTTGGGCAGACACTTCAATCATAATGGCTCCATTCATTTGAACAGCATGGGGAGGCAAAGTGAAAGGTCAGGGGTCATGGAGAGGAAGGTTCTTCAATTCTCAACAGCTGTTTTGGGAGTAAAAAACGTATTTATTTTAAATAGACCCGTGGAGGGAAAATTATAAATATGGAATCCCCATATAGGGCCCCTCCAGTGATATCTGGGAGCCCTGAAATACTGGGTGACTGTTATGTTCTTCATTACCAAGTGTCCTTCATAGTTCATTTATATTAACAACACATTAAAACAAACTTACATTCCTGTCGACACTGGCTATCTAGGCTCACAAATGAAGAATGGCCAATTGGACAAGATACTACCCCAGCGTTTTTATGACAAGGAAGGGGAGAAAATTGCCCAGAGAAGAAAGGAGACATTTAAAAAAATTCAAAAAAGTCAGAAATGGTGAGGGCACTGGAAACTATTTAACATTTTTTACTTTGCCACAAGTCTTTCCCACTAGATTATGTTTTTAATGTTATTTGGTAATGTAAATTGACTATGAATAATTAAGTACTTAATATACATCAACATCATTTATTATTTAGCAAAAAAAAGTGCACTTCCACAGTATTTGTTGGTACACGGAAATGTTTGAAGTTACACAGGGTCACGCTCCCCTGTCATTAGCAAAGGAAGGAGATGCAGTGGCCATCATGCAGTAGATTGTCTCTGCACTGTTTTGAGCTGAGGTTTAATTAGATAGACAGTTAGGACTGGACCAAAAGCATTCAGTGTCGAGCTGTGGTACACTACTCTGACTGGAACTTCCAACAGGTGAGTGGGGGGTCGGGGGGGGGGGGGGGGGGGTGGTGGAGAGAAAGAGCAGGGACGAGGGAAAAGATGCTATAAAACAGGGGAATAAAGACTGAGTTTACCCAATGTCAGGTCATTAACAAACTCTCCTAGCCTAGTGTGCAAGCTCCCTAAGTTTCTATATGAAATGTAAAGATTAGATAGAGCTTCCGTTCTTTCATGAGATTAGATGAATAACGTAATTATAGCACTAGGACTGCCATCAATTCATCTTTAGGAGACAGAGTCTGGTTTTGAAATTTTTAGAATGGAAACTAGACATTATTAAATGTCTGGATTTTACAACTGAAGTGCCTTTGTTTCTACTTCTTTTCCGTGCCTTATGATGCAGAGGGATTAGTTCTGAACATCTTTGATGAATTCTCATCAGTAACAAAGGAAACACCAGCATTCAACCCTGATCTCACTCCTACCTTCAGATTTGGGCTCGACAAAAAACAAAACAGCAACCAGAGGTGCCACAAACAGTAATTCCACCAGACAGTGAGCATTGCTCCAGCCTCCCTGGCTGAACAGCCCTCAACCATTATCCAGGGAAGATTCCCAATCTGTGAAGCGAGCAGGATAAGGTCAAAGTCAATCTTTACAGCATCATAAAATGGAACACTTCATTGCCTGAAAAGGTAGTCGCAGCAGTAAGCAGACAATGGAGTGATTGATTGATAAATATTTGGAATTTTAATATCTCGAGGGCATTTTACATAAAATGTATATTTGGCCCAACTGGCCTATGCCAGTGTTTGTGCTCCACACGGGCCTCCTCCCATTTTAGGAAGAGGGATAACTAGGGACTAGGTGGTTGAAAACTTAATGGTCTGTAAGTTTTGCTCCATTCAACTTGGATCATCAGGATGTTACTTTCAGTTGTACAATAGAGCAATTGCAGGAGCTGTTCACTCACCTCTAGCAGAAACAGAGGCTAGAATTTTAATTTGGAGGCGGGTCGGGGGTGGAACTAGAAAGTGGTCAAAAAACCTGATATAAAAGGGTTTCCCGCAGGCCCTGCTGAATTTAACGGTAGGGCCTGATTAACATTTGAATGTTCTGGGGTTTTTTCGGGTTTCAGTTTTTTTTAACTCTTCAATCTCCCACCCGACCCCAAACCACCTGTTTTTGGGGTTAAAATACCCCCCCCAGAATGCTTAAGCTGAGGCATGTGTTGCATCATTAAATATGCAGGCCTGATATCACGATGTGCTGTCATGAGAACCAGAATCTCACACAGGATTGTACATAAATTACTGACAAAACACCCGCAGATGAAGAGAGTTCCACTCTCCGAGTTCCCGAGGTGAGGCCTCACCAGGTATTGTCAGCATCGTTCGACTCTCCGACTCTCGGAACAAAGCAGCAGCTGCAAACTCCAGCTAGTCACTCGCCTGCAGCAGTACAATGATTTGGGGGGGGGGGGGGGAGGTGGGTGGTGGAAATAGGCAGGGCGGGGGCAGGGCGGGGGCAGGGTGGGATAGGCAGGGTGGGGGCGGGGTGTGATGGGGTAGGCAAGGCGGGGTGGGATAGGCAGGGTGGGGGCGGGGTGTGACGGGGTAGGCAAGGCGGGGGCGGGGTGGGATAGGCAGGGTGGGGGGGGTAGGCAGGTTGAGGGATGGGTGGGGTAGGCAGGGTGGGGGGGATGGGTGTTTCTGCAGCTTTAGTTCTGATGTTTGCAAATTCTTGCTCATTATACAAGTGATGCTACTCTTGGCCAATCAACAGTAGGATAGTTAATGGCGGGGGAGAGGTGGTAGGTGACACGGGGAGACCAATGCCAAGGGGGAAGTTACGCACACGCACACACAACCTGGGCCAACTAGAACTTCTGCTCAGAAAATATTATACTTTGGTTCATTAGTCTCTAATGTTGAAATTTTAAAAAGACAAGCTAAGTTGATAAATAACTGCCTAGTGTGGTACTGATTCAGATCAGGCAGCCCCCAGGTTTTGTCCCTGGTCTGTGTTGAATTAGCTGATTGCAGTTGGGGCACTATAATCGGCCTTGGGTAGAGAAGGGGGGGGGGGTTGAGATTAGTCGGGATTTCAAATCCTGAGTGAGTGACCCTTGCTGCAATGCGTGTGCGCAGACATCAGGTGAAGAAAACCGGCCTCCGTTGTGCTTCACCCCATGGATCAATATCCTGCCGAGCACTGTAAAGTTTGCATGTAAAGAATGGGCATTTGGGTGAGATACTGAAAGACTCCTGGCACCGCTGGAACCCTCCCCCAATGGAACAGAAGTCTACATTGTGCGGTTTTATAATCTGACTCATGACTTCCAGCACTCCTAGTCAGCATCATTTAATGAAAACCAAAAGTCCCAGCAGAGCAGCCTCGGTCACAGGAGCTTTCAACAGGAACTAGAAGTGGATCAGAGAAAGCAGATCCCTGGGAGCAGGCAGGTCTCCTTTACATCAAAACTCTTTTATTGTGCTTTTTGTTTTGTAAGGTGAAAACTAGATATACAACTTTGCAAAGGTATCAACAGTAGTAAAGTTTCCAGTAAATGGTCATCTTTAAACTTGCACAGGAGCGAAAAAGCACTTTTAACCATTTGAAGCCATATTTGCCGGAGTTAAAACTGCTGTTGGCCACAGCTGTTAGAGAGACTGTAAACTGTCAACACACTGTGGAGTCATTACATGATCCAATTTACAGCTTCAGATAGGCTAGAAGAGTCTATAAATTGCACATTTTATAATAGTTCTATATCTTTCCTCTAATAATTTACAAAATTTACAACTTTATGTCACATACTAACCTGCACTCCATACAGAATCATATTCAGAGACCCAGTCACAACAGAAACATTCTGACCTCATTTTGCACAATGCCCGGAAGCACTGAAACTAGGATTGCACTATTTTTAAAAAAAAGAACGCACAGCAGTCCTGTATATACTTGGAATTAGTTCGCCACAGCCTGGGGACCTTCAGGAATCAAAGAAGCAAAGAAGGTTTTGAAGAACACCCAGGTCTTATTCGCAAGCGTGGTCCTAGCCACCTCAGCCTCAGGAGCCAGTGCAGTCTGTGTGTCATCATCGCTTCCAGAGTTACTCGCTACTTCAAGATCTTGATCCGGTGTTCCGCTCTGCAACCCACAGACCGAGGAAATCAGAGCTTTGTTCAATTAGTCACACACACACACACAACCTTAACACCATAATTTAACTTGAATCAAGCGTGCAGAATTTCTGTTTATTCCGCAGCTTTTAAAGACTTTCCCACCCAATAACAGAACTTGTATTTACATAGCACCTTTAAAACGTCCCAAGGCACCTCACATCAGACAAAATTTGACACCGAGCCACATATTAGGACAGGTGACCAAAAGCTTGGTTAAAGAGGTAGGTTATAAGAAGCGTCTTAAGGAGGAGAGAGAGGTGGAGAGGTTTGGGGAGGGAATTCCAGAACTTAGGGCCCAGACAGCTGAAGGCACGCCACCAATAGTGGTGCAAAGGAAATCAGGGATGCACAAGAGACCAGATTGGAGGAACAGAGTTCTCGAAGGGTTGTAGGGCTGGAGGAGGATACAGAAATAGGGGGGGGGGGGGGGGGGGGGGGGGGGGCGAGGCCACAGAAGGATTTAACATAATAAGAAGAACATAAGAAATAGGAGCAGGAGTAGGCCATTGGCCCTTCGAGCCTGCTCTGCCATTCAACAAGATCATGGCTGATCTTCTACCTCAACTCCACCTTCCCACACTATCCCCATATCCCTTAATTCCCTAAGTTCCCAAAAATGTATCGACCTCTGTCTTGAATATACTCAACGACTGAGCATCCACAGCTCTCTGGGGTAGAGAATTCCAAAGATTCACAACCCTTTGAGTGAAGAAATTCCTCCTCATCTCAGTCCTAAATGGCTGACCCCTTACTATGTGACCATGACCCCATGTTCTAGAGTCCCCAGCCAGGGAAAACATTTTCTCAGCATTAACCCTGTCAAGCCCCTTAAGAATTTTATATGTTTCAATTAGATCACCTCTCATTCTTCTAAACTCTAAGGAATATAGGCCTAGTCTACTCAATCTCTCCTCATAGGGTAATCCCCTCATCCCAGGAACCAGTCTAGTGAACCTTTGTTGCACGCCCTCCAAGGCAAGTATGTCTTTCCTTAGGTAAGGAGACCAGAACTGTACACAGTACTCCAGGTGTGGCCTCACCAATGCCCTGTATAACTGTAGTAAGACTTCTTTACTTTTATTCTCTAATCCCTTTGTAACAAAAGCTAACATACCATTTCCTTCCCTAATTGCTTGCTGTACCTGCATGTTAACTTTCTGTAATTCATGTACAAGGACACCCAGGTCCCTCGGAGTGCAAACATTTCCCAATCTCTCACCATTCAAAAAATATTCTGCTTTTTTGTTTTTCCTACCAAAGTGGATAACTTCACACTTCCCCACATTGTATTCCAATTGCCATGTTCTTGCCCAACAGTCAACCAGTCTATATCTCTCTGCAGCCTCTTTGCGTCCTCCTCACAGCTTACTTTCCCACCTAACTTTGTATCATCAGCAAACTTGGATACGTTACATTCAGTCCCTTCATCTAAGTCATTAATAAATATAGATTGTAAATAGATGAGGCCCAAGCACTGATCCTTGCAGTACCCCGCTGGTTACAGCCTGCCAACTCGAAAAAGTCCCGTTTATTCCTACTCTCTGTTTTCTGTCCATTAACCAATTCTCAATCCATGCTAATATATTACCCCAATACCATGAGTCTTAATTGTGTAATAACCTCGTGTGTGGCACCTTATCGAATGCTTTTTGAAAATCCAAATATACTACATCCACTGGTTCCCCCTTATCCATCCTATTAGCTACATCTTCGAAAAACTCAAACAGATTTGTCAAACACAATTTCTCTTTCATAAAACCATGTTGACTCTGCCTAATCATATTATGATTTTCTAAGTGCCCTGTTACCACATCCTAATAATAGATTCTAGCATTTTGCCTACTACTGATAGCAGGCTAACTGGCCTATAGTTCCCCATTTTTTCTCTTCCTCCTTTCTTAAATAGCGCGGTTATGTTTGCTACCTTCCAATCCTTGGCGACTGTTCTAGAATCTGGAATATTCTGGAAGATTAATACCAGTGCATCCACTATCTCTGCAGCTACCGCTTTTAAAACCCTAGATGCAGGTCATCAAGTCCAGGGGATTTGTCGCCACTTAGTCCCATTAATTTCTCAGTACTATGTCTTTACCTATTCTGATTTCTTTAAGTTCCTCATTCTCGCTAGACCCTTGGTTCCCCATTATTTCCGGAGTGTTTTTTGTGTCTTCTACTGTGAAGACAGATACAAAATATTTGTTTAATGTCTCTGCCATTTCCTTATTGCCCATTATAATTTTGCCCGTCTCTGCCTCTAATGGGCCCACGTTTACTTTCACGAATCTCTTCCTATTTACATACCTATAGAAACATTTACAATCTGTTTTTATGTCTCTTGCTAATTTACTCTAATATTCTTTTTCTCTTTCCTTATCAATTTCTTGGTCCTCTTTTGCTGAATTCTAAAATGCTCCCAATCCTCAGGCTTACTATTCTTTATGGCAACATTATAAGCCTCTTCCTTTGATCTAATACTATCTTTAACTTATCTTGTTAGCCAAGGTTGGACCACTTTTCCTGTGGGGTTTTTGTACCTTAAAGGAATGTATATTTGTTGTAAATTATGTATTAATTCTTTAAATGCTAGCCATTGCTTCTCTACCGTCATACCTTTTAATGTAGTTTCCTAATCTACCTTAGCCAACTCGACCCTCATAGCTACGTAGTTTGCTTTGCTTAGATTTAAGGCCCTAGTTTCAGATTTATCTAAATCACTTTCAAACTCAATATAAAATTCTTTCATATTATGGTCACTCTTCCCTAAAGGCCCCTTTACTACAAGGTTATTAATGAACCCTTTCTCATTGCACAATACTAGACCTAAAATAGCCTGTTCCCTAGTTGGTTCCTCAACATACTGATCTAGAAAACTATCTTATATACATTCCATGAATTCGTCTTCCACATTATTACTGCAAATCTGGTTTACCCAGTCTATATGTAGATTAAAGTCCCCCATGATTACTGTATTACCCTCGTTATATATGTGCCTCTAATTTCCTGATTTATACTCTGCCCTACATTACAACTGCTGTTTGGGGGCCAAGTTAAAGATGCAATGAAGCAGAGAGCATCTTGTCCATTAGGGACTGGGCATTGAACCGATTTATTTAGGGTGCTTTATACAGGTTCTTACTCAGCAAAGGGAACCATAATGATCAATATGACATGTATTACAAAGGTACAACAGGAAAAGTGACATGGAGGCTGTACAGTAACTATTGAAGGTTTCAAGTTTCAATCTCCTGTTCTGCCACATTCTTTGCATTAGGGATACATAGAATAAGCTTTGTGCCTTGTTTGTAAGGTAGTGTTGGGTGTTGAGCATTTTATAAAAACAGATTTTGTTTTCTGAAGTCCTCCCAGTGTCGTCCACCTACTCCTGAGGAGTGGATGGTCTGGAGATTTGCTCCAAGACCTCCACCAGCATTACTCTGCAAAGAGCACCAGGACCTGCACAGTCACTGCCTGGACTGACTGGCACCCTGAATTCCCCCTTCTCTCAGTGGGTACACTCTATTTCCCCACAACGGAACAACTGAGACTGAAAACCTCATCACCTACGCAATAATTATTGGGACATCTGCATCCAACTTCATTCACATCACAGATGCAGTTTTGATCGCAACACCAGTGACTTCAAAGGATGCTTTTCAAAATAGGCTTACAACAATTCAGCAGACAAATTGCAAAGGTTTTGCTTAATTATGATTACGAGCCTTGTAGTAAGCAACTGTCTTCTTAACAAAACCACTGGGTATATTTTATTTGAACTCTAATAGCTGCTGTATTACCAACTCTCTGTCCTCTATTCAAATAAACTGTGTGTAAATTCCACTGACCTCTTCTTGCACATTATCCTGGTTATCTTGATTCTCCTGGTGTTCCCGATTTTCCTGGTTTTCGTGATTCGGATTGGCTGCCTCCGCTGGCCCATTGTCATTTGGTACTGGCTGTACTGGTGCTGGATGCCTGAACGGGAACCAACCAGCACGATGCCTGCAGGGAAACCACAGGACACACCTTTAGTTATCAGGCAAACAGTAAGCAAGTAGCCCCCAGGAAGAAGGACTATTCAACACCTGGAGGATAACACGGCATTTAGTTTGCAACAGGTTTCTGTAGGAGACTTTGCTTCCCCAACACTGTGAATGTAACAAAACTGAACATTAAAACAAACTCGTAGAATAATCTGCTAGATAGTGTATGGAGCTGAATCCCATCAGATTTCAAGGCCGAACACTTGCTTGGGAAGGCTCAATAACTAAGTGCACCACTTGGTGCGGTACTGAGCTCTACAAATCAGGAAGGTGCTGGTTGATGCTGATTTAGTTAACCTCAGCTGGGGTGGCATAGGGATGCCACAGTTGGTTTCTGTGCCTTTGGGCAAGGCTGCAGGGGGGGGGGTTAATAATCAACCAATCACTATCCAGTGATCCCCTTCCCCACTGGAAGCATCTTGTGGGTAATTTTAACTTTTATCAGTGGGCAATAGACAGGCACGAGTGAATTGGCAGCCCGCTTTATACCTTGGCCGATTATCTACTCCATTGCAAAAGAAAAATCAGGTGTGGTGTAAAACAGACTGCTGATTCACTACTGCCTGTTTTATGCCCACCCATAAAATTACCCACCCCCACCGTGAATTTGTATGTCAGCTGTGGGCTGGGTTGGGCTTGGATCATTCTCCCACAGTCGAATAACCAGTTAACACTGAAATAAAATATCTGCGCAACTGGTCATTCCCTATGTAGTGTTTCTGGACATGGTGCCAAGCTTAATATGCATTATATAACCATAGTAATCCCAAGAGAAGATTCTAAAAAAGTCTCTTCAAAAAAGTTGATATATTTCTGTAATAACAACAGAAAACGCTGGAAAAACTCAGCAGGCCAGGCAGCATCCGTGGAGAGAGAAAGAGAGTTAACGTTTCAGGTCGATGACCTTTCGTCAGAACTGTGAAGAGCCGGAAATCAAATAGATTTAAGGCCAGAGTAAAGCTGGGAAAAGGGGGAGGGGATAAAATAACAAAGGGGGAGATGAAGAGACATTAAGAGACATTAAGAGATATGCAAGGCTAGAGGTGGTGTTAATGTGACAGATTAAGGCTGAAAGAAGTGTGAAATCCACTGGCAGAATGAAGGACAGCTGCCAGCTTCTAGGAGGAAAAAAAAGGTGGGGGGGGGGGCAAATAAAAGGATGGAAAAAATAAAATATAAATGTGATTGGAAAATATAAAATATATAAAATATATGTAAAATATAAATGAATTTCGAGCTCGGCACGATGCTGAGCTCTTTTTCCGCCGCCTCCGTCTCCGTGCCCACTTCTCTGGCCAGGAGTCTTTCCCCGCACGGCTGACCCTTTCTCCCGCTTTCTGAATTCTCGTTCCACCTGGACCCCTCCCTCTGGCCTCTTACCCTCTCTAGATCTTTTCATTGCTAACTGCCGCCGTGACATCGGCCAGCTCAATTTCTCTGCTCCCCTCACTCACTCCAACCTACCTCCCTCTGAACTTGCAGCACTCCATTCTCTCCGATCCAACCCTGACATTGTCATTAAACCTGCTGACAAGGGTGGCGCTGTTATTGTTTGGCGAACCGACCTCTACCTAGCGGAAGTTGAACGCCAACTCTCTGACACCTCCTCCTACCTCCACCTGCACCATGACCCCACTACTGAACATCAAGCCACCGTGTCCAAGACCGTCACTGACCTCATCTCCTCTGGAGATCTTCCCCCCACGGCCGCCAACCTCATAGTTCCCCAACCGCGCACAGCCCGCTTCTACCTCCTTCCCAAGATCCACAAACAGGACTGCCCCGGTAGACCCATCGTTTCAGCCTGTTCTTGCCCCACGGAACTTATCTCTTCCTATCTCGACTCTATTTTTTCTCCCCTTGTCCAGTCTCTTCCCACCTACATCCGCGACTCATCCGATGCCCTCCGCCATTTTAACAGTTTCCAGTTCCCAACCGTCTCCTCTTCACTATGGATGTACAATCCCTCTACACCTCCATTCCCCACCAGGATGGCCTGAGGGCGCTCCGCTTCTTCCTTGAACAGAGGCCCAACCAGTCCCCATCCACCACCACCCTCCTCCGCCTGGCTGAACTTGTTCTCACATTGAACAACTTCTCCTTTGACTCTACCCATTTCCTCCAAATTAAAGGTGTTGCTATGGGTACCCGCACGGGTCCTAGCTATGCCTGCCTTTTCGTGGGATATGTGGAACACTCTTTGTTCCAGTCCTACTCGGGTCCCCTCCCTCACCTCTTTTTCCGGTACATTGATGACTGTATCGGTGCCGTCTCCTGCTCTCGCCCTGAACTAGAACATTTCATTCACTATGCTTCCAATTTCCACCCTTCCCTCACCTTCACATGGTCCATCTCCGACTCTTCCCTTCCCTTCCTCGACTTCTCCATCTCCATCTCTGGGGATAGGTTATTGACTAACATTCACTACAAGCCCACTGACTCCCACAGCTACCTGGACTACACTTCCTCCCACCCCGCCTCCTGTAAGGACTCTATTCCATTCTCCCAGTTTCTCCGTCTCCGCCGCATCTGCTCTGATGATGCCACCTTCCATACCAGTGCTTCCGACATGTCTTCCTTTTTCCTCAACCGAGGATTCCCCTCTACCGTGGTCGACACGGCCCTCGACCGTGTCCGTTCTATCTCCCGCACTTCTGCCCTCACCCCTGCCCCTCCCTCCCGGAACCACGATAGGGTTCCCCTTGTCCTCACCTTTCACCCCACCAGCCTCCACATTCAACGGATCATCCTCCGCCATTTCCGCCACCTCCAGCGTGATCCCACCACCAAACACATCTTCCCCTCACCTCCCCTTTCAGCATTCCGCAGGGACCGCTCCCTCCGCGACACCCTAGTCCACTCCTCTACCACCCCCAGCACCCCTTCCCCTTCGCCCGGCACCTTCCCGTGCACGCGCAGGAGATGCAACACATGCCCTTACACCTTCCCTCTTCCCACTGTCCAGGGCCCCAAACACCCCTTCCAGGTGAATCAGCGATTTACTTGTACTTCCTGCAATTTAGTATACTGTATTCGCTGCTCACGATGTGGTCTCCTCTACATTGGGGAGACCAAACGCAGATTGGGTGACCGCTTTGCGGAACACCTCCGTTCAGTCCGTAAGGGGGACCCCGAGCTCCCGGTGGCCTGTCACTTTAATTCACCGCTTCACTCCCACTCTGACCTCACCGTCCTCGGCCTATTACACTGTTCCACGGAAGCGCAGCGTAAGCTCGAGGAACAGCACCTCATCTTTCGTTTAGGCACGCTACAGCCCTCTGGACTCAATATCGAGTTCAACAATTTTAGATCATAACCTCAGCTCCAATCACATTTATATTTTATTTTTTCCATCCTTTTATTTGCCCCCCCCCCACCTTTTTTTTCCTCCTAGAAGCTGGCAGCTGTCCTTCATTCTGCCAGTGGATTTCACACTTCTTTCAGCCTTAATCTGTCACATTACCACCACCTCTAGCCTTGCATATCTCTTAATGTCTCTTAATGTCTCTTCATCTCCCCCTTTGTTCTTTTATCCCCTCCCCCTTTTCCCAGCTTTACTCTGGCCTTAAATCTATTTGATTTCCGGCTCTTCACAGTTCTGACGAAAGGTCATCGACCTGAAACGTTAACTCTCTTTCTCTCTCCACGGATGCTGCCTGGCCTGCTGAGTTTTTCCAGCGTTTTCTGTTGTTATTTCAGATTTCCAGCATCCGCAGTATTTTGCTATCGATATATTTCTGTGATTCTTTCCCATACTGCTGGTTTTCAGTAGATAAAAAGGTTGAGATGGAACACGATCAGGATCATTAAAGCACTAAATAGCATCGACAATGTGGATGTAAGCAGGCCATTTTACTTCAGCTATTAGTAATAGAAATAAATAGAGGACTTGAAAACAGCGTTGAATCTAGCAAGCCTTAAATGAGATTAAAGAATAGAAAGAAACTCAACAGAGCACAATGCAGGCAGTAATCAGAGCCCTATAGGGCAAAATTGGGTTGTGCCCCCTTTGGGGCGCTAACTTTGCTGGGGCGCTACTTTTAGCACCCCGAAAAAGTTAGCGCCCCTGCGCCAGAAATTCACTGGTAGCACCCCAAGAGGGAGGCAGGGCACTACTGGAAGCGCCCCGCCTCCCTCTTGCGGTGCTGCGAGTGAATATCGCGGTGCTACATGCAGCAGCGCCATGCGCTGTGGCATGTCGCGCCACGGTACTGCAGGCCTTCCTTCCCTTATTAAAGGGGAGGGGCCTAGCGCAGCGCGACCCGGGGCCCAGCTGGGCCACCAGGGATCGCAGTGCCGGACTCACGGAGCGCGGCTGGCACCCCGTGGGGGGGGGGGGGGGGGGGCTGCACAGGAGGCCGGGGACGGCAAAGCGGGCAGGTGCTGGCAGGCGGCCAGCAACAAAAATGGCCACCCGGCACCTCCCCTTTAATTTGTGCCGCCCCGGCCGCAGGTAGGCCCCCCTGACCCTGTCAGAAATAGTGTCCGCCGGTAAGTCAGGGGGCGATACTGAAGATCGCAGCTGGGGCGCGAGCGGGGCGCTGCGCACGGCGATGACGTCATTGCCGGAGGCGCAGCGCCGTGGGGTGCTACCGGTTACCGCCGCCGCTAACCTCCCGCTGAATTTCGCGGGAGGCGTTAGCGGCGCCACGCCTGGGCGCTAGTTGCTTTGCGCCCCGTTAGCGCCCTCTTAATGGGAGGCGCAAATCAACGGAATTTCCCCCCCTAGTGTTTAGTGCTTAGCATTGACCTCAGCAGTAGGGCTGATCTCTGGTCACTGGATCTATTGGACTTTGCAGCATTTAGTTTACTGAACCCTGACCCTTCGGCGTACAGTCCACGGAGATACGTCAAAGGGAGCATCAACCAAGCTACAAAAACACAAACAAGTCACAAGCCAACTCAATCAAGCCACGTCATCAAATAAAGCACTCTGTACACCAACTCTCCCAGCTCCTGTTGACCTCATTCCAGCTACTCCCAACATCCTCGGGTGTAAATTCCTCCAGAGAGAATTCTCTCTTCCCTCCACACAAAACACACCAACTTTCGCCATATTGGAATATTTGACAGGGCACTGCCCCCTCGCAGGGATGAATAGGGACAGGAAGAAATAGAGAATGGGACAGTTACGCGAGGCTGCTCTCATTCACTCCCCATCAGTTTACTATAGAACAGCGTTGACCCAGTGTTGGTTTCATGGTTACGCCTGTGATCCAGGTTAATTGCGATGCTATGGCCAGGGGAGGGGGTGAGGATGATGGGAGTGGAAGTGGCTAATAATTGAAGCAAAAATAAGTTATTACAGACATAATTAATGCCAAACATTGTGCCAGATTGTAAATCTGCAGTGTTCTTTGGAAATAATGCCATTCGTGGGGTTTAACCAGTTGTTTTTACGGATGTCGCTGTTTAAAGAGTCACTGTCACCGGTGTCATTTTCCCACAAGCCAATTGACCAGGTTACTAAACAGGTGAAGAGTGCAATAATGTAGTCAGCAATGCAATGACATCACCGCACAGGCAATGGCATCAAACATAGGGTGGCCAACTCCAACTGCCCCGCCCAGTCAAACAGCCTTCCCTCCCTCCCTCCCCCATTCTCCAAGACTTTTATAACTAATAAACAAAGTGTTCAAAGGAAGTGCCACTCCGTTTTTCCTTGCAGTGTCCAGGAGATTAATCTTTAATTCCTGGAGCCTCCAGGACAATCCTGGAGGGTTGGCAGCCTGACCGCACATATAGCTCAGGTGTGCGAACAAGATCGAACCAAGAATTAAATACACGGGGTTGCGCGGCTAATAAAGGGCTGGTTGGATTTAGAAGTTGGCGCCAGGTGCTTCAGGGCACTGCAGAATACTTACAGGTACATCAGCAGAATGGCGCTCACCACCAACACCACACGGCTCAGAGACGAGTAGAAGTACACAATGCTGAGGAAAAAGCAGGCGCGGGCGGTTAAGTAAAGCCAATCCAGCCAGTCACGGTTCAACTCCTCGTCGTCATCCATCACAGGGCCCCCCTGAGCGTTCATCCGTAGGTTCTGGTTAGCTGGTGGGTTGTTGAGTTGAGGCAGCGGGGCATTCTGATCTGCGGGAAGGTTGACCAGAGGGGGCTGGTTGGGCAGTGCCACAGGGGTCCCTGGGGTAACCACCGGTTGTTGCTGGGAGTTGGTGGCAGCGGCAGCAACCGCAGCCTGACTGTAAAAAATAAAATTAAAATTCAGAAATAAATCAGGTAATACCCGACGTGCTCCATTACTGGATGGATGTTGACTGCACTGGACAGAGACAAACACCTCCAAGTTATACACCATCCTGACTTGGAAATATATCGCCGTTCCTCATCGTCGTTGGGTCAAAATCCCGGAACTCCCTCCCTAACAGCACTGTGGGAGTACCATCACCACACGGACTGCAGCGGTTCACGAAGGCGGCTCACCACCACCTTCTCAAGGGCAATTAGTGATGGGCAATAAATGCCGGCCTTGCCAACGACACCCAGATCCCAGGAATAAATTTTAAAAACAATTGGCCCAAGGGTTAGAGGTAACCTGAAGAGTTTCATTAGCCCCAAAAAAGCACTTCAGGCTACTATTCAACTAGTGGGCTGATTACTATTAATATTTACTTTAAAAGGAACTAGTGGATCTCCCTTGGTATTGGCCATTCGAGTCTGGAGACACGCTAGCCTAGATTTTCCAACATAGGTATTCCCCAGTGGTTAGAAGTGGGTCTCAGACAGACTCAATGAAACTGTGCTGTTTCCACCCAGTTTTCTGACAGCAGCTCATTAGAATAGCTTCAGGTGCAGATTTGGTCATAGGGACAGGAGTCGGCCATTCAGCCCCTTGAGCCTGTTCCGCCATTACCTCAACTCCATTTACCTGCCTTTGATCTACACCCCTTGATACCCTTACCTAATAAAAATCTATATATCTCAGTCTTGAAGATTTCAATTGACCCAGCATCCATAGCCTTTTGGCCCAGCTCTAATTTTAAGATTGTGTCCCCTTGTTTTGGAGCGGTTCAGAGCACAGTAGTGGTGGGCATGGAAAATTACTTAAGTGATATCTTACTGGCGCCAACAGGTCCCTTATTTCTTTGGGAATAGGAGCCTCTGCCTGCACTAATCATCTGCCACAGGGGGGGCACGTTCCCTTCGGTCTGCAGATGCAGGTACTGGTGGAAGGAGCATACTTCCAATGGCTTGCTGCATTTCCCTACACTCCAAAAGAAACTTGTTGTGAGGAGTGATCAAAGGCATTTCAATGCAGTGATACATCGATATTAAAATGCAAGCTTTGAATATTAAAATTGCTAAATAACCTTCTCTTGCATTCAAACTTCAAATCAGAGATAGTTAAAAATACAAATATAATAATAACTGACTGCGTAATGGGTACATTTTACGGGTGATTTTTTTGACTACCTTCACCATGATGCAATCGCTCCTTTGGTAAATGGCAGTCCGTATACCATGGGGAGATCGCCAAGTTCTGGTTGTAAACAATAGCAATCTATGGTCGTAATACTGGAGCAGAATTGGCAAAAGGAGGAGGGGTGTGAAGCAGGAATTACCCCAAGAAAAGTCTTCACATTCATTTAAAAAGATGACCCGCAGGGTCAGTTAAACACTTACTATTGCATATAATACTGCCTGGCGTACATCTGCTGGAACCAAACGATTTGCTGAGAGCTGTACAGATTGTATGCTGCTAGACCAGACATTCCCACCGGGCTCTGGGGCTCTTCTCCTGCAGGCCTTTCAATGACAAATTGAAGTCCAGATGAAATACATATCCAATGAAGAAAAGCATCAAGTCAGTGATGAAGGAGGCTCTCTTCATACTTACCAGGCGCCGTACGCCCAAGGGTAGGAGGTGGGTCCTCTCTGTCGGAGGCCATCTGCAGCTACTGGTGTGGGGACAGTGAGGGTATCCTGGCCGGAGGCTGTAGGTGCAGCTGGTTCCTGCTTACAGGAGCAATAGAAATAGAGAAGTCAACTTGCTACCCAGATACAGAGAAACGTGACCAGTGGACAAAGGAGCAAGCTGATGTCAATGAAACTTCCTGTCTGCCATTTTGTTTTTGTCTCCCATTAAAAAGTTCTATTTCCACTTGGCAAAAGTTAATTTTGGCCCATCCCCAGCTCAACAATAACTCACAGCTACAGCTCCGTGCGAGTCTTTCTGCTTTTCTCAACTTTGTTTTTGTTCCTCTATTCTGCAATCCACGACTTGTGATTTCTAATACCAAGAGTAGACACTATGGAAGGATGTTGTTGCATGTTCTGCCTGATGCTCCATTCGATCCTAAAATGGATGCAATCCACACCCTGGACTCGAGCAAACTACTTGCTTAAGGCTGGGCATTCAATAAAGACTACCCCCTTTGGTTCTGTCCTCTCAGCCACAAGTCTCAATGGTGTAGAAATTGGTCTTGGACGGTAGTGCAAAACAGGCGATAGCAAATCAGCTGCCCGCTTTACACTCTGCCCGATTTTCTTTACCACTGGAGTCAACAGACAGGGTGCCTATACACTATCGCCCGTTTAGCATTCCCAACCACAATGAATTTCTACCCCAGCAACACTGACTAAACCCATTCACAAAAAATGAGATTTATTCAATTCCAACGCACAAGGTATAAACTAAACATTTAACAGTAGGAACCAGAATGGCAACAACTTCCAATTAGATTCTTCCTCCGTAGGATTTTAGCAGAAGACTGAAACCAATTAGGATATAAATAACTTGCTCTCAACTCACGACACAGCTGGGCACTTTGTCTTACCACAAGCATGCAAATCTTCAGAGCAGGGGGGCCACATTTGTGAAAATAGGTTTCAGTCTGTGCTCGGCACAGCACCTGTTCTCATCCTGTGGGCAGAGCTTTCATGACTGTTCAAAGCAGGAAGTGACAAGCTTCACTCCCCCTCTTACTGCATTCCCCTGTGGTCCAACTCAATCGCTGGGCTGATTTTTTTCCTCCATCGCACAGTAATGTGCCTCTGAATTCATTAGCTCTTTAAAACTATACTTGGTGCTACACTGCACAGCTACTGTATAACTCCAGTTAATACACTTTAAAAAATAAAACTGTAATACAGAACCACAGTCCTTAATCTTTTCTTCCTATTGTGTGTGTGTGTGTGTGTGTGAATCGAGATTTAGGCATAAACACTAAGTGTTGATGTTAACAACAGTTTACATGTATTTATATGGTGCTTTGAATGTAGGAAAATGTCCCAAGCACTTCAAAAGAGGAAGAAAGTAATCACCATCAAACCTTTGTGGAAGTTAAAAGAGGGGCTGGAAGGTTTGGTCAAAGAGACAGGTTTTTCGGTGGCTTTGAAAGGCAGGGAGAGAAGCAGAGGGGTTTACAGAGGCTGTCCGGAGCTCAAGGCCCCAGCACCTGAAGGCTCTGCCACCAATAGTGGACTGGAGGGGGTTGTACAGAAAGAAAGAACTTGCATTTATATAGCGTCTTTCACATCCTCAGGACATCCCAAAGCTCTTTGCAGCCAAGTAACTACTTCTGAAGTGTCGTCACTACTTGTTTCGTAGGTAAACGTGGCAATCAATTTGCACACAGCAAGGGCCCACAAAATGAGATGAGTGACCAGGTAATTTTAATTGGTGGTGTTGGTTGAGGGAGAAATGTTGGCCAGGACACTGGGAGAAATCCCCTGTTGTTCTTCGAATAGTGCCAGGGGATCTTTTACATCCACCCGAGAGGGCAGACGGGGCCTCGGTTGAACGTCTCATCTGAAAGACGGCTCCTCCGACAGTGCAATTCTCCCTCAATACTGCGCTGAAATGTCAGCCTAGATTATATGCTCAAGTCTCTGGAGATGGGGTTTGAACTTACGATCAGAGTCAGGGCACTGGAGAGCAAAAGACTGAAGGA